>CM052798.1:51503919-51605986 GCA_028533885.1 Nasua narica
ACTCCACACGTAAGTGAGACCATAAGATAATTGCCTCTCTCCGCTTGACTTATTTCACTCCGCATAATCTCTTCTAGTCCTGTCCATGTTGATACAAAAGTTGGATATTCATCCTTTCTGATGGAGGCATAATATTCCATTGTATAGATGTACCACATCTTCCTTATCCACTCATCTGTTGAAGGGCATTTTGGTTCTTGATTTGAGCATAAATCTTTATCATTCCTAAACTGTCTATCCTCTGGGCTCCTTAAGTGAACGTAGAAAGTTTTAGACTATATTAGAAGTTTTCCATAGAAACAGGTTGAATGGTCCTTAGAAGTTAAATGATAAAAGTCTTAAGCAAAGGATGCAGTTTATTTTTAATTATTCTTAGAATAAAATAAAGAGGAGGATCAGTGACAACATCAGAAAGTTAATTTTGCTTCTTAAGTCCTAGAAGAGAAAGTGTATAGGATTGGGGGAAAAGGCTGGGAGAGAGCTTAGAGAGAAACACTTCTGTTCCATGACAGGAAAGAGATGATCATGTACAGCTAGTGATAATGTTGAGGGGGAAATGAGAGTAAAAGAGGCAGTTTGTGCTGAGTTGTATATATCTATATAGGGCTGCATCGCTTGGATTTCTCTGAGGTTATAAATTAAGTAAAATAATATTTCAGAGAAGAATTAGAAATCACAGAGAGCAACACTATTTATAAAAGGAGAATTTTATAAATTTTATAAATAATAAATTTTCCACTTATAAAATGAGAATTATAATAGTACCTACTTGAAAGGCTTATATGAGAATAAAGCATGTAGTAAGCAAACGTTAAGTATTTGGTAATTGACAAATAGATTTAACCTACCATACTGAGGAATCACATAAGACACATGCTAAAATTCTGTATAATTGGTGGAAGATGATACAAGTGAATCAGATACTTTTTATTTTCCTTCATTCTTTAGTACAGTTTTTAGGTTCAGAGTTATAGTGTCAGGGCATAGGAGTATTCTGATAGGTTGAGGTTAAAAGGTAAGAAATTCTAGGCGTTAGAAAGTATTAATTTCTAGGGTATCAAAGATGTTTTAGGGGTACCTGGGTGGCTCAAGTCAGTTCAGCATCTGAGTCTTGGTTTTGGCTCATGTCCGGATCTCGGGGTTGTGAGATTAAGCCCAATATCAGGCTACAGTGTCTGCTTGAGATTCTCACCCCCAGTAACTCCTGCTCCCTAAGGTAATTAAAAAAAAACGTTGTTTTATTTATGGACTAAATATCAGCAACTGATAGGAAATTACCCCCACTTATTAATGGTTAACCCATATGTCTGAATCATTTGGTACTAAGTGAAATAGTCACAGAGTTAGTCTGTTTACCTTTATATACATGTATTGGCTTTCTTTTGCATTATTAGGCGGTCAAGAAGCAGATCAAGAAGGAGATCACATTCTAAGTCAAGGAGTAGGCGACGATCCAAAAGTCCAAGACGGAGAAGATCTCATTCCAGAGAGAGAGGTAGAAGGTCAAGGAGCACATCAAAAACCAGGTACAGTAGACCATTGACATTAGGTGGGAAGACAAATTTTAAAGTTCCCAAAACCCTAAATATGGGCTACTTAATGACAAAAGGGATGGTGGAAGGAGAGAGGGCTAGACTGGAGAAGGAACTGTTTAATTTTTGAAGAGGCTAACATTTGTTTTCCTGGGCTCCTTTGTGAACTTAAGGTTTCTCCTTATAGCTGAAAACCGAAATATGATTTCTTTTAGTAAAAATTTTTATATGTCCTACTTTCGTTTCTTTCGTTTCCTTCTTTCCACTCAACCCTGCTAAGGATATAGTGCTACTACCATTCTTTACGGTACGCTGAAGAGTTAGTTTATGGCAGACAACCATGCCTTAATCTACCTTTATAAATCCTAATATCAGCACCTTATAAATATTAAGAATTACTATATGGCAAATACTGAACTATACTTAGCCTCTTGTCACATGATTTGGAATGAGTAGAAGGTTAAAGTTGAGGATTCACTAAACAAACATTGTACCTTAACATTGTATTTTGACTTAAATAAATGCATTTATACAGTAGTCAGTCTTTTTCATATAGGGCCAAACCCTTTTAAATTAATACGTAGTCTTGAGTAGTATTTAACAAGTCACTTTTTTCACTTGAACCACCTTTACAGTGGCAAACTTTTTAAAAAGTACCTAGATTTTTATTATATTTTTCTCATTTATAGTTGTCACATGTTTAAAATTTTAGCAGCTGTCCTTATCTCTTTCTTAAATATTTGCCCAATTTTCTAGAAGCAGACTTTATTTTATACTATCCATTATCCATTCACATATTTAATTATGTGATTAAAATAATAAGGACAGCAGGAGTCCAAAACAGTTTATTCTCCATGAGCATATAACTCAACTGGGAGCAAAGATTTGGGGGGTAGCTTCACTGAGTATTCAGCCTGTAAGGAGGCTTTTAGTTACTATATTTTATAGTGTGAGTCGTCTTAATCCAGTTAATTAAATAAGCGTGCATAATGAAACATATCATACAAAGAGGAATTGGGCATTCTTTCCCTCAAGGAACTTTTTTTCTTTTTTAAGATTTTATTTATTTGACACAGAGAGACACACAGCAAGAGAGGGAGCACAAGCAGAGGTAGTGGGAGAGGAAGAAGTGCAGGCTTCAGCCTGAACAGGAAGCCCAATTTAGGGCTTGATCCAGGACCCTGGGATCATGACCTAAACCAAAGGCAGACGCTCAACAATTGAGCCACCCAGGCGCCCCAAGGAACTTTTTTTATACAAGAGGGGTTAATGTAATTATCAAGGAAGGGTCACTGCTAGTAGTATTGGAAGAGAATTAATTGAGAAGTAACTGAGTATTAAATTTTGATAGATTTAACTGCACTTAGGAGCATGGTTTCAGGTAGAGAATGTTGTTTTCAAAGTTAGCATTCCTAGAATGGCAAGTATTTTGGTTTGGGGAATGGCTAGGAAATAAGGTCAGAAAAGTGTAAGAAAATAGGTGACACACAGAAGGCTATGTTGTTCCCACTAAGGATTTTGTACCTGATCCAGGAAGCAATGGGAAGAGATGGAAAATTTAGGGAACAGGGAGTTAATATTCTTTTCAGATTTGTACTTTGAAAAGATTTCTGATACAGGATCAATTGGTGAAAACATGACTGAATCTCCTTGAGGGAAAGTAACAGTAATCAGAAATTATAAAGACTTAGGGGCGCCTGGGTGGCTCAGTGGGTTAAAGCCTCTGCCTTCGGCTCAGGTCATGATCTCAGGGTCCTGGGATTGAGCTCCGCATCGGTTCTCTGCTCAGCAGGGAGCCTGCTTCCCCTTCTCTCTCTGCCTGTCTCTATGCCTACTTGTGATCTCTCTCTCTCTCTCTGTCAAATAAAAAAAAAAAGAAAAGGAAAGAAATTATAAAGACTTGAACAAAGGGCCGGGCAGGGGGAAGCTAACTGATGGAAACAGGGTGATCAAAGAAGGGAAAGACAGAAATAGGAGCTATAGAGATTAGATTAGAAAAACAAAAAGGATACTTTAATCTCTACCATTATAGTTGAGGATAGGTATGTATGTCTATATTGGAGTGAAGGACTTCTCATTCAACAAATACATTGATTACCTTTTGTGCAGAGTCTTGGGGAGAATGGTAATCTAAGAGGGAAAAATGCTGTAGGAAATAAAGTAAATTTACAAGAATCTCTAAAGAGATTTAGAATTCATGTATAGTAACAGTCCATTGTGATGGGATACTTTTCTGATTGTACTGAATAGCATAGAATATGTAGTGGAGGAAAACAGTAGAAGGTTGGCTTGGTCCATGGTAAAGGTTCAGAACATACAGGGTATGTGCTTTGGAAGATTATTTGTAATATTAATCATTAAATCTGGTAGTGCTTTGTGGATTCTGACCTGACAGTAGAGGACACAGAGTCATGGTAGGTGGGGAAATTGGTAATCAGCTAAGAGAAGAAGTGGTGTTGAAGAGCTTGGACACAATTATTAAAACTATTGGTGTTGGGACACCAGAGGTGGCTCAGTCAGTTAAGCATCTGCCTTTGGCTCAGGTCATGATCCCAGGGTTCTGGTATTAGGTCCCACATCAGGTTCCTTGCTCAGCAGGGAGCCTGCTTCTCCCTCTACTTGCTGCTCCCCCTGCTTATGTGTTCTCTCCTCTCTTCTTCCTCCCTCCCTCCCTCTCTCCCTCCCTTCCTCCCTCTCTCTCTCTCTCTCTCCGACAAATAAATAAATAAAACTTGGTGTTTATTGCCAGATACACCAAGAAATTGGACAACATATCCTACATTTTTTTTCTGTTCTTTTGGAGAGAAGTTTTATGTGGAATACCGGGAAATGGATTTTTTTTATTTACCACATATGCCACTTAAGCTATTACTACTTTTCTATAAGAATAGTCACATTTTAAGAATGGGATTAGATCTCATTGTGCTTTTGTTTTTATTTGTAGTTGCTGTATTTATATTCGTTGACTCTTCTAATGCATTTGTAAATTTTGTTCATTTATTAGAGACAAAAAGAAAGAAGACAAAGAAAAGAAACGTTCCAAAACACCACCAAAAAGTTACAGCACAGCCAGACGTTCCAGAAGTGCAAGCAGGTAAGGGGCATTATGAGTTCTAGGTACCTTTCACAGCTTTGTTTGCAAGAATGTCAATAGGCCATGAGCATTAAATGTTTTCCAGTACATAGGTACATACTTCAGTGTTCAAGTTTTTTAAAAGCAATTTGTGAAGAATAATCTAAAGTTCTTTTTATTTAATATTTTATGTTACACTTGATATGACATGGAATTCAACAGAGGTCAGTTTTTACGTTTCCATATACATTTCACATCCTGATTTAGTTTAAGTTTTAATGGTTTAATGTATGAATTACTACAGTAAATTCACTTTATTATTGTAAGTCATGTTTAAAATATCCACATACATAGTCATTTATTGATAAAATGAGAGGCCATATAAGTTCCGATTTGTGTCATTCTTAGACTAGTAATTGTGTCTTTAAATCTGCCAGTGAAAACTCAGTGTTGCAACTTTTCTCCACAGAAAATCTATTTTTCACTCTTAATGTAGAATTCATATGCTAGTAGTAGGGGGGCTACTTCCATTTTCTTCCAGTATCATTTACACGTTTTGCTGCAGTATTGTATTCTTTAATCTTAATGTTCAAATTCACTAGGAGGTTCACACTTTATATAAAAAGTAATTTAGTGGATGAAAGACCAGAATATAAAAGCTAAACTAAAACCTGCTAGAAGAAAACAGAATTAAATCTTTATGCCCTTGAATTTGGCAGTGTTCCCTAAATGACATCAAAAGCATAAGCAAAACAAGAGAAATATAGATAAATTGGAGATCATCAGTACTAAAAACGTGTTTCAAAGAACACTATCGAGAGGGTAAAGATAATTCAGAATGCTAGAAAATATTTGCAAATTATATATAAGATAGTAAGGAAATTATTATCTGGAACATCGAAAAATCATAGATAACCAAGTATAAAAATGGGCAAAGATAGCTTCATCAGAGATAAGCAAGTGTCCAATAAGCTCATGAAAAGATGTTCAGCATTAGTCAGGAAGGAAATGCTACAAATCAGAACCACTTCACACCCACTAGGATGGTTATATTTTTTAAAAAATATAACTAGTGGTTGGTGAGGATGTGGAGAAATTAGAACTCTGTACGTTGCTGTTATGAACATAAAATGGGACAGATACTTTGGAAAACCATTTGGCAATTACTTAAAACGTTAGAATTTCTTGACACAGCAGTTTTAGTCCTAGGGGGGTATACCTAGAAGTGAAAACATAAGGTCCACACAAAAACTTCTGTCATTGTTCATGACAATCCAAAAGTCAACCCAAATGTCTCATTAACTAACATGGGTAAACAAAATGGTATATATTCATACAGTGGAATATTCAGCAGTAAAAAGAAATGAAATGTACTGATAGATGCTGTAATATGAATGAGCCTGAAAAACATTATGACAGTTGAAAGTCATAGAGGACCACATATTGTATGATTCCATTTATATGAAATGTCCAGAATAGGTAAACCTATAAAGACAAAATAGATAAGTGATTGGCATGAATAGCTAAAAGGGTTTCTTATCAGGGTGATAGTTTCTTAAAGGTAAATATATAAACAAGAAAATAAACCAGGTGTGAGTGCTTAAGGAAATGCTAAACCAGGTCTACAGAATATATGGGTAGCAAAGGGGCATAAAAGATGGGATGGGGCAACATACATGTTCTTAACCTTGAAAACTAGAGGCTTTTGATCATTGTACTTATTTTTAAGCACTTTACCCTACTTTAATTATTGGATTATTCTAAGTTAAGGCATATTCTGTTAAGTTTTTATTATATACTTGCTGTGTTTACAGTTGTGCTATTATGGTCTATATAGGGACACAGAAATAGAAAACATCTCTTTCATCTAGGGTATTTTGAGTTTTGGTTACATGGAGCAGTAGCACAAAGTAGGAGGTGTACAAACTCGATAGACTTAAATATTTGATGAATGAAAGGTTGTGTGTAATGTTTCTGCCAGGGGAGCTCACAGAGGACTGTTAAGAGTCAAAGAAAAAGGTTTTTTTAAAAACAAACCGAAAGTGTGGGGTTTCATTTTTTTTTTTATTATTTCTTGTGCCTAAATTTTAATAGTGGTCCTCTTGCAAGTCTTAAAATTTTTGAGAATAGTGACAGAAGCAGAATATTAAAAAAGAAAAAGCCACTATTTTTTTTTTTTTAAAGCCACTATTTTAAACAGGGGAAAGGGTATATGCATTTTAAAACTAATTGCTCAAAACATGGTTGAGGGGAACATCATTTGTTGAAGGGAGACAGTTTGATCTCGCTTACTACTAACTCTACTTGAATTTTAGCTAATAAAAGTAAATTTTTTTGGATTTTATTAGCAATTAACTTTTATAGCATGGCATATTATACCTGTTCTGGCCACTGAATTTTTTTTTTTTTAAACTGAAATTTGAAATGGTTTACTTCAGACTGTTTTTCCTTCCTGAATTAGAACTTTATTTTATTTATTTATTTGTTTGTTATTTATTTGAGATTTTATTCATTTGAGAGAGGGAGAGCAAGAGCACAGGTAGAGGGAGCAGCAGCAGGAGAGGGAGAAGCGAACTCCCCGCTGAGCAAGGAGCCTGATGCAGGGCTTGATCCCAGGAGCCCGGGATCATGGTCTGAGCTGAAGGCACACACTTACTTAACTGACTGACCCACCCAGGGACCCCAGAACTTTTGTCTTTAAGAATTGCCACAAGTTAGGATTTTTTCGAAGGCATGAAAGAAAAACATAGTTTGTGAAAGAATTACTCATTTGATTCTTCAGCTCTAAACAGTATTTGAAAATGGGTCTTTCAGAGGCACCTAGCTGGTTCAGTCAGAAGAGCAGGCAACTCTTGATCTTGGGGTTTTAAGTTCAGGCCCCACATTGGGTGTAGAGATTACTTAAAAATAAAGTCTTCTAGGCAAACAAAATAAAGAAAATGATTTTTTAATTATCAGATCCTGTTGTCAGAGTTCCTAGTGGAGCTCCTTCAATAGACACCATCTGCCATGATGTCTGCATTTTTTACATAATACTCTATTTTAAAATCTCGTTTGCACATTTGTGGTTCTAGAGAGAGACGACGACGACGAAGTAGGAGTGGCACAAGATCTCCTAAAAAGCCTAGGTCCCCTAAAAGAAAGTTGTCTCGCTCACCGTCTCCTAGGAGGTAAGAACGTTAGTGCTATGGATCTGTACTTTCTACATTTCAGAAGCTGTTAGTTTTTATTTTAAAAACTCTCCTGGGCTTTTTCTTCTTTCAAGAATTAAAGTGCTTAAGAACATGCTGATATATTCCCTTTCTGCTTGAGACTGTTATTATAAAAAGTGTTTAGGATGGGGCCTTTTAGACCTGTAACCAGTTACTGTCGTCTTGCCTGTATCACTAGTGCACAACTTGTATCTGGCATTTTGAAACGGGTCTTTGCTGTTCTTCACGTCATGTGAACTTGGGTCAAGGTCACCGTCTGAACAAGTTTAAACTTACTGCTACACTTAAGAGTGGAACTTCTTGAGTGGTTCCTTTAAAGCAGTCTCTTTTTTTGAGAATATTTTACTGTCATCCTAGACATAAAAAGGAGAAGAAAAAAGATAAAGACAAAGAAAGAAGCCGAGATGAAAGAGAACGATCAACAAGCAAGAAGAAGAAAAGTAAAGATAAGGAAAAGGATCGGGAAAGAAAATCAGAGAGTGATAAAGATGTAAAAGTATGTTTACAAACTAATTTACTTTGATATTTGCGGTACTGCTGGTAATTTTGAGAAGTTATTTTTCTGGGAAGACATTTACTTTTTTTATTCTCCTTGGCAAAGCAGGTTACACGGGACTACGATGAAGAGGAACAAGGGTATGACAGCGAGAAAGAGAAAAAAGAGGAGAAGAAGCCAACAGAACCAAGTTCCCCTAAAACAAAAGAATGCTCTGTGGAAAAGGGAACTGGTGATTCACTAAGAGAATCCAAAGTGAATGGGGATGATCATCATGAAGAAGACATGGATATGAGTGACTGAATATTGCCTCCGTGGGAATCCAACTGTATACATGCATCAGTGTCATTCCTTTGTGTGATTTCTTAATGCTGTATTTGTTCATCTCAAACCTAGATGTATACAGCTCTGAGTTATAAATGGTTATAAAGCTCCTGATATTGATATTAGTTATTTACATCCAAAAGCTTTTAGAAAATGATACATGAGTAACAAGTTCTTGACATGGTGAAATCCGATTGAGTAACCAAGCAGTTTTACTATTCTGGTGCTGCTTCATAACAAAAATGAAAAGCTGCATGCATCTACAGCAGGCATGGATTGTTTATGTTGTATGATCTCCTTTATTAAGTAAGTTCACTTATAGTATTTCTAGAATTTGATTCATTGCCATAATAGAGCCATGTAGGGAATGCACTGATTGCATGTTAATTGTGGCAGGAATATCCTAAATGTCATTAAAATCCTTCCACATGATGGATCTACTTACGGTCTTGTTTGTTGACATGAAAGATTAACATTCTTATAGTTACATCTGAAAATGAACATTTGAAATAGATAATCCTTTAAGCCTTGTGGCTAAATTTTTGTGGCTTTTGTTTAACTTTGAAAGGTTATATATGCACTAACCTTTTTTGATGGCTGATTAGGCTTTAATTACAGAAACAAGATTTCAAATGAAACTGTCTTTGGCAGTGAGTAAATAGCATATTTTGAAGTAGAGTTGTATACTTTCTCATAAGGTGTTTGGGAATTTTTTTTCCTGAAATAATTTATTCCACATCTACATCAGTGAAAGCTTCTGCCTATCCTGAGTCCATCTGTAAGAGAAAGTTATCTCTTGTTCTGATTTTCAATTTTCCACTCTTTTATTAATTTGTTTTAATCTCAGTGTTGGAAAAAGAGGGTAGTGCATTTTAAATTGACCTTCATATGCTTTTAAAATAAGACAAATCTACTTGATAATGTACTTTTTATTTGATCTCAAGTTGTATAAAACCAATAAATTTGTGTTACTGTTACTGCAGTAGTAATCTTATGCACACAGTGATTCATGTTAAATGCAAAGTAGTTAGGCAACTGTTTTCTTAGTTAAAGGAGTTTCAAGCTTCACTTTTGTGCAGTATAAACAAAAGTAGGCTACAGTCTGTGCCATGTTGATGTACAGTTTCTGAAATTGTTTTACAAGACTTTGATAATAAAACCCTTAAACTTATGTTCATGTTCCTGTAAAACTGTATTTGTATTTATTTACGCTGTTGAATGTATGACATTTACCTCATTCATTTTACAAATCAAGATCTTTCCCCTTTCAGTCCACATTTTTAAATATAATATGAACTCCATCACTGTAGCGATTAGTTGCCATCGGAATTGTCAAAGTTGGCTTTATTTCTATCGGAAGCAGTCTTAGTGTATTATTTCTCATATTCTGGGTGTAAGAATTGGGTTGAGTAAAGCAGTGAACTTTAGGATAAATGATCCCACTTATATCTAGTAAATTTATATTTTCAGTGAAATATAAATATTTGCCTTTTCTGGAATAGTATAGAGATTGTCAATGGTATGTATCTACTGTACAGTACTAAATAGTATATTTATTCATTTATGAAATACTCTGAGTAGTGTTTGAGTGGCTGGCATTTATGGAGGAAAATGAGACTTGGAATTGTAGGTTTTATGCAAGTTTGAGTATAATTTTTTTTAACTTTTAAAATTGAAATGCCATATAGAAAAGCAGCATTGTTTTTACAGTTTGTAGTAACTTTTTAAAGATTTTATCAAAAGGGATTTTGTCTATAGTGAGTTAGAAGTTCTAGTAACAGTCCTCTATTAATCATTGCACTTTTTTAAACACAAAATTAAACACAAATGACATTTGTTTAAACTTTCAAAAACTTTTTTAGTAGATAGAGGTTGAACCATATGACACTGCCATTTTTGTAAGTGAAAAAACAAGTAAAAATATTGGCAGTTTCACATGGTTAAACTAATATTAGAGCCTATTCCCTCAATCTCTGAATACAAATGTACTAACTTTTCAAAAGCAGTTAAATTTTTGGCTTTAAAATAATGTCACTGACAAGATGCTAACAGTGAATGGAATCCACATTTAGGTTATTTTTCAGTGAACATTTTATGCACAAAGGTAGGGTTGCACTGGGACACAAGCCTTTAACACATAATCAGTTAAAATCAAGTGAATACTGCCTCCACGCTTGAGTTTTGTTCTGTATTTGGTAGTAAAAATGATAAAAAAAAAAATAAAAGTGGTTTTGTTAGAAAAATGTTTGTCCTATTTATTTACTGAAATTCTTCAGCAATAAATAAGAAGTAGGCTGCGTGAGAGTCTGGTCATGAATTTTGACTTCATTTACAGGTGGGAGACCTGTTCATTTTCCTATCCAAAATGGGAGTAGTATCTACCTTGCCATGTTTTGGTAGTTAGAAAAAAAAAATAACAGCCCCGTGCCTGGGTCAGTAAATGCTACCTATCATTTAATAATGGAGCTTTTCAAAAGTATACAATAGTTTGGGGAAATGTTTTAGCAGAAGCTCTTAAGATAAACTGCAGATACAGCTGTGAGAAGGTATGTTTTCCTTTTTGTGAGGGTGGATTTTGGATAAGCTTGTTAGTGATTATATACTATGTGGATCAGAGAAATGTTAGGTGCTTGGGGGAAAGAAAATCAAACTGGACTTCCACTGGAACAGAAGTTTTCCTTTAGAATTGAGTAAGGTTCTGTTGGTATCAGCACGGACACACCAACTTCTTTAGCAAAACTACCCATTTCTCCATTTGGACACTAGGTTGTATACTTAGGGGGCCATGCTGTTTGAAGATTGGTAGACCTCTTTCAAACTGGAATTGAAATTCTGTTGCTTTTGTCTCAAATCTAAGCTAATTAATTTCATCCCTGTTCTGTATAAGATACTCTGTAATCAAGTACATTTGCTTGTGTTTATTTTAGTTAAATATGGATGTGGTAAACATGCTACTGGTACTTTTAAGAGTATCCAGAATATGTTATTAAGGCTTTAATATCAGAAGCAGCTTTCTAAATGAGACCAATCTGGAGTTGCAGATTTCTGAGTCTGCTTTATTTAGTTTTATTTTTGTTGTCATTTTCATTTTATAATGTCAAAAGTCTATATGCAATGCATTCAGACATTCTTTGGCAAAACAATTCAGGTGTAAACCATGCTAATTTACCAGTGGGAATATTTGTAAGAATACACAAAGTATATAGTAGATGTAACTGGTAAAGAATTCACAGAGAAAGGATCTAACAGAACTAATTCATTTATAATGATGTCCTTAGACAAATCAGGGAAGTGACATGTTCCCATTCTTTTCAAAAGTTATCACCATGTAAGAGTTTTTTTTCCCCAGTGTACTTTCGCTAAAATGAGTTTCATGTCTTTTAAGAAAGCTGGTGAGCTAATGTATGATTTGTACATAGAAATTAAAGGTGCAGGGTCATATTTGGAATGTTCCAAATGATGTTTAATACCACTTTTCAGTTACCTCAAGATACATTTTTTTTGATAAACCAAATGTAAAAACTGCCTTTTTTCATTCACTGTGAAAAAGTTAAAATTTGCTTACTTAAATATCAAATTTTGGAAGACAAGCACCATGTAGGTTAAGAATATTTTTCTTATATAAGTGTTCAAAGAAGCAGAATCACTAGAAACGACCTTTATTACAGAGGTTCGACCTTAACTATGAGGGCTGGTTAAGTAGTCTCAAAGGTGTTTGTCCTCTTTGTATCTGATGCTGGAGATTCAAGCCCACAGGCAGTCTACAAGAGAAGATGGATAGTTGGAGAAGTAAGAGTAGATGGAACCACAAACAAGAGCCAGAGCCGAAACTTGAGTCAGGTCTTGTTTTCTTCTGACCTTGCAGGTGTGTCCAAAGGAAGCCAGGACCCTTCATCGTGAAGGTTAACACCCACTGGCACATTAGTCTGAAAAGCTGAGGGAGGATCTAGGGGAAGGTGAAGCAGTTTTAGACCCTAACACCTCATCATCCCAAAGGGGCCAGCAGAGAAGCCACAATGTGTATAAACTACAAAATTTCTGCTTCCCTTCTGCCCTACAAAATTCCAACACCACCCACATTCATTATTTAAAATACCTCAGCCAGTCACTGTCGGGCACCATTAGTGACCAAGAACTCCATGGGACATACAGATAATATAAGTGGTGGGTTTGTTTTTTTTTGTTTTTATATCACACAAAGTTTTTATTTTAGGCTGGTCATTTTCACCTGCAAAACACAAATTCAGGAATGGTTGTCAAGTGCCTTCCTTTAAGACCCTTAGGAGATTTTGCTTCAGTATTTATAGGTGCTGTGGCAAATGTGAAATTGTAATTCTGCATACCATCAGTGCCATTGTGGCTAAAAGTACTATTGTAAACTGAGCTATAAAAGTTTTAGAAGTTCACCACTGGGTACCATAAGGATGGTCATATGATCTGAAAAATATGTTAATACTTGAGATGGTGGCCTAAGACACCTATTGCCCCAAATTTCCAACGCAAAATGCTTTGCAAGGGTAATTTTTGCTAATTGATAATATACAAATAGTGTGGGCTTTTAGCAAGTTTAATTTTGCTGTCTTTACAAAATGACTTAATACTTCCTATGCAGTTACCTCTGGGGCGAGTTTCACTGTCAGTCATCTTTGAAACTTCCCATAGTTTCAAGTATAGCAACTTTGGTAAGGATGCATTTTGTTAATTTTGCAAAACCATTTTGAAAAATGGTTAAGGTACATTTTGCTAGAGGTAACAGGAGAGACATACTATGCTCCATGCTAAACAATAATTCTCACTCAATTTCAAAGACTAGAATACCAGTAGCAGGACTTCAAATTCACCTAGTTTTATACTACAAATTTTTCTCAACCATGTTATTCACCAGTAAAAAACAAATGAGCAGCAGGAGGCATTCCTTAACTCAGTATATCCTGAAAATATTTACTTCCCTTTTAGTGGACTCGAAACAGGATCTTTGGCATAGAATTACTGAAAAGTGGGAGAAGGCTCACTAAACAACCATTTACTATCATCCCCTCAGGTTTGAAGAAACAATTTACATGATTAACACTAGGAAAACCCATTTTTATGTCAGTGGGGCCCAACACCAGTCTTAAGCAGAAGAAAGAAATGACAGCTGATACTTGAACAACATAGGTTTGAACTGTGCAACTCCACTTACAATGCAGATTTTTCTGATACACTACATACAGTACTATAAATGTATTTTCTCTTATGATTCTTTTTTCCCCATTGTAAAAATATATAATACACATAATGTACAAAATGTGTTAATCAATTTTATCAGTAGGCTATTAGTAGTTAAGTCTGGGGGAAATCAAAAGTCAAATCGATTCTCGACTGTGCGTCCCACCCCTAGCCCCTATGTTGTTCAAGGGTCAGCTATACATAGATAGTTTTTCAGCTTGTCAGCTGTCAGCTTCTCTGAAATGTGTTAATTTCCAAACCATCATATATGCCTGTACTCAAAGTTATCACAGCATCTGCTTTATGTGCCCCTTTTATGAAATTTGACAATTCACTGTATATGAATGACTACAGACAGAGGCAAATTGTCTCTAGGGAAAATTTTTCTTGAAGATAAGTACTAGTGGCAGGAATACTGAGCACTTCTGAAGGACCACTGAAGGTGATCATTTTATAGTCTCCCAAGTTTGAACAGTTTCTTCAGTCCCAAATGGAAGGTATATAGAATTTTATGGACTTAAAAACTAAATTTTCATGTGCAATTATCAAAATATATGGTGTTTTGATCTACTTACGTGAAACAGCACACGTAGAGCTTCATTTCTCAATTGGATTAAAAGGCACATTTTGAAAAGTCTAATATTGTGAAAAGTTTATTTGCATTAATTAACTCTTTGTTTTTACCATCATAAGAGATACATTTGCTTGTCCTTTGTGATCAGATAAAAGACATCTTGGAATGGATAATCTACTATTCTTTATGAAAGAAAAAGATAAGAGTTAAAAACAAAATCCAAGTGCAAAAGTTTTCAGTAGTCTTCCTACCTCCAGTGTACCCCAGCAAAATATTCACAGCTTTTAAGAAATTGATAAATCCCAAGCTGCAATTTACCACGTTTTTTCTCCATAAAGTTGTCTGTACGTGTGAAAAAAATCTGAAGTATATTTCCGAAGTATACCATATTCCCACAAAGTAAGGGAGCCTACAAGCAACAGTGATCACTGCTGTTTAGTGTCTCACACCTCAAATAATAATAGAGAGGATAATTCAATCTCCAAGTCACTTATCAACAAGCATTCCCAAAAAAATAGGGATCGACTTCTATTCAATAAACCTAATCTGGGTTTACCAACTCTTTCCACAAAATTCAACAGACCCACATACGGTAGTAATTGGTCTTTGAATTTTTAACTATGATTACTTCATTATAAAATGTATTTAACAAAATGTCAACATATGCAATGTAGTATGTTTCAGCATGGAAGATGCCGCTTTAAAGATGTTTATTATAAAATTTTCTTATGGTTGATGCTTTGGATTTTTAAATAAATCCTCTCTTCAATAAAAGTCTCTAAATTCATTCAAATTATTTAAAACCCTGGAAAAAGTTTAAACTATTGGTCACTCTACAAAATTTGACAGATGCATTCTGACACATTTATCAGGATTTAAAAAACATTTCTTTAGCTAAGCTCTTTAATACAACATAACTTTTGTGACTGTTACACATTATTCTCCCTAATTTATTTTCAGTCTTGGACCTTCAAACCATCTTGGAATAAATATGAAAAATTTTAAATGCAAAAATGAGTAATGCATGATTTCACTTTGGAGATTAAAATCAATAAATATTTTCTTGTGACTTAAAAAAATAAACAGTAGGAATTGTCAATCCCGTGTACATTTCTGGAATTTAGCTTGTAACAAATATATTCTGTTAGCATATAAAATGTTTTTACCTTACTCTGAAAGCATTACATATGTGGGGATGTCCAAAATATGTGGGTTGTTTTTTTAAAACTGACATGAATGCATCCATATTCCATTAAAAACAAACAAAATAATCAGAATGATTTGCACTTATTAGGAAGCAAGTTTAAAAATTTGGAGTTTTGTTAAAGTGCTGAGTTTTGGAAGAGGAATATCTTTAAGCATGCTAACCATACCTTATCATGAACACAAAAAGGACTTTTAAACTCAAGTTTAGAAAAAAAAAATAGAGGTTCTATGAAAGGAAGATTAGTAACAAACATTTTCCATTGAAGAAAGAATTCAGGTAAAAACAAATAGCACCACAATGAATTGCACTAAGGTGCTAAAGGAGGTACCTTATTCCCTGCAGAGTGAACGCTCCTTCTGAAATGTATTGCAACATATAAATGCAACTGTTTAATGGTTACCATTTGGTTCATTCATCTACAGAAAACTGCATTCCTTCTAGTTCATTATATTGAACAAACATTCAAATTACTGAACTATACATAATGTTACATAGTTTACATTTTATGAAAACAAAGCTGGAAGGAATATTTGTAAATGTCACCTTGAATATAAGATGACAAATTTAAAAGGGCTTCATATCTCTTAAGACATTTAATTTATGTTAATGGTCCAGGAGTGTTTTAGATATAGATATAGATATAGATATATTTATATGCATATATATTTCAACAAGAAGTGTAAAAATTTTTAAAAACAAATCACAGCACTTATAGCTGTTTTACATAAGAAGTACTCAGGGTCATTAAGGTGTCAAACTATTACACTTATAATATGTATATTTTTAAAAAGACTGAAAATGGCACATCAGGAAACTTGCTGAAATTCTTTTTAAAGGCCCATTTCATAATATCTTATTACTGATGTGTTGATTCAATGTAATTCCCTTTTCTTCTCAGAACATCTGTCCCTTCTATTTGGATTCACTTCTGGGGTCTCTGTATTCTCTTACTTTTCTTGGATAGATGACATAATTCTCCATGTCAGTTAAAGATCAGGAAAACGGCTCGGGTCTTCCTTATAGTCATCAGGTATAGTAAAGATGGAGCCATCAAATTCATCATATCGAAACTCCTGAAAAGTCACAGTGGCTGTGATCGTAGGAAACACGGGAATATCTAGAGAGGACAATCAATGATAATATCATAAAATAAAATGCTTATCTATTTATGGGCTATAAATACTATTAGAGATATCCATATTCCTTAAAATGTAAAAAAGTATTATTCAAGGACTTGACAAATCGTAACATATGTCCAATAGTGAGTATGTCTATTTTGGAGAAGGGTTTTTTATTGGTGAAGAGGGGAAGACAACAAGGCATCAAGAATCACAGCAAAACACAAGTTCCCATTGCTTCCCAATCTTAAAACTATAATGCCAGATTCCATCAGTCTTTTTATCTTTTTCTTGGGGCAGAGACATAAACATTTATACTTTTTTGCATTCTGGCATCCTTTATATTCATATTATAATATAAATACAATTCTGACTCTGAGCTAATTTATTTTCATCCTAATACAAAAGAAATACATTATTCCCTCTTGTTTTAAAATACTAAATACAATCCATCACCTAAATATATGCAATAAAAGGTCTCATCGGAATTAGAGTAATATCATGCCAACACAGCCTAACATTTTTTTACATAAAATATATTTCTCGCTGGAATTACAGTGAAATCCAACATTAAAAATGGCCAAATATATTAATCATTCTCCTTAGTTTTATCCCTAATATGAGTTTTTAGAAAGCGTTCTGATTCCTGTAAATCATTTAAATCATGGTCTTTAGGGATTTCACCTACAAAATAAACTCTAAAGCTTCCTTTAAAACACAGAAGTGAGGGCGCCTGGGTGGCTCAGTTGGTTAAGCGATTGCCTTCAGCTCAGGTCATGATCCCGGAGTCCCAGGATCGAGTCCCATATCGGACTCCCGGCTCTGCGGGAAGTCTGTTTCTCCCTCTGACCTTCTCTCCTCTCATTCTCAGTCTTTCTCTCTAATAAATAAATAAATCTTTAAAAAAAAAAAAAAACACGGAAGTGATTCTATGAAAGCTAAGGTGAGTGTCTGTCTAGAAGAATGGCAAAGAGTAAATTAAGTGTTTCAAGGCTAGTATTTTACTGCAGAAAGTAATATTCTTCTGAAAAAAAAAAAAACCCACAAAAAACGACAGAAAGATTATAGAATTTCCCTGGCAGGGGGGATGGGAATCATCCATGTGTGTATATTAGTTACAAATGCTGTTCTAATTCAGGAGTCAGCAAAGTAAGGCCCATTGCCTGGCCTGTTTTTGTAAGGTCTATGAGCTAATAAAAGATTTTACATTTTTTTTAAAGGTTTTATTTATTTGAGAGAGAGAATGAGAAAGAGCACGAGAAGAGAGAAGGTCAGAGGGAGAAGCAGACTCCTCATTGACCTGGGAGCCTGATGTGGGACTCCATCCCGAGATTCCAGGATCATGACCCGAGCTGAAGGCAGTCGTTTAACCAACTGAGCCATTCAGGCACCCCAGATTTTACATTTTTTTATGGTTAAAAAAACACATACACAAAATAGTATTTCATGCTGATAAAATTATATGAAATTCAAATGCCAGTGTCTCTAAGTAAAGTTTACTGGAACACAGGATGCTATTCACTTACTTATTGTCTATGGCTACTTTAGTTTTCCAACAAGAATTAAGTAGTTGTAACAGAAACCATATGGCCTGCAAAGCCTAAAATATTTACTATCCTTCAGAAAGTCAATGACCCATTTTAGGCACTGAAAACAAGGGAACAAAACAAGTGACCAAGAGAAAAAAAAAATCAAACATTTATGGAGATTATATTCTGGTTGGGAGTCATAGTAAGTAAAAAGTATCTGTGACTAAAGATAAACAAAAGTAAAGCATGGTAGTGTGAAAGGAGTCTCAGTGTTAGGGTACGAGCTCTTGAACAGAGTGGTCATAAGAAAACCTCAATAAAAAAGTGACCTTTCAGCAAAGACCTAAGGTATGAACCATACAGTGTCTACAACAAAAAAATCCCAAGTAGAGGGAACAAGTACAAACACCCTAAAAAAGAAGTGTCTGGCGTATACTGGGAACAGCCAAGAGACCAGTGTGGTAACAGCCGAGTGAAGGGAAGATGAACAGAAGGGGATTAGGAGAGAAATAAAAACTCAGATCAAGAGGGATTTAGATCAAAAAGTATTTGGCTACTTATTCTCTGTATGAAATGGAAAACCAACAGAAGGTTGTGAACAGAGTAGTAACATGCTTTGGCTTAATTTTTTTTTTTAAGATTTTATTTATTTATTTGACAGAGAGAGAGAGAGAGATCACAAGTAGGCAGAGAGGCAGATAGAGAGAGAGAGGGGGAAGCAGGCTCCCTGCTGAGCAGAGAGCCCGATGCGGGGCTCGATCCCAGGACCCCGAGATCATGACCTGAGCCGAAGGCAGATGCTTTAACCCACTGAGCCACCCAGGGGCCCCACTTTGGCTTAAGTTTATGGGGGAGAAGCAGAGGGGGCGATGAACCATGAGAGATTGTGGACTCTGAGCAACAACCTGTGGGGTTTGGAGGAGAGGGGGTGGGGGCTTGGGCGAACCTGGTGGTGGGTATTGAGGAGGGCACGTACTGCATAGAGCACTGGGTGTGGTGCATGAACAATTAATCTTGTAACACTGAAAAAATAAAATAAACATAATTGGGGAAAAAAATAAAAAGCAATCTGGCCTGTCCTCAACAAAAAAATAAACAAACAAACAAACAAATAAATAGGAAAAAAAAAGTTTTAGCAGATTGTAATGAGACTATAATGGAGGCTGACCATTGTAAAATATAATGGATGCTGCTCCAGCGGAGCAGCAGAAAGGCAGGAAGAAAATCAAGAGAGAACTCTATCAAAGAAGTCAGAGGAAATATGAAGAAAAACTAAAACATTCCCTGAGACAAGGACTCCACAAAAACAGAGTCAAATCTTGGCAAGATTAAGAACGATAACAGAAAAGTATCCAGTAATTTAACAATATAAATATCAATAATAAACACAGTAAGAGTATTAGTGATAAAAAGAATGTACGATGAGCAGCTGGGTTGTTTCTAGCTTGGGGCTATTACAAATATATTTGACCCTTTATGAGTGATCCAGTTTTCCCATATCTGAGCAAACATTTGTCCCTTGTCATGTTTTATTTTGGCCATTCTGTTATGGTGTGTAAACTGATATTGTGGTTTTAATTTGCATTTCCCTAATGGTTAATAATATTGACATTAACATTGTTCATGTGCTTATTTTCCATTTATATATCCTCTTTGGTGAAATGTCTGTGTCTTTTGCCCTTTTCTAATGGGCCTGTTCACTCTGTTACTGATGAGTTTTAAAGTTCTTGTGTTTTCTTTCTTTTAATTGGGTCTTTCACTGAGCAAACAGTCTTCACTTTTGATGAAGTCTAATTCATTGATTTTTCTTTTTATAGATTTTGTGTATCCTGTGAAGTCTAAGAACTCTTTGCTTAAACCTATATCCGCCCTAAGGCTTTCTCTGTTTATTTCCTAAAAGTTTTACAGTTTCATATTTTACATTTAAATTCAAGTCTGTGATCTATTTTCAATTAATTTTCGTATAAGCTGGACTTAGGTGGAGGTTCCTTGTTTTGCCTTTGGATGTCCAACTGCGCCAGCATCATTTATTGAACAGGCTATCTTTCTTCCGTTGAACTGTTAATGAATCTTTATAAAAAATTAGCTGGACAGATTTATGAGGGTCTATCTCTGGATTCTCTGTTCTGCTATGTTGATCAGCCTATACCACACAGTCCTGACTACTGTAGCTATATAATAAATACTGAAATTGAGTAGTGTACTCACATTTTATTCTTCTTTTTCAAAATTGTTTTGGCTATTGTTGTGGGTTAAATTCTTTCCCCTCCAAAGAAATATATTTTCTAGCATAAGCCTGCTTCTCCCTCCCCCACACTCCCTGCTAGTGTTCCTGCTCTCACATCTCTCTCTCTGTCAAATCAATAAATAAAATCTTTAAAAAGAAGAAGAAGCTAGGGGACAAGCATGGCTAGCCTTGGAAGGCTTTAAGAAAGAGCTCAGAAAATAAATTTCTGTTGTTTAATCCACTCAGTTTGTGGTATTCTGTTATGGCAGCCCCAAAACACTAATACAGATATTCTAGATTCTTTGCCTTCCCATGTAAATTTTAAAAGAATCTTGTCTATATCTACAAAAAAAATATTATTGGGATTGTGACAATAATTGTGTTAAACCTGAATAGCAGTCTGGGGAGAATTAACATCTTTCCTAGGTTGAATTTTCCAATTCATGAGCATGGTGTATCTCTCCATTTGTTTAGATCTTCCTTTAATTTCTTTCATTAGT
The DNA here is from genome assembly GCA_028533885.1 of Nasua narica. NCBI lineage: Eukaryota > Metazoa > Chordata > Mammalia > Carnivora > Procyonidae > Nasua > Nasua narica. Next base: position 51,524,920 of record CM052798.1, read on the forward strand.
ATTATGTAATTTTCAACATATATATATAATGTACATGTTTAGGTAAAATTATGCCCAAGTATTTTTTTAGCAATTATAAATGGTACTTAATATTTAAATTTTGGTGTCTATGTATTCAATGCTAGTATACAGAAATACTATTAATTCTTATATGTTTAATTTGTATCCTGACACCATGCAGAACTCATTAACTCTAGTTTTTGGCAGAATCGGTGGGATTTCTACTTACAGAATCATGTCTCTCTTGCAAATAGAGAAGGTATTCTTTCTTTCTGCTCTGAATGCCTTTTTCTGCCCCCTTTCATTCCTTATTTTACTTATTATCCTTTTGATTTCTGCAGAGCCTATATTGCTATCCCATTTCATTCCTTATATTGATAATTGGTGTTTTCTCCCTTTCTTTTCAGTCTTGCTGCAAAACTTCATTTTATCAATCTTTTCAAAGAACCGGCTCTTTGCTTCATTGATGTTCTAGATTTGTTTTGTTTTCTCTTTCCCTGATTTCTACTCTATTATTTACTTCTTTCTGTTGGCTTTGGGTTTATTTTGCTTTTTCTACTATTGTCTAGTATGATTCTATTATGATTAATTTCTCACTCTTTTACAATTATTGAGGTTTGTTTTATGGACCAGGATATTGCCTAGCCTGGTATATCTTCCATGGACACTTTAAAAGAATGTGTATTTAGCTAATGTTCAGTAAATGCAATTAGGTACTTTAGTTTATGGTGTTGTAGAGATATTCTATATCCTTGCTGGTTTCCTGTCTAGTTGTTACATCAACTGTTTAGGGAAGAAGGTGATGAAGTCTCCAATTATAATTGTAGATCTATTTTCCTTTCATTTCTTTCAGTTTTTGTTTTACTTATCTTGTAGCTCTGTTGTTTGGTGCATATATATTTAGAATTGTTATTCTTCATGAACTGATCCTTTATCATTATATAATATCCTTATGTGTCTCTGGTCTTTTTTCGCCCTGAAATCTACTTTAACATTAAGAGAGGTAGTCCTGTTATCCTTTGATTAATGCTTATATGAAACATCTTTTTCCATCCTTTCATATTCAACCTTCCTATATCATATTTGAAGGCAGTTTCTTGAAGAGAACATATAGTTCATGTTTTTAATCTGTTTTGCCAATCTATCTTTTAAATAGTCTATTTAGACTACTTACATTTAAGGGAGTTACTTACATATTAAGACTTAAGTCTGACATTTTTTTTTTCATTTTATTTTTTTTATTTGTTGTCTCTGTTTTTCATTTCTGTGTTTTCTTTTCTTACCTTCTATAGGCTACTTGACTATTTTAGAATTCATTTTCATTTCATTTATCTATAGTGTTTTTTAATATATCTCTTTGTATAGCTTCTTTAGCTGTGTGTGTGTATGTGTATAAAACTTATCAGTCTTCTAGTGTCATCATTCTAGCAGTTCAAGTGAAGTAGAAAAATTCCGCCTCCCTTTATGTCCCTTGACCTTCTCTCCCTTACAAAAAAATGTAAATAGAAAGTAACAGTGGAGATAGATATAAAACTACACTTTCAAGTAGCCTGGCTACGAAAAACAAAGATTAAAGCAAATGCTGGGCAGGGAAGAGTAAAAGGAGTTATTTTACTTCCTTGGTTGAATGTTAAAGGGAGCAATACCTGAACAAAGCCTAACAGTTAAGAGAGAAAAAGCAGCAGAGAAGGGAGTTTGAAGATAAAAGAAAAGTATGGGGAGACTGATAGAGCAAGGTTTTTAAAAGAGATGGGAGAACAGATCCACAGTACAAATGAAGAGATTATTCAAGCTAAGAAGAGAAGTACCACTTCCACTGAGATAGTAAAGATAAAGGAAAAGATGAGACTTGGGACAAAAAGTCTGTATGGGGGACTGGGAGTAATAGGAAGGTCTCATTTCTGATTTTCTTTTTTTTGTAACTAAGGAAGCAAAAGTCATCTGCTTAGACTATGGAAGGAAGTGGTGGGAGAAGCTGGGAACTGGTAAAAGAGGTTCAAATTTAGCCTTTGAGCAGAATGGAAGATGCAAAAAAAGAAAAGATCATTCATAAGTAGCGTTTAAAGCTCTGACTGATTTTGCAAACACAATTACCTTAACAACAATTTCTAAATTTTTATAATTTTCCCTTCAATTGTATTTTTTAGGCTGAACACAGAAACAGAAATGGTGGAAGATTAAACAGACCCAAGGCTTTACAGTTTTACAGTTTTGTCCTTACAAAAGAAGGACAAAAAGACAAAAGAGAGAAAGGTAAACAAATTTCTAATCACTTTAGTATGCAGGCAAAAGATTATCAATCCCTAGTTAAGAATGTGGTTCTACATTAAGGAAATGCCCGCAAAGATGTATTGTACACTTCTTTTTTTCCCTTTTCACATAATCAAAATATTTCTTCTGTATACAAATCTATATTGTATTGTGGGGTTTGTCTGGAGTTTAGGACTTAAATAGATGTTTTGGACTTAAATAGATGTGAATGCTGGGATAGTCTGAAACTCTCATATATTCAATCCCTGCCCACTACTTTAGTTCCGTAGTGTGCCTCTTTAAACATGGTACCTAAAAGAGAGTCCAACGTTTCAACTATTTTCTGGCTAGAGAAAATTACAGTGGGATTTTAAGCTTCTGCAGAAATGATCACATAATGATCCCAACCCATAACTCAAACACACATCTCTTGATTGCTTTAGTTTTCAAATCATTTCTGCCTTAAAATCTTATCACTGATTTCTTCAAAGTAGACACCAGATTCCCAATAATTTTTCATCACAAAGGAATCTATAGTGACATTTTAAAAGGTTTTAAAATCCATTTTAACCCACAAAATGCTTATTTCCAAGTTTGAGGAAGTTTCAACCAAGTTGAAAAGGTCATGTTTACTTTTTAGCAATGAAAGCATTATTTCTGTGAGAAAAGCATTTTGGCCTAATTATTCTGAAATGTGATTGCAGTAATATTGACTAAAAAATAAAATCCATCTAAGGGATTAAATAAAGGTTATATTTACTGTATATTTATTTTTCTCTCACACTGGAATGTAAACCCTAAAAGGCCAGAGACTTTTACTGTCTCTCACCCCTAGAAAAGCACCTGGCACATAGTAAGCACTGATTAAATATTTGGTGGAATGTTTAATACCATCCAAATGGAAGTAAAGGCTCTCCTGAAGATTAATGCTAAAATAAGCCTAAACTCCTAAAGAATCTTTTAATAGTCTCTTGTTCCCAGTTTTCTGATATACTTAGTTAGATAAATATGCACAAAAATGGGAGCTTACTCTTCTTAAAGATCATTGCTTAAGATGAAGTTAAGTTTAAACATTTAAGACTGAAAAATAAAATGTATGAGTATTAATTTACCCATGAATAGTGACTGTTGATCTTAGAAACATCCTCACTGTTCAGGAACTCAAAAATCTGCTAAAAATTGGGGCTAAAATCCAATATCCCTATTCGACATTAGAAAACATTATCACAGTGTGTTGTAAGTTCACCCACACGCTCTTGTATGAAATATTTGCATATCCCTTACATTTAACTTAAATCCAGTAGAATTAGAACTCTCACTGGGCACTTTACATATTTGATAAAATATGAATCTCATTTCATATAATCACAGAAAAACTTTATAAAAATGTAAGCAACTAGGAAATCATTTTCCTTCAAAACACATTTCTTATTAAATGCTAGTAAACAGGGGCGCCTGGGTGGCTCAGTGGGTTAAAGCATCTGCCTTTGGCTCAGATCATAATCTCAGGGTCCTGGGATCGAGCCCCGCATCGGGCTCTCCGCTCAGCGGGGAGCCTGCTTCCCCCTCTCTCTCTGCCTGCCTCTCTGCCTACTTGTGATCTCTCTCCTCTCTGTCAAATAAATAAATAAATAAATAATCTTAAAAAACTAAAAAACTAAAAAAAAATAAATGCTAGTAAACAGCTCCATATTTCTAGCAGACACGGGAATTACATGTACATTTTCTCTTACCTAGTTTTACAGGAAAGCCTGGAGGAAGCTTCATCTGAACAAATTCTCTAAGCTTGTTAAAGTGCTTGAAGGGAGCTATTACTTCCAAAACATTCAATAACCTGAAAAATTAAAGGAGAAAAAAATGTTATAATTTTCAAACTGATTTCTTTGTATCTTTATGTTGTTTTATAACTACATGCATCAAACTCAGACAGTAGTATTGACTTCTAGATGTTAGGAGGAAGAAGGAGGAAATGTCACCTTCTTCTCTCCTGATTTGACAGTTCCTCCTTCTTCCTCCTGATTTTTTGTTTTATTACCATTTTACTCTGTTAAAGTTTACATTTACATTTGATTGTGAAGCCATAATTTCCACAGCTGTTTGATTTTAGATCATTTAAATGAAAAGGCTTACACTCAAGTTCTTCCTGAAGTCTACACATTCCTGAGTTCTTTAATTAGTGTCACTGGGTGGCTAAATTTCTTGGTCAATTTTGTGTGAAGGGCTCTTATATTCTTCATATTCCTTGATTTCATATAGACTTCATAAATGAGTGTTAATTTTTGGCATATTTAAAGGGAAATTTGGCTGGCATAAAATTTCAGTTTATGCTTCTTTCTCTCTGAATTATAATTTCATAATGTCTCCCAGAATTCAGTATTACATTAGTCTTCAACTATAACTTCTTCTTTCATCTTCTAATTGAATGGATTTCATTTTCAAGTAGTATTATTTTTCTTTGAAAATGGACCCAGATGGCTGCTATATTTTTTAATTCTTCTATGTTTTCTTCAATTGCCCTTATATGTAAATGACCTCTTAGGCCAGATATACCACTCGATCACATTTTCTTGGTTTCAGAAATGTCAAGATGTGAAAAGATGTTAAACCAGGTTTTTACCTTTTTTGCCTAAATGCCTTTGGATTTCTTTATTAACAATCAAAGGCCAGGGGCATGTAGGTGGCTCAGTTGGTTAAGCGTATGCCTTCAGCTCAGGTCATGATCCTGCCTTCCAGGAATAGAGCCACTCATCAGGCTCCCTGCTCTGTGGGGACCCTGCTTCTCCCTCTCCCTCTGCCATTCCCCCTACTTGTATTCTCTGGCTCTCTCTAGCTCTCTGTCAAAAAAATAAATAAAATCTTAAAAAAAAAAAATCTAATAGTTTAATCACGATAATTATTGTTACTAATGGTTCTTCCATTTTTTCCCGGAAGCTATATTATGCTACAGATTCAGTCTTTCCTTACAGAGAAATTTTTACCCTACTTTGAATACTATTTTAGAGGCTTTCTATGTAAGTGGATCACCAATGATCCTTATGTTGAACCCTCTTTGTCCTCCATAAATATTGCTTCTCTAATTCCTTTAATCTTTTGTTCATTAAATTCACTATGAGCTATCAAATTTTATTTTTCAGCCACATCTTTTGTGTTCATTGTTGTTTCTAATGTATTTTTCTGCAATAGTGTTATTTAGTGCTTAATTTATTTCCTTAGCTTTCTAATCTCCTTTTCATTTAATTCTATTATCATCTCATCTAGAATAACCTAGTTTACTGATTTCACATCTTTTTACATTTTTCTAAAGCTCTTACAAGGAATTTTTTTCTGTTTTCAAGCTATGGTTTATTCTAGAATGAATATTTTGTCTGGTTTTTACACACTGTTTCTTGTTTTTTCAGAAGGAATGGTTATAATGTTCACATTTTATAAATTCTAATGTACCCAGTTTTTTTCATATATCAACTGTGAAATTGGTATAATTTCTAAAATTGACAGCATCTTACAATTAGCCAAATTTTTCTTCTTTATTAGAACATAATACTGGTGATACTTGAGTCAGCTGGATCCAAGATAGGATGAATTATGCAGATTTGTAGGTATGGCTAAAGGCCCTTCCCACATCTTCTCAACTATCAATCTCCCTCTCTGATCTATAGATTAAGGGCTATATAGCTCATTCTACCCATTTTTCTAAATTTTGGTTACTAAGGAGTATAAGACATGTATATCTTTTGTAGAAATAGGAGTCCTTATTTCTTCTATGATAATTATTTTAATATACTAGGACAGAGAAGGGGAAGGAACTAAAAAGGAAAAATAGCCTGGTGCTTCAATTCATCCCCTATTTTAGAGAGAAGCCTAAAGTTATAGTTCTGTCAGTTAGCTGTCCCTATCTACCACTCCTATTCCACCCATTTCTGCAAATTGGGTTTCTTTTTTTTGAGAGGAGGAAGCAGAGGGTAAAGGAGGGACAGAATCTTAAGCAGGCTCCACGCTAGTACGTAGTCGGACACAACACCGGGCTCAATCTCATGACCCAGAGATCATGATCTGAGCTGAAATCAAAAGTGTATGCTTAACCAACTGAGCCACCTAGGTACTCCACAAATTGGACTTTTTTTAAATGAATGTCTGATAAGTAGAGGTTTGAAAGCATATATTCAAGATGTTCACTGCAGTATTGCTTATAATGGTGACAAACTACAATCAAAATGTTTATCAGTAGGAGGATAATAAAATAAAGGACGGTACATCAATACTACAAAATACCAAGGAAAGAAGAAAAAGATAAAAATGTAATTATTGTGAGACACACGAATTTTTAAAAGAAAAAAATGAAAGTCACAGAACAAAATGTAAACTATTTCTCAATCTTATTAAAAAAAAATGGCAAAAACACACAGAAAAATCTAGACAAAAATACCCGTTATTCACCTATTAACAATTAATGAGGTAAAAGTAAACTCATTTTTATTCTATAAACTTCCATACTGTTAAATTTTTTATCATAAGCATGGATTCATTTACTACTTTTATAATTTTAAAAAACTATTCAAAAATTTATCTGGTTAAAAGAGTAAAAATGTTAATAGTGTGTGAAACAGAAATTGTCTAGAAGGGTGCACAAACTATCAAAGCAATGGCTATTTGTTTTTTCATTTCAAAGGACCCAAATGCAACACTCAGATGCAAATATTATTACACCCTTTAGGGTTTCATAGTTTCTTTCATAGCCTTGTATAGTTAGTAAGAAACTTACGACTCTATTCCCAAGGGAAACTCCTGGCTCATGGCTATTGTGGCTTTAAATGTTTTCTTACTCTCTTTGCACACCAGTTCTCTACCCAGATGAGGAGCTCTAAAATGGGAAGAAAATAAAAAATTAGGAAACCTTTTCTACATGCTATCTTCTTTCTATGAAGAATCTGTCCTCTTCAAATGACATCACTAGTAAATTATTTTTTCTTAATCTGTATAGAAATAAATTTAAATTATGCTAAAAGGACTTAAGACATGTATAAGAAATGAGACAAGGGAAAAAAAAAAGAAATGAGACAAGGGTAACAAAAAAACAAACGAGCATAAGATAAAAGTTCAGAAAAAAGTCAACAAATTTCTTTTTTTTTTTTTAACAAATTTCATATTGAATGTAATTTTAATAATCACTGTTTTTAGGAATAAAGCAAATTGCTAGAAAAAGTAAACTTTAAAAATATTGTATATCTCTAAAAATCACTTATTCAATTCAATCTCTTTTACTGTCTATACTTCTTAGCACTAACCAGTAAGACGTAAAGAATAAAGAATTCTATATTAACTATAGACTATTATAAGCTGGAAACATTTTGGATAAGTTAGAAAAGTACAGTAATAAACCTTAAATATTAAAGAAAAAAGTTATGACAACTTCTTCCTAAGCATGGAAGTTGGTAATATTTTATTATCCATCAAAAGGAAAAAAATATTTCTACAAACAACTGTACCTTCTTTGACAGGGTTGGGTAGAAAAAAGATCTTTTTACTTATTTATTCAAAATAAACCATTTGTTCACTCATCGTCCTTTTTTCAATAAAAATTTACTACATACAAACGATGTAATAGGTACTTTAGCAAAGATCAGTAATATAACATTAACCAAAGTCTTATGTAAGGATGGCGAGAAGAGGTCTGGCACAGGCTGAAATAGGTAATGAAAGAGGATGTGCTTAAAAAGGCAAAAAGTAGAAAAATAGTGAATGGCTTTACCCACAATGTTAAAGACTTAGGATAGTAAGAGAATATAAAAGTTCACATATAATGAAAAAACTCAAGCAACTGCAGTGAGAAATTCCTCACATTATGTATTTTCTTAGAACAATGTGCTGTTTTTTGGGTTGTATAAAATGGCAGCAGGGATGTAAAATGAATGCTCCACAACTTATTCAAATTTAACTGGGGTTACTTCTTTCTCTCATCATGCTAATACATATTTTATAAGATAAAATAATTGCTCCAGAGGAGAAGGCACTAAAAATTCTTTCTAAAATAATCTTACACCTAAATATTCACATTTTTACAAATTGTTCTTTCTAAAAACCAATGAACAAAATAAAACAAAAACAAACAAACAAAAAACCCTACTTTCCAAAATAAAATAAAACAAAAAAACTTACTTTCCATTTTCAGCAGATATATATTCTTCCCATGTAATAGTATTCTGAGGAGGAGGGGTTAGGGACTGTCTTCGAACCGGCTGCCAAAAATTAAAAAAGAAACAAAGAAAGAGGGAGAGGGAGACAAGGAGAAAAAAAGAAAAATGACATATTTTTAAAGATATAAAATAAAAACATGCAATAAACTATGAAAATTACTAATGTACTTAAATTAAATCTCTTCAATATAATGCTTTTAAGGAATTACTTCCAAGATAATACCATAGTGACTTAAGCTCTATTGGTAAGATTTATTATCAATTTTTTTTCCTAATTCTCAAATAAGACAAGTATCAAAGTAATAAAATACATTCATTCAATGGCTTAATCATCTAAAATGCTCCAGGCGTTATGCCAGATTTTGAACATGGGAACTAAAGAGAAGTGTAAAAACTAACCCCAGCTTCAAGGAATTTATAGTCAGAGTTGGAAAGAAGAAGAAAAACCAAACCATACAGACATAACAGTCAGAAATACAAAGTATCATATAATTAAAGGTCAAATGAGCTTACAAAAAACTGAGTAGTATAGAAGTTCAGGGAAAAAGCAATTGTCTATGGATAGACAATTATTGAGAGACAATAAATTGAGAGTAGGGATTGGGGCTCAGATTTAAACGAAAACAAAATAAATACTTTAGATAAGGAGAATTAACAGTAAAAAACACAACTAGACTAATTTATGTGAACTGGAAAGGAAAGTTCAAAAGGGAGATCAACAATAGTGATAAAGGTCATGTCAGATCTTAACTTACATGTTAACATGTCTTTGTTAAATATAAATTTGTATCACTACAGGATGAACTGGCAAATAAGGAATAAGGGAGTGGCAGTAGATATCAAAAATTGCTAAGAAAAATTACCAAGACAAACTCATGGAGCAAAAGCATAATGAATGAAAGACTGATATACATAACAAAATAAATAGTTAACACTGGGAGAGGGTCCCATTCACAGTACAGTTTGGGATATTATAAGATATTAATAAGATATTATAAGATATTAATAGCTGTTAAAAATCAAGGATTCTAAAGACAACAAACTGAGTTGGAATCCCAGCTCCATTACTTGATAGTTGTGGGAATTTGGGAATTACATTCTCTTATGTCAATTTAGCTCATCCACAAAATGTATGACCACCTATCTCATAGATAAGAATTCAAGGCAATAATGTATAGAAAGAGCATAATGCCTGTCACAGAAAAAAGTATTCAGTAAATAACAGTCACAGTTATATACTGTGAAGTTCCCAGAGGGAAGTTAAAGAAAAGGGAAGTCAGATTTAAAGATATGGAATTTTTTGAATAGATTAAAAAAAATTAGTGAGAAAACAGAGGGTTGATGAGTAAGTCCCAAAAGCAACACGCATAAGGGAGGAGGGGGGGGACCGGAGCTAGATATTAATCAGTAAGGAAAACAAATCAGAGCATCAAGTTGTCATGGAGGCCAAAAGACTGTTATATATCACAATACAAAGATTTTAAAGAGAAAGAAGCCTGAAAAAAAAGTCATACATTTTTTTTGGTTAGAAATGGTTGAGATCTTTGAATAGCATCAGAAGGATGTGGGGAAAAAGGAACCTAACAGAGTTTGAGCATCAGGCAGTATGAAAAACAACAGTTCCATTCTTGAAAAGTTTATAAAGAGACACACAGAAATTGGGTTATAATCCAGAGTGATGGGGGCTATGATTGCGGGTTCTAAAGGATGACATAAAATCAGAAAAGGGGTTTCTGACCCAGACTAGGGTAGCCAAAGATAAGTGCCAGCAATCATGGTTCCTGAGCAGAGGAGTCTAAAAGAAAGAAAACAAAATAACCAGTTGAAGGAAACTGAGGAAAGCACAATGGTGAGAAAAGTCATGTGACGTACTGGAAAACCGCAAATGTACTCTATCTACTTAATATGAGTAGAATACATGAGGAGAAAGTAGTAAGATACAGAGGTAAGTAAGCAAGACAGAAACGAGAAAAAGTAGTTTGGATGGGTCTTGTGCACTGAGTAGATTGTATTTTACTCAGGAAGCAATGGACAAATACTTTGAGCAATATAATGTAGTTTTTAAAACACAAATTTTGGGGCCAAACTGATCAAATCCTGTCTTCGCCAATTACTAACTGACTTTGGACAAATTATTCAACCTCTTTTGTCTCAGTTTAGTCAACTATATAACCTCATAGGGTTTGTGAAGATAAAAGTGATTTGTTAAATATAAAGTACTTAATTTAAAACGGTGCCTGACAAGTAGTCATCACTCTGTACATTTTAGCTATTGAGCATAGGCATTACATAGTTCAATCTATTTCAGGCTGATCACTCGGACAGCAGTGTATACATTACAAACTTATCTCAGCAATCCAAATGAGAAATAGTAATGGTATACTGTTTCAAAATAGAAGGACAAAAACAGATTCCAGAAATCTTCAAGATTTTGTTTCTGACCAGATACAGAGTAAGAAAAGCTAAAAAGACTAATAACAAATTTGAGGTTGCTGGCTTGGGTGATGGTATTAGACAATGATGCCACCACTCAAGATAGAGAAAAGATAGGAAAGAGGAATAAAATTGTTTGATCAGATTTGAACATACTAAATTTTATTTTTATTTGCTAAATGCCCAGCATTTAGCCTGATGTGGGGCTTGAACTCACAACCCTAAGATCAAGACCTGAGCTAAGATCAAGAATCAGATGCCTAACCAACTGAGCCACCTAGGAGCCCCTAAAAACATACTAAATTTTAGATACTTATGTTTATCCAAGCAGAGTAGATGAAAGCACTACAGATCTGATGATTAGAAGTCATACCTGAAAGCATATTTTGGGTGAGAGTTTTTATGTATATACCGTATACATATTTACAAATACTGTAAATACCAGTATTTACATGGTAATAGAAGCAACATCAGATAGTATCTAACCAATGAGACATTAGAGACTACTAGTTGTCCACCCAGTATCTATTCTCCCGTAAGAAAGAAAGAAAAAGGAAGGAACAGAGGAACGAAGGAAGGAACTAAGGAAGGAAGGAAGGAAGGAAAGCCTCCTCTTCAAATTTTTGATTGGACATAGGACTTCTAGACTAAAGACTTATTTTCTAGCCATCCTTGCAGCTAGCTAAATGTTAGCATGTTACTAAGTTACTAGGTTAGTTCCCTAACCAATGGGATATGAGCAGAGTGATGGGTGTAACTTCTGACTGGATTCTCAAACAAAAAAGGCAAGCCCTCTTCTTCCAAATTACTACTAGGAATTATAATTCCTGCTAGCTGGAATACTAAACAGGTAATAAATGATCTTATACCATGTGGATGAGAGTCACATCTAAGAACACCAGAGAAATAAGACAAAAAAGACTAGATCTGAGATTAATGCACAGAGAAGAGAAACCACACAAACTCAGATTTTTATATGAGAAAAAAGTAATCAATACCAGTTTAATACATATAATGGGATACTACACATAATACTATGGCATGTAGCAATGGCTTAGTAGAATGGCAATGGCTTAGTACAATGACAAGCAGGCTTAAAAGGTAGTTAGTGAATCTCATAAATACTTTAACAAGATATTAGGTGAAACAGGATCTTATGATACTGCAAAAGGTAAAGAGACACACACTAACAAAACCTGTAATTCTAAGGGAAAAGACTGGAAAAATGTAAGACTGTGGCTCCAACCCAGAACAACAGCAAAGGCTAATCTCACCTCCACCCAAATCTCTAACTAAGCAGACCATAATCAATTTCTCTTTCAGAACACTGCTTAAAATTTGTCTATTCTTGCTTCCAGTCTAGTTAATACTTGCATATATATTTGGCTATAACTGGTTTTATACATTATATATAAATATATATACAAATATATATATATATGTATACATACATACTATCATGCATACATATAGATAGATAGATATAGATTTATCATAGTAAAGACTCATTTCCCAGGCATGATTAGATAATGTGATTATGTGATAATATCTAATCATTACATAATGATTAGATAATACTTAAGTATATTTTTTCAGGTAATAAATTTCTCTAAGCAGTTCTGTTTCTAGTAGAATTCTTCCTAAACTGTACATTACCCATCTTATAAAAAGATTATAATGAATCTTAACTTACAATTTAACCTTTTATTGAGTACTTTATCTCATCATGTTATCAATTATTATATCTTAATAAAGTCTTTCCAAGTTTGTTTATTCTAATTGACCCTTTGTTATATACTGACACTTACAGCTAAACCCATCAGTGTTCCCCCTACACTGCTACCATAGTGATCTAATAAAACAGGAAGATATGAAGGCTGCCACAGGATACCAGATGGCTTTCTAATGTTATTTTCCCAAGTCAACAGGCTCTGTAATTGAAATGTCATCAAATCTTTCTTTATAATTAAATGCAAAAATTCTAATGCCTGCTTTCCTTGAAGCATATAAAAAACAAAGATCTTTTAATGTATTACTAGATTTGCTCCTAGTCTATTATATGGCAAAGTTTTCTGGAAGTTTAAGACATTCGTGTATTTTTTATCTGTGTATTCCTATTTAGATTTTATATATTTAAAAACACGTAAGAATTAATAGACTTTAACTCAGTATTCTATACACGTAGATGGCAAAATAAATGCTTTTATCAATGACTCTATGTCTAAGGTATAAATGAGGCATTGTTCCCTCTTCCAACAATAACTGGTTAGAACAAAGAGGAAAAAGAACACCAAAAATATAAGAGCAAGTATGGGTGACTTAAGAATTTCTGAGCACTTAAATTTCACTATAAAAAATACTGTCAAAAATATGTACTAAATATTAAAAACACATCTGGAAAGAATGTAGAGGAAGAGGAGGCATGGCAAAACTGGTTAAATGGTAAATAATTCTTCCTAAATGCTATCTATAAGCTATTTCTTACGGAGATCAGAACAAATATTTGCCTTAGAAAAAAGAAACTCAAAGCTATTCATTTACAGCAAAGACTATAAATTCATTCTGAAAAGAATTAGACATTTATTTTTAAGAACTGAAATTCTATTGAAAAGTGGCTTCAAAATATAATATTGTCATGTTTTTTGAAAACCATCAGAATTGTCATATGTATTTTCTAGGTTCTTGAAATTTTCAATAACGCTCCAAAGCCAAAAATACTTTTTTTACCACTATGTGTTCTATGCATGGAATTTAAAAAATATTATAATACTGATTTTTTTTTACTACATTTATGAATAGCAACTTCCCAGAATCGTATCTTAAGGTTTCCCCACTCCTTTTCTTTCTTTTTTTTTTTTTTAATTTATTTATTTAACAGAGAGAGAACACAAGCAGGCAGAGAGGCAGGCAGAGGCAGAGAGAGGAGCAGGCTCCCTGCTGAGCAAGGAGTCCGATGCGGGACTCAATCCCAGGACACCGGGATCATGACCTGAGCCAAATGCAGCTGCTTAACCAACTGAGCCACCCAGGCATCCCCCCCACTCCTTTTCTAACTTCAACTTCCCAATATGTTAAAAGCATTATTAAGACATGCTAAATATCCGAATATACAGGAAAAAAGCAACTATAACAAAGGCAGGCTGGAAAGGAATATACGTAGAGCCAAAACAGCTTGGGTAAGGGTCCTAAAATCAAAATCTACCATTGTTACTTCTAGTTTTGTGACTTCATATAGATTAATTTCTTTAAACTTCAGTTTCCTTTCTATAAAGTGGGGCAATGATACTTATCTCATTAGGCCATTATAATAAATGAAATGACACATAAAATAATACAATGCCCCTGCTAAAAACAACTCCAATGTTTTAAGCCAACATAAAAAAAAAAACCTTGTTGAGGTGAACATGGATTCACCTTTTTTAATTTTTTAATTTTAAGTTTTTTAATGTAGAAATTAAATTTAGGTTTATGGTATTCCTTTCAAATTAGGTCACTGGAAAATCCTTTGTTATTCTCCAATATAATGTAACGCTTTCTATATAATGGTCGCTAATTAAAATACATACATTTGAACAAGTAATCTATATTTCACCCTGACCTGAAAGTTAATAAAGCATATATTGATTTCCACAATTGATTTGTTTTTGTATTACTAAATGTGACCTAGCAGCCATTAATTTCAATACTGGTATATGTTTTTTTTTAAACTCTGTTAAAATTTTAAACATAGTTCATCATTAAATGTCTTTTAAATTCAACAGATCCTTCCCTTTACTCTTTTTCACCCCAATTTTCAAATCTTGTATGTTAATTTATATATACTTTTCCTAAAAAGCTTACGTAGGTTTAAAAGAACTACATTCCTAAAATTGTCTACAAAATTCATTCAAATATTTCTCTTCTCCTTTAATGCCCACTATTGCATATAATGAAACTGTAACAGTTTCATGTTGCTTCCATGTGTTAGCAAATTGTGTCTAAGAGGAAACACACACACATACACATACACACATCCCACACAGACTATTGGTATCTTTTTATAATTAAACTTATCAATTCTATTTTGATGTTCTTTCATCCTGCACCTTACCTGATTCAACCAAATCAAATAATATGTATAGATGAGTATCTCATAGAACTACTATTTTCTTTAAATTTCTTCTAAATATTTATAATTGAACTCCAAAAAGATTCTCAAATGTAATTCTTCAGTTCTTCCCTATCAAAAGTCCAAACAATATATAATGAGATACATATTTTTTCTTTATTCTAAAATAACAAAAATGTAATCTTACAAGGATTATAGAATTAACAAATAACAATATAGCTATGGTTTTTAGTAATTCTTAAGAAATTACTTATGCCAGATTGAAAATTAGTATAATGATTTCTTTAAACTCACACATATAAAAAAATCCCTTCTAAGGTCAGATAAAAGGCCTGGCACCAAGTCTCAACACTTTTATTTAACATTATATTGGTGTTACTTCCCAGTGCAATAAGGTAAGAAAAATAATGAAATGAAAAAGTAAACCTTTATTACCTGACATGATCATCTGTAGAAAATCCTAAGGAATCTACAAAAACTATATAACTAATATATTAATTTAGCAATATAGACAAGTCATATGTATTTCCATATACTATCAAGGAATGACTGGAAAATGAAATCTAAAAACATTACTACTTATGAAAGCACTAAAAAATACTAAATGCTTGAGAGATAAATTTAGTAGAATACGTGTAAGACTTACATACTAAAAACTACAAAACACTTCTGAGATAAACTATAGACGATCTAAATAAATAGAGAGATACTCCAGGTTCATGAAACAGAAAATTCAATATTTTTAAGATATCAAGTACCCTCACTTTAATTTACAAATTCAACACTACCCCAATAAAAATGCCAGAGGTCATTCAATGGAGGAAGGACAGACCTTTTTTTTTTCTTTTTATGGTGCTAAATCAACTACACATCCAAGGCAAAAAAATAAACCCTGATTATATATCATACCTTGAACAAAATTAATTCATGTACTTAAATGTAAAATGTAGAAATATAAGACTTTGAGCAAAAACATATAGGAGAATATCTAAGGGACTGGGAGCTAAGCATAGACTTGGTGGAAGTCATAAAATAAAAACTGATAAACGACCTCATCAGAATTAAAGACTTTTCCTCTTCAAAAGACTTGTTTAATAGGATGAAAAAAATTAGCTTCAGAGTAGGGAAAAAATATCTGCACATACATCTGACAAAGAACTAGTACCTAGAATATATAAAGAACTTTAAAAACTCAACAGTAAAGAAACAATCCAATAAGACAATGGGCAAAAGACATGAAGAGACATTTCATCAGGAGGATATAAATCTGTATATTTTATGGCAAATAAGCACATGAAAAGATGAGCACCAAAATATCATTAGCCATTAGAAAAATGCAATTTAATGACAAAGAGATAGCACTATTCACTATCTGTTATATAATGAATGTTTGTATCACTCCAAAATTCATTATGTTAAAACTCTAACTACTAATGTGATGGTATGTGAGGTGGGGCCTTAAGAAGGTAATTAGATTTATTTTTTTATATTTTGCTTCAGTTTTATTGAGATATAACTAATATATAACATTGTGTGTGTTTATGGTGTACAACATGTTGATTTGATACATTTATATATTGCAAAATGATTACCACAGCATTAGCTAGCACCTCCATCCAGTCACAAAACTATGCATCTCTGAAGGACAGTTGTTATTTCTTCCTTTCATGCAATGCACACTACATTATTCCCTGTATTTCCAGTTTTTCCCTCGCTAGGAGGAAATTTAGAACTAAATGTAATGCTCAATTGTGACAATTACCTTGTGCCACAGCTCCTCCACTTTCTGTTTACTCCTCAATACTGCTTCTAGTTTTCCTTTTTTATTTTTCAAACATCTCTCTAAATGTGATCTTTATTATAGGCCTCCTCACCTCATGAAAATTATAAACAAGCATCAAGGCGCTCCTTTGAATATCAGCATCTAAGGTAGTAAAAAGAATACAATGCTCTGCAGAAGGGCTTCCTCTGAGCCACTGAGCTATTCTGCCATCCCCTCTGCCAAGTGTATGCTTACAGACTAGTATCACCCAATATCCTAGGCCACATATCTCCAAGATGATAGGGAACACAAGTATAGTGGTGGCTGGGAAGTGTGACTCAGTATCACAAACCTACCCTGCACAGGGCTTCAAAGCTAAGCAAAATGAAACAAAACTAACCAGGCAAAATCTTGTCTGTCCTAAGGAATTCAAGAGAACTGACCAACATAGATGAAGCAAAAGCAGCTCCTACAACGTGCCAAGGGCTATCCCCAAAATTCTCACTCATAGGATCTCCTGCCTACTCTCCCAGCTAACTTTTTAAAATTTAAATTCAATTAATTAATATATAACGTATTATTAGTTTCAGAGATAGAATTCAGTGTCTGTCTTATATAATACCCATTGCTTGTCATATCATGAGTCTTCCATGATGTCTATCACTCAGTTACCCCAATCCCGCACCCCCCAACTCTCCAGCAACCCTCAGTTTGTTTCCTATGATTAAGTGTCTCTTATGGTTTGTCTCCCTCTCTAATTTCTGGTTTGTCTCCCTCTCTAATTTCGTCTTATTTTTCCCTCTCTTCCGCTATGATCGTGCTCTGTTTCTTAAATTCCACATATGAGTGAGATCATATGATAATTGTCTTTTTCTTCTTTTCTCTGACTTACTTTGCTTAGCATAATCCACTCTAGTACCATCCACATCATTGCAAATGGCAAGACTTCATTTTTTTTTTGATGGCTGACAAGGATTCCATTGTATATATATATATACTACATCTTCTTTATCCATTCATCTGTCAATTGGTATCTGGGCTCTTTCCATAGTTGGCTATTGTGGACATTGCTGCTATGAACATTGGGGTGCAGGTGCCCCTTCAGATCACTACTTTTGTATCTTTGGGGTAAATTGTACTTTGGAGTAGTACAATTCCTGGGTCACAGGATAGCTCTATTTTCAACTTTTTGAGGAACCTCCATACTCTTTTCCAGAGTGGTTGTACCAGCTTGCATTTCCACCAACAATTTAAGAGGGTTCCCCCTTCTCTACATCCTCGCCAACAACTGTCATTTCCTGACTTGTTAATTTTAGCCATTCTGACCTGTGTGAAGTGGTATCTCACTGTAGTTTTGATTTGTATTTCCCTGATGGCAAGTGATGTGGGCATTTTTTCATGTGTCTATTGGCCATTTGTATGTCTTCTTTGGAGAAATGTCTGTTCATGTCTTCTGCCCATTTCTTGACTGGATTCTTTGTTTTTTAGGTGTTGAGTTTGGTAAGTTCTTTATAGATTTTGGATATTAGCCCATTATCTGGTAAGACATTTGCAAATATCTTCTCCTATTCTATCATTTGTCTTTTGGTTTTATCAACTGTTTCGTTTGCTGTGCGTAAGGTTTTAATCTTGATCAAGTCCCAGTATTTCATTTTTGCCTTTATTTCCCTTGCCTTTGGAGATGTGTCTAGCAAGAAGTTGCTGCGGCTAAGATCACAGAGGTTGCTGTGTTGTTCTCCTCTAGGATATTGATGGATTCCTATCTCACATTTAGATCTTTCACCCATTTTGAGTCTATTTTTGTGGGAAATAATTGTTTTAGATGAGGTCATAAGGGCAGGACTCATATGATGGGATTAGTATTCTTGTAAGATAAGGAAGGACCAGAGTGCTCTCCCCCATCTAAGAACACAGCAAGAAGTCAGCCATCAGCCATTTACAGCCATCTGTAGGTCAGTAAGAAAACCCCGTATCTGAGAAGCAAATAGGTCAGCATCATGATCTTGGTCTTTCCAGCATCTAGAACTGTGAAAAATATATTCTTATGGTTTAAGCCATCCAGTTTATGGTATTTTGTTATGCATAGGAACTAAGTAAGACACTACCAGAATGGGTAAAATAAATAACAAAAAGTAATAAAAACAAATAAAAGAATTGGTAAAATAAAAATTGTGACAATATCAAATGCTGAAAAGGATGAAAGAAACAATCATTCATACACTGTTTGCAAGAATGGAAAATGGAAAATATTCTGGCAGTTTCTCACAAAGCTAAATATTTAACTGCCATACAACCTAACAATTATACTCTTAATTGTACTTGAACCTGAGTGAAGCACCCACTCTCCCCTCCCCACACCACCCCCAAGTCCAACTCCAGAAGGGAGGGATGTGAACTCTTCATTATGGAAGAAGTTCTGAATGGACCAGAGCAAAGACAGTATATGAGTGTTGAAAAAGGACTTCAATCCCCTACATTTGACCTCAGTCCGTACTTTCTAATTAAGTTCTTCTTTCCAGTTATCTTTTAACTTGGACAAAAAACCCTACAGGCAAAGGATCCCTTGACAGAAACCTAAACTACTGCTTCAAGCAATAAGAACTGCCCTGACACCAGCAAGACTCTGCATGACTCCCCAGGGCAATGAACAACCTGACCTTTACTGTCCAGCAGCACATACCCACGTACCTTTGTCCCACATTTTCCTTATATAAACCAGGAGTATTTTCAGCACTTTGCATAGTCTTTGAGACATCAGTTAGAGTCTTCCTGGTGTTGGCCTCACCAAAATGAAGTCCTTTCTTATTTCACCACTACTGTCTGTCCATTTTTCCAGTGGCAAGTGGCTAGCTGAACCTGGTCTATTTGGGACCCCACCCAACAGGTGCTCTTGCCTGGGCCTGGTTACATTATGAATGGTACACGGTGTAGACAAATCAGACAATTGGCATGAACTGTCTTCTATAGCCACCAGGGCAGTGAGGTACACAGGGTCCTACAGCCCACTCCCCAAGGGTACCTTGCCCATTTACCCCTCAAGCACACTCACAGGCAGCCAGCTTTATGCATTCCCAAAGAGAGCATTTATCCAAGAGAAATAAAGACTTATGTTCACATAAAAACCTGCATGTGAATGTTTATGGCAGCTTTATTCATAATAGCCAAAAACTAGAAACATCTCAAATGTCCTTCAACAGGTAATAGTTAACCAAACTATAGTACATTCATAACATGGACTACTACTCAGCAGTAAAAGCAACAAACTACTGATTTACAACTGGGAAAAATTACTAGGAAATTAAGCTGGGGGGGGGGCAATCTCAAAGGGTTATACACAATACTCTTGAAATAATAAAACTTTTAAATGGAGAACCAGATTAATGGTTGCCAGGGATAAAGGGCAGGGAAGGTACAAAAAGGCAAAGGTATACCTACCCACGGGGAATAGGAGGAATCTTACGTTGATGGACATGTTTTATATTTTGACTATAAATGCAAATACCCTGGTTATGCTATTATATTACTGTTTTGTAAAATGTTACCATTTGAGCAAACTGGATGAGATGTATATAGAATCTCTCTATATTATTTCTTATAACTATGTATGTGAACCTATAATTATCTTAAGATAAAAAGTTGAATTCAGAAAAATCAAGCAGAGCTTTATGTAAAAATTAACTGATCTATATATTCAAAATCATCCTAATCAAAATCCCACCAAGTTTTTTATCTTTTGTAAAAACTGATGAGTTGATTTTAAATATTCATGAAGAACTATACACTTCAAAAGGCTATGCTTCACACAGGAAATGTTTTCCTTGATTTCTGAGCAGAAATTAAAAGCTTAATTAGTTAATTTATTTCATATTGTTTTGTTCTATTATATACTCATTTGGAATTAAACTATGTTTTAAGTTCAAAGTTCAAAACTACTGTTGATTAAAATGCCATTTAAAGGCTTCATTAACAATTCAAGTGCATCAGGTTACAATCTCTGCCCTAAAGGAAATCATGTTGTGTACTGTTAAGTTTAAATGTAGATAAATCAGACAGCTGAAGACAAATGGCAAATGGTCCACGAAATTCTATTTTATAAAGTTTTGTTTCTATGTATTCATCCCCAAGTAGTTCATTGCCACTCTAAACAAAGATAGCAATAACTACCATCACAACAAAATCATTCTTTAAAAAACAAGTCCACTAAAATTTAAATCACAATGCAAGTCCAAAGAAATGGCCTTTTGACTGGTCAAAAATGGGAGAGGGTAGCAGATTTGTCAAAGACTGAGCTCGGCATTCCCTCTCTCAGTTCATCTGCATTTCTATTTCCTGAGCATATTATGTCCTATATCTATTACTGATTAAGAGATCAATAAATACCAGAGGGCTTCCAGAAAATGAAGTCCTGTGAGGCTCTATCCCAAGGACAAAAGATAAAGGTGTACAAAGAGGATCTGGCACAAGGGGACAGGATCACACTACACTGGCATAATCACAACTTTAACATTTAATAAGGATTCTTACATATTTTAAATCCTGTACTTATTTAACTAAACTATAGCTGTTTCACTAAACAAATGAACTTTTGAAGCATTAAAATATTTTCCTGGCATGTATAGCATTACCATGAATTAGCCAGAACCTGGCATATTGTTCTGAAAAGTTTATCCCTAAAACATAATCTGGTACAATACCATAGCAAAGAAACTAAACATTCAAGGAATTCAAGACTCCTCATAGTAACTTTTTTTTTAAAGATTTTATTTATTTATTTGACAGAGAGAGAGAGGTCACAAGGGCAGACAGGGGAGGAAGCAGGCTCCCTGCTGAGCAGAGAGCCCAAAGTGGGGCTTGATCCCAGGACCCTGAGATCATGACTTGAGCAGAAGGCAGAGGCTTTAACCCACTGAGCCACCCAGGCGCCCCACCTCATAGTAACTTTTCATCTTTTTACTGCTATGACTCACATTTGACACTTCAAACCAGCACTCACACATACGCGTATTTATACAACACATACATCCCTAAAACTATTATTTCATAAAGTAATGACTCATACTACATGTCATGTGTTCTGGTTTTACTCTAACATCTTCATTTAGGTTCTAATTTTTTTCTCTTTTAAAAAGAGTGGTCACAGCCCACTAAATTAATTTCATAACTTACTAAGGGTCCCTATGCCATCTTCAATTTGTAATACACTGCTATATAATTGTAATTAAATGTTAACATTTGGGGAATCTTGATGAAGAGTACTGAGGAATTCTTTGTACTATTTTCTTTGTACTTTTTTGTAAATATAAAATTTTCAAAATAAAAAATAAATTTAAGACCCCAACGATGATGTCTCATATACCTTTGTATTTCTAACTTCTCCTCCCCTTCAAACAATTCTTTGCATATAGCATGCTCTCAATATACATATGCTACATAAAATTTATGGGAAGGTATAGATTAGAAATGACTTCATAAATCTTTAGCTGGGCCTTCAAAGCAACACAAGATTTCAGTTGGTGAAGTAGGAAAAAGAAGATATGCAAACGGACATAAATTCAAAATTAACACTGGGTTTCATGCTTACAAAATGATTTAATCTATTAATGAAGACTCAAATACCAAGAATACATTCACAAAAAATCACCAAAGGCCCTATCAAAGAAAAATAAAAGGTGATATATAGTAAAAAAAATAAATTAAAAAAAAAAAAAACCTGTGAGTGTACTTAGTGTACGTATATAAACTCACTAAATGCCAGGAATGAAATCTACCCCCTCTCTTCTTAGAATATGATAAATTAGAAGTAAATATTATACCTCAAAATTCTGTTCCATTATGTTTCCACCTTTACTCAAACTCTCCATAATGGCCTTATTTCGAAGAATATCTTCTTCACTAAGATGTTCTCTTCTTTTTCTTGATTCTAAAACAAGTCCATTCACCAGATAAAAGTCTGCCAAAAAGTTTCCTACTCTTTCCTAAAATGAAATTAAATAATCAAAATAATAAAATATCCAAATATTTCAAAATAATAAAATGAATGAAGTTTATCTTAGATTAAAAATAAAGCTTCAAAGTAATACACATGTTTTTCCATAAACATATAACATTTAAGTGAAAATAAATATTCCTTTGATAATTGAGCTTATCAAATTATCTTACACATTCTATTAAATTGAAAAATATTTAAATTACACATTTCACATTTGTAAATGAAAATTTAAAACACACAAGATGTATGGTAGTTAATCTGCAAATGAATTAAATCTAAATAAAAATACCACATAGTATTCCTTTAGAATCTACTCCCAAGTAGCACAAAGCTATCTGAAAACTTTCTTTAGTTGATATTCAATCATGAGTAACAAGGAGGGGTCAGGAATAATTACTGTTCCCATTTTATAGATAGAAAAAAAGTGGAATAAAAAGAAATACTCTAATTCACATAGGAATCTCTAGTACAGCTAGAAATAATTACCTGCTCCAATACTCTATTCTCTAATAAGATCTAACTAACTTCAAATTACAGTTGCTTGCTGCTTTCAATAGAGAAGAGAGAACAACAGAATAGTCTTGCTCACCAATATACTTATAATTGTTTATGTCATTGATTCAGGATAAGGAAATGCAAGTGATATAAATGGTCTCAAGGAAACAGTTGTTATTTCCTTTCAATGAAGACCTCCTTCAACATTAACCTTCACCTTTTTCAGACCCGTGGGTGGTCAGTTTCAAACACCTTACTACAAAAATCATGATCGATAACTTACTGAAAACAAGCTTCCCATTTCTACCTACAGGCAAATCGCTCGGTCTCCATCTTACTGATGTTTTCTGGCATTCCAAAACTACGTGTTTAGGGCTGTTTCAATGTCCACCATGCTTTTGGTGGCCTCCTTACCAGTCATCAAAAAGTAAAGCATTCTGCACCTGTTTCTACCTACAAAATGGGACCCATAAATAT
This sequence comes from Nasua narica, assembly GCA_028533885.1. Classification (NCBI taxonomy): domain Eukaryota; kingdom Metazoa; phylum Chordata; class Mammalia; order Carnivora; family Procyonidae; genus Nasua; species Nasua narica. The sequence continues at coordinate 51,548,625 of CM052798.1, forward strand.
TACTGACTCCCTCTTTACCTGTCAAAGATTTAAGAAGATCACCTAGATGCTGTTCAAGAGCTTTGAGCTGCTTAGCAGTAGCACTATATGAATAGCAGCTTCAATTTTTTCTTCTCTTGAGGTGATTCTTCTAATGCTGTCCAGAAGAACAGAATACAAACCAGACTTCAAGCCTACAAATGGATTACAGTGTGGTGCTTACAACTGGGAATCCTATGATACCATTTGCTGGCAAATAGGCTTAGAAAATAAAGTTGACGAACCTATATCTAATAGTGAGAATTTATCTTTGGTTGAGAAATACTCAGGAGGTAATTCTCAGTTTTTGAAATCTTATAATGAAAAAGCTTTTATTAAAAGTAAATCATCATATCAATAAAAATTTTAAGTATATATTCTTCATAATCCAACCATTCCATTTTTTGCTATCTATAAGAGACAATGCAAGGGCATGTAAATGGGTGGTAAATGCAACATCATCTGTAATCGCAGAAACTGGACACAAAGGTGTGTCATTTATCAAAATGTCCATAAATAAGAGTCTAGGTAAACAAACTACAATACATTCATACAATGGAATATTATGCAGTTGCTAAAAAGAATGGAGTGATACTACTGATAAGAAAAATCTTTCTAAACATACTAAAGAGTGAAAAAAAAGCTGCAAAACAACACAATATAACAGTAAAAAAAATAAATAACAACTAAAGCTACATATTACTATGGATACATATTTATGTATGCAGAGAATAAAAAAAGATCTAGAGGATATACAAACGCATAATCCTCTACAAAATACTTTGGGGACTGAGCAGTAATAAAGGGGTACTTTTCAGGTTTATGTATAAGGTTGTATGGTAATTAATTTTGTGTCAATTTAACTAGACTATGGTGCCCAGCTGTCTAGTCTAACAGCTGCCCAGATGTTGCTATGGAGGGTTTTTTTTAGATGTAAATAACAGTTAAATCAGTAAACTTGGGAATAAAGCAGATTACTCTCCATAACGTGGGTAGGCTTCATCCAAACAAATGCAGGCCTAAGAGCAAAGACTAAAATTTCCCAGGAAAAACAATTCTGCCTCAAGGCCGCAACATAGAAACCCTACCTGAGATTCCAGCCTACAGACCTTAGACTCACGATCACATCAACTCTTCCCCGAACTTCTAACCTGGTGCACTACTCTAAAGATTTCAGAATGACCAGCAGCACCTATATTCATATAAGCTAATTCCTTTAAATAAATCAATCTCTCCCACACCCCTCCCACTTTCTCCTTCTATATCTAAATCTTTATATATAAGTACACATGTATCTACATGCAGATATACAGAGATACAGAAAGAGATCTACCGATTTCCTCCTCAGAGAACCCTAATACAACCCGTTTTTGTTTCTCTGGTAAGAATATATTCATTTCTACTGTGTGTAATAAAACATAATTTTAAAAACCTAATTGTGGAAAGCAGTAAATCTTGGCCCTCACCTATGTGATGATTTATTCTTTTTTTTAAGGTCTTACTTTCAAGTAATCTCTACATCCAATGTGGAACTCAAACTCACAAGCCTGAGATCAAGAGTTGTATGCTCCAGTGACCAAGCCAGTCAGTTGCATCTGTGATGACTTATTAATTGTGTTTAAAACTTTATAAAATACTTCTTCATAGGTCTATTTAAAAATTTTTAAATATATTTTGAATGGTCTTATATACCCTCTTGCTGACAGATGAAATGGGTATTACGGAAAGAATTTATAATTCTTATTGCAAATTTAAATTCACTAATTAGGGAACCTCCACGGAAATTTAATTCAATAACAGTATTATAGAAATGAAAGTTTTCTTGTTTTTTGGTTTTTTTAGAAACGTAAGCTTATTTAATTCTAGTCATATGTATTGGAATACTGAGAAACAGATATTGAGTAAATAGTTTAGAAGTCTAAAAGTAGGAAAAAAAAAAAAGAAAGGTCCAGGGAAACAAATTCAAAAGTGTATCCCTCTTTGTGGTCTTAAGGATTAAAAGCATTAGAAATGTAATGGAACCATGTGAAGACACTGTTCCCTGTAAATAACAAGGCAGCTGACAGCGAGAATCTTCCTCAACAAAATTCAAATAAGCTAAACTTTCTCTCCTGGGTTCTGTAAGAATATCTTCCAACTCCGTAAACAACCATTATAATTCCCTATCTGGATTAAGGAGGAGGGAATAAACCACTGGGAGACAATTCGGTAAGCTACATCTTCCTAAATTTCCACCACATTATTTTGGTAACATTAAATACTGAGCAATTTTTAAAGTTGAAAAATCAAGATTTACACATACTGTTTTATCTTCTCGAAAAAGCCATCCTGTTTGGGCACGCGTGAAAGAAATTGATTTGGTTGATAAAGTTGCAGAGTAAATATCACTACTCATTAAAATGTCCACCTCTTCTTCTGTTTCCATCTCTGATTCCTGCAGTGGGGGTATAAGTTAAATATAAGAATCTAGGTTGTCAAAGGTTATTAGTACTACATATGAAAATATCAACAATTAAAATGTTCAAAATTTAAAAACCAAAAGGACTGATTCGAAAAAATGTTAAGTGCTATTTAATCTAAAAACCAATTACAGAAGTTTCAACTCTGGGTCTCTAAATGAGTTAGAATTATAGCTAATTATAAATCTGTAAATATGGGGCACACGCAATACAGTACTCTTATACTGTTAAAGATAGGTCATGGAAACAATACTGGATTACTGATTACAGAAATATAAAGTATGTAGAGCAATTTTAAAAGATTAAGAATTAAGTTGAGAGGTCCGAGACAAAACTACCTTATCAAGGTTTTCTTTAAATATAGATCAATCTTACTTTAATTATTTTTCCTCCAAAGACCTGCCACAATCATTTGAGCCTTTCTTTCCCAATAGCTCTTAGTGGAAGGAAGGGAAGGAAAAAGGAAAGGAAGGAGAGAAAGTAGAAAAGAGATCCTCTCTAAATTCCTTATAGAAAGAAAAGGAATCCAAAAATAACAACCATGGTTTCAAAACTTAATAATAAGTCTTGTTTCTGGTTTATCCTCTAAATATTCCCCAGTGCTGGTATATAATAACTGATTAATAATTATATTTTTTAATAAGAAAAAAAGGTTTGTGCTTGCTTCAGGGACAGAAGACTAAATGATGGGATACAGAAGGGTAAATTAGTAGGTATAAAATGAGGTTCTATTCTATAATAGGCCAAGAAGAGAATCTCTGATACTTAGGACCACAGGATTCTAAGGGGAAAATAAGGAGACAAAAGGCAGAAACTAGAGAGGTGACTGGGGAATAAGAATTGTCCACAGGGTTTTATGATGACTAGAGGCTCTATATCTCCTGATTTCTAACTTCCCAAGAGGCCCATTTTCTATTCTTAACCACCAAACTTTACCCAGATATAGTCTATTTCTGAACTTATGAGTCTATAGAAAAAAACAGCAATACCTTGGTCCTGGTGCAGTGCCATTTCCTTCACCCTTACAAGTGAAGAATGAAAAATCTTGACATTAATGCTAAAGCTGTAAGACGTGAAAATGTAGTCCCAGTAACCAAACTAACTCTGAACACAATTTTCTAAAGAAAAACTTTGGCTGACATAGGTGTAGAACTGTTAGGCATTATGTTTCAAATATGCTATAAATCGATTAGGATTGTATTAGCTTCGGAACAATACTACATACAACACTGTCTATGAAGAAATTTGCCTTAAGTTTCAAAAAACCCTTTTTTTAAATAAACTTTTGCAACAGAACTCTTCTATAAATCATAGGCTGGCCATCTTCTAACCACATCATTGAAAAAGATCAATTGTTAATTACATTTGTTCAACAGAACTTTATTGAACAGTTATTATTTATGTATATATATTAGGATAAACAACAACTATTCCCTGCCTTGAGGACAGATGCTCAAACTCTAGCTTTTCTATATTTTTTAGGTATAAAATACACACACGTATACCCTAAAAACCAAACTTTTCATGATCTCATTGATAGATTAACATTAGCTAATACTTACACTAGTGGCCTTAATCTCTGGCTTCTATTTCAATACCATGCTTCTAGCTCATTTGTTGTCTAGGTAGCTATCCTATTGTCTTTAACATGCAAGAGGTCAAATCATTTAATAAATTATCCAAGAGGCTAGAATAAAGGCTTGTAAACTATGGCCAGCAGGCAAAATCCAGTGTACTACCTGTGTTTATAAATAAATTGGAGTATAGCCGCATTCATTCATTTAAATACTGTCTATACCTATTTTTAGGTTACTAAAAGTATAATTGAGTAGTTGTGACAGAGACCATCTGGCTCAAAAAAATATATCTAAATATCTAAAATATTTACTATTTCTCCCTTTACAAAAGCGTTTGCCAAACTCTAGCCTGGTATTGTATTGATGTATTGATGTGTTACATTAGGTACCAGAGAATACAATTAAAGGAACCATGGGGAGCAGAGGAAGAAAGCCATATAAACAAATATAGCATTAGAAGCACTATGGTACCAGATTTAGTAGGAGCATAAACAAAATAATGGTCATCTGGCAAAGGAGGAAGTAACACTAAGTAGATGCCCCAAAAGTATGGAAGTACATGAAGAAGAGCATTCCAGGAGGTGGAAACAATGTGAACAAAGTAATGAAGCCCTAAATAGCATGTCACATCTGAAAAACTGCAAAGAGCTCAGTATGAGGGTATCTAAGATAGTAAAGTAAAAACAGGCTGGGAAAGTAAGCAAAAGCCAGGTCACAGAAGGTTCCATGTCATGGTAAGGAATTTGGATTTCATTCTTTAGGAAACAAGGATCTTTTAAAGTATCATTAAAGAAGGAAGGGTTCATGAATTTGCTTTCAATGTTCAATCTATCTCCAATATGTGGGATAATTTAGAAGCAGACAAGAAGGGGACCAGGATGATCATTTTTTTGATGACCATTTTGTAATGGTCCAGTTGAGAGATAATGTATATCTGAATTGTGGCAGTAATGGTATGATTAAAAAGAGATAATTATAAGACATAAGGGAGACAGAAAGGACCACACATGTTCTCTAATTAGGAAACATGGAATATAAGAAAATATTTCAAAAATAACTCACAGTCTTCTGGCTGAATAGAGAATGATGTCATTCATCAAAGGAAGGACAATGGTAGAGAGGGCAGGTTTGGGGTTTAGAGGGGAAAAAAAGAATTAAGTTTTAGATGAGCTGAATTTTTCAGGTACTTGATATCCATTAGGAACTTAAGTAGATAGATCTCCATTCAGAGATCTATAATCAACCTGTAGTAGGTAGTTCAAGATGTAGGAATGGAAGAGATTATTCTGACAGTTTGTAAAAATGAAAACCACGTTGAGGGTACACCAATATTCAAGAAATGGCAGAGAAAAAGGAACAGGCAACAAAGAATAAGAAGAAAAGGAAAAAGAACACTTGACCAAAGTCAAATCCTAAGGAATTGATAATTTTAAGAACCAAGTTACCAATAATAGACCCAAAAGTGTGATAAAGATAGGGTTGAAGCAAGTACACTGATTTTAGCAAATGACTCAAAACTAACATCATTTAAAACCCCAAACCAATACATTTCCAGATCTTCCAATTCTATCACTGGCACCACCATCTTTCCACTCTTCAAGGTAGAAGCACTACACTTATCCTTAAATCTTTCTAATTCTTAATTCACTACATTCAAACTATTAGCAAATCACAATCTTTCATTCTTGGAAATGTAAGTCATAGTTTCTTTAGGTATTCATTGTACAATCCTAGTCAAGAGCCTTATAACTTCTGAACTGTAGAACTCTAAAAAATAAAAACTTTTTCCATAAGTTCCCTCCTTCTAATCTCCCCATTTTCCCAACCCATCTTACATACTAGTTGTGTGATCTTGGAGATATCATTTAACATCTATAAGCCTCAATTTTCTAATCTGTAAAATGGAGATAATAATACTATTTGCTCTGACAGATTATTTTAAAGATTTAATGAGAAAAGCTGTAAAGCACTTAAATTACTTGTGGATCAAATCAATACCTTATTTAAGAAGCTATGATTCCCTGTTGCCAACTACAGCAGATCTTGTTATCTTATCTGGCTTTTAAAGCCTTCCATAAACCACATTCCCATGCTCAGTAACAGAAACCTTCACCACAGTCAGACAGACCTCTTTTTTGTTTCTCAAACAGACCATTCTCATTCCCACTTCCCTGACTTTATTTATCCTGTTTCCTCCACAAAGAATACCGTCTTTTTCTTCTCCTCTTCCAATCTAAATCTTCATTGCTCACTGCCAGTTAGGAGAGTATTCAATAGTAAACATACAATGTAATTAAGGTCTCATCAATAGGCATGGTAATAGGAAGGTCTAAACTAAGAGATATTAAGGAAGGAGCCACGGGATGTGATGAATGACTATGTAGGGAAATGAAGTGTTGAAAAATAAAAACAAAAGAAAAGCAGGGTGCCTGGATGGGTCAGTCAGTTAAGCATCTGACTCTTGATCTCAGCTCAGGTCTCAATATCAGGGTTGTGAATTTAAGCCCCGTGTTGGGCACCAGGAAAGAGAAGAGAGGAGAAGAGAGAAGAGATAAGAAAAGCAACAGTGGTAAAATAAAATGTTGATTTAAAAACATTTTTAAGGCTATCAATGATATATAGATATAGGAAAAACTTTTTCTTTGGTTTATAGCGGGGAAAGGGACATTCAGGGAACAAAGGATAAAGATAATGCATATATGATTTTTCAATGGTAATTGTAGAGGCAATACCAACAGGGAGATACGATGTGACAGAAGGAAGATATTTTTGTATTTTAAGAGAGAAAAGGTAAAGAAAAGTAGCCAAAGAGTACAGTTTGTTGTTGTTGTTGTTGTTGTTGTTGTTGTTGTTGTTTTACAGGACAATAAAAGAGTACACAAAGAGTACCAACAGCCAGCCAAAAGAGATGTTGCTACTAAGGGGATGCAGACAGTCAGCGACATTAAAAGAAGGTAAGGTAGCAAGATAATAAATGGTAAAAGGCCCAGCACAGGTGCAACAAATCAGAGCTACAAATGAGAACTAAAAGAAGTTGGAGTTCATTTAACTAGAAGATCATCAATGAATTATGAGCAAACGGTCTTAATGGAATGGTCAGGATGAAGACCAGAATATTAAAAAACAAAAAACCAAGTAAACAACCTTAAAGCTAGTAGTAAAGAAATGAAAGCACTGTGAATGAACCATCTCACCTATGCTTTATGCCTTTTAAAACAATTACACTGAGGTTTGGCTGCATACATAGACATTTAAAAAAAACATTTAGAGAAATACTGATAAGAGGACATGCTCACCTCATGGTGTATTCGCTGATAAACTTTTTGTTCATTGTCTAATACTACAAAAGATTCAGAGGGTGCCGCATCCCCATTGAAAATGAAGCTTAAATCCCCTCGTTGGCACTTCATGTCAGTAAAGTCTATGAGAGTAGTGTCAAGCCTGTGAAAGATGGGTAGATGAGAAATCCTGACAAATAAAATTTTGATAAAACTCCGTAATAATTAAACAAGCTTTGTTGCTTCTAAACTCAAACCAAGATGGTAACACCATATTTCGAAGTCAAACTTATAGTAAAAAGCTAAAGTATTTTATTTAAAAACACTGAAAGAATATTTAAATGTATACTCCATTTTTCCTATATTTCATTTCCTGAATATATACTTTATTATTCCAACAAGAAAAAGATTGTTTCCACATTGTTCAAATATTTCCCTAACTATACCTTGTTCCCTACCATTGCCCTTGCTGCAGCTACTCCATAAAAGTTACTTCAACTGTGAAGGGCATTGATGGAAAGCAGACTTGTCTAAGATACTTTGATCCCAATAAGGCCATGCTGCTAGCTCATCAGAGTATATAAGAAGAATACAGCAATGAATGGACCACATTCTCAGATTAAGGACTGTGTGTCCAGTCTTGCTCTTTTGATCTACATCTATGCCTTAGGCCTAGCCATCTGATACCAAACCTTGCTTCATCCTTCAACTAGATAAATCATTTAACATATTCCAAATTCTTGTCCTTTCTGTTTGACTTCCCAGGTTCAGATTAGCAGTCTCTCTCCCATCATCTCCATAGCTTAAAAACCTTATGGATCATTTATGTGCCAAAGATTCGTGGACTCACACACTTGTGTATTTATCATACTCTTTGGTAACTAAGACTTGGCATGGTCTAGCCCCAATGGATTGGTCTCAAATAAATTTCACAAACCATGGTTTGTTGAAATTCAGGAATATACTAGAATGGAAAAGTCCACAAGCACCCTGAAGTGCTTCAATCTTTCACTAGGCTTTGTAGATCACATTAGGATCTCTCTTACTGGCTACTCAAAACACAGTACTTAATTTAAAAAATGGGTTGACACAGCTGTTAAGAGCTGCTGATCACACCCTAGTTACTGAGTTTCTAGGAATCCATTACTTCATTTAAGTTATTCAATTCTCATCTCAGGCAAAAGGAATGAGCATTCTTGGTTACCCTACACAGAAAAATATGAGAACTGGAATATATCTTATATGCTGCCATCAAAAGAATAACTGGGATTACATATAATTTATCAACAAAACTACTACCTTTTAAAAGTGAAGGTGATACTATTAATAATTTTGCCAGGACAATAGGGAGGAACCAAGAGCAAAGAGGGAAGTATGGTTACCTTATATACAAATATAAACCATTGCTTTCTGAGCCATATAAAATGTATATATGACCCACAGAATAAAATCAAGAAGCCCTAAAAAAAGCAAGTCATGAACTTCTGAAGGGGTCAATCCTGCCTGCTGCTTTATAGCTGAATTCTAGCTCCTGGTCCACCTCCAGGGGCCTGCTACTGTACTACTAGTGCCTGTACTACTAAAATATACCCTGTTAGTACCTGTATATGTGGCATAAGAGAAAACAATTATAGCAAAAGAGGCTCATCTCTCTCTGTAAGATGCAGGCTACTGATAATATCAAAAAGGAAATGATCATTTTATATAAGTGGTCTACTTGGACCTCAAACCTCAGCTACCAGGGAACTCCACACCCCACATAAAAGAGGAAATGAAACAAAACAATCTCTCATGCCTCTATTTCCTTCTTGCCTATACTGGATGAAAGTGGTAGTGGGCTGGAAGGAATAGAGGTAAGAGGAAAGGGTGGAGATAAGAACAGTGAGGGAAGAGATGCACAGAGAGAAACAGAAAGACAAAGACAGATTGACATGGTGACATTTGAATCCTTATATCTAGACACACCTAAAATCATTCATAGCCAATTTTTATTTGTGTTTTTATAATTTGCAACTGCAAGGAGACTGCTCAGTACATTTTCTGGAATATCCCTGACATATTAGATGGTCTACTGTATTACACATGCCTCATAAGGATATAATTTACCATGATGGCATTTTAAATGTATTAACAAGTCCTTGCTTTAAACCCTTGAGTCTAAATATTTTTAATTTTTGCCATGTAATTAGCCATGAAAAAAAATTATATGACTGCAAAAATTTGAATAGAAAATGTTAAAAAAAAAAAAAAGAAAAAACAGAAAACATTTTTCCCCCATGGTGAAAATGTTTTTATTTTATCTTATTTTTATTTTATTTTTTATTTTTTCAGTGTTCCAAGAAAACATTCTTTTTAAGATAAAAGCTTGAAAAATGCCAAGTAACAATGAAAAAGAATATAGAACCTTCTCTTGAGACAGGAAAAGCCTGAAATGAGGCAAAGTTTGCCCTGATTATTTCAGTCAGTGGTTATAGAATACCTTATAATTATTAACAGTGAAAATGTTTACTAATATTCTCAATTAAAAAAAATTCTCAATAATAAAGTTGCTCGTACTTTCCTATTTCAACTAAAGTATTCATTTCTCCTTGACACCAGAGAAGATATTTTAAATGATCACATGGTTGTCATGAAATACAAGTAAACTTTAAAGATTTCTTTGAACATATTTTAAAATTCAGTTTCATTTGAAGTGATGTTAAAAAAAAAACTGTCTCATGATGTTTACATTTGAAAGTTATTTAATCTTAATGGTTTTTTTTTTTCATTATATTCTTATCTATGCAAAAAAACCCTTTGCCATACATCCTAAAACTCAGCCTCTCCATTAATCTGGTAAACTTTGGTAACAAGAGCTTTAGAACCTATCACATTTCTCCTTTATCCTCAGTTGCTTGTAAGCCCCAGGTCTGAGTGTCTTGCTAAATTATAGTAGCTTCCTCTTACTCTATATTCTCTGATACAATTATTCTCCGTCAGGCTCTTATTCTTATGTCTCTATTTTAACCATTTTGTGGTTTTATTGTCTGTATTTATTATGTAATATGCATATCATTTACTTTTAAAAGTCATATATAAATGTGAAATAATTTTTTAAAAGAAGCTCCTTTTTTTCCTAAATCTAAGACTCAAACAGAACTAAAACTAACCTTCTTAAAAGTAGTATATGGAAAATATATTCTCCCAAATTACCTACTACCTTTGGCAAGCACCTAAACATTGTTAAATTGGTGAATAATTTTGATAAAATCATAATATAATGTTAATCAGCCGCTGAAATAAATCTGCATCATTATCAAATCCTTTCTTAGTTTTTCTTCTATTTTTAGGTATTCTGCAAGGTTTCTATACTGACCGTGAATTTAATGTACCTAAGTACTTCCATAATTAGAAACATTTGAAGAGGTTATTTTTTAAAAACAAAAACCAGAAACTTCCACCTTAATCAAATTCTAGTACCTTAGAATTTACTTTCAACTAAAGATTATCTCTTCACTATAATTCAACATAACTCATAATAAATCTCTGAGTTGACTTTCTAAAATTTCTGCCTTGTGACATGGTGAGAACAAATAGGAAGTTAAGGGTCCTGGCCCAGCCATTAATTCACAATATGCTCTTATAAAAATCACTTCACCTCTCTAAATTTTCTCATCTATAAAATGAAAAGTTTGGGGGTGCGTTGGGTGGCTCAGTCATTAAGCTCTGCCTTCTGCTCAGGTCATGATCCCAGGTCCCTGGGATTAAGCCCCACATCGGTCTCCCTGCTCCACAGAAAGCCTGCTTCTCCCTCTCCCACTCCTCCAGCTTGTGTTCCCTCTCTCACTGTGTCTCTCTGTCGGATAAATAAATAAAAATTTTAAAAATAATAATAATAAAATAAAGAGTTTTTATGAGATAGTCTCAAGATATTTCCAGTTCTAGACCTTTACATGTCCAAATTAATATTCTGGAGATATAGAGAGACATAGAAGTACAAAATTATTAAGATATATATATAATTTATAAATACACTAATATATATATAAAAGTTGCCATATTAATTAGTATTATATACATCTTACATATGTATAATTTATAAATATACCTATATTAATATAAAGTTTAAGATAAAAAGAATGATAAAAGTAAAATGAGTAAAATAAATACCATTCAGACCCAAAAATCAATCTTAACTTTAAAAACAAAAAGAAGAAAATTAAAATTAGCCTTAAAGTGTTCACTAGAAGGAACAGATGATTAAATAGATGCATGGATAGACAGAGGAGGGAGGGGTATGAGAGGGATGGAGAAAAAAGAACAAGAGTTGAGTGTTCGTTATGTGTGTCTCTATTCCTTAAAAAGTCAGGATTAGAGAGATAACCATCTTAAATCTTCTCATTTTAAGATCTTTGTGATCTTCACTCTGTTTGCCTTCTAGATAGTCTGCAGTTGATTAGGAGTTAATACTTTTGATTTAGTCAAGATTTCATCTTTGGTTCCTTCTCTATAGGATGTCTCAAATAAAATAACATATTGTGAATATATTATAGCATGTTTAAGTTATCAAATACTACATCCAAATGTAATCTATTAATACAGAAAGAAAACCTTCCTCTAAATCTCAATTTTCTGTTACTCAGAAAAAAACCAAATCACCTTACCTGATATTGATACCTTGTTTGTATATTTTACATGCATCAGAAGGCAGAATTCGGGAAAGTAAAGGCACTGTATTTAAAAAAAAAAAAGATAAAAAATAACTACATAAAGTTCTGAGATATTACAAATTTCTTAATTAGAAAAAGTAACTTAAACATTTTATTAATTGACTAAAATTGTAATAATTGCTGTTAAAATAGTATTTTCTACTTAGAAATAATATATAAAGCAATTCTGAGCAACTTCAAAAATCTACTATTTAATTGTAATTGTTATATACTTCACCTCTCTGCCCACCCACCCACCCACATATACACACATGAATATCAGAGTCAATACAGTGCCACTCTTAGGTACATATTGTAGGACATTATTACAGATGAGAAAACAGTGCCCTATGACAACCAAACCCTCCTGAATGGGTAACCTGATGAACCTAGATCCTTTCTGATCCTTTAAATATAACCTCATTAAATAGTAGGAAAGCAATGTGTATTTTAAAAACACAGACATTTTTAGAACTTAGTAGTCTAATTTGAGTTTGAATTCCAAATATGTGACCTTTGTTACTTAAGCTCACTGTACCTCAGTTTCAAAATCTGTAAAATAGAATCATACTATTTACCTACAAATTTCTACATCCAATATTGTTCATATTCATATCACAAGCATATTCTGATATTTTTTATTATTTATTAACGCTACATTTTGGGAAATACAAGTTATTCTTTGGATGAATAAATCTGCATACAGGCTATACTAAGCCACTACATACAAAAGAAGAAAAAGCAAAATTATGAAGCTCAAAATACTTGAAATCAAGATCACATCACATATACATATGTATATAAGAATGTGTGTGTGTATAAGATATACTACATGCATATTTTACAAAATTCAGTGTTTTAAAAATGAGTGATAAATCAACCTCAGAAAGAAACAAAAACTTTAGAGAAATTAAAGGCTAGTTTTTTAGTTAACTTTTTAAAAAGCATCGATATTTTCTAATTAACATAAAAGGTGTATTAATATATCAATGTCTTTTTTAAATTCTTATAGGTCATATAATCCAAAATGATTTTCAGCATTAAAGACAGTTTTCTAGACATTTCACTGTACAAAAGTAAGAAAAGTTACTGCCCAAAGGGAATATCAACTAAGAGTTACCCTAGTCAAAGAATATAAGTCATTTTTTTTGTTTGTTTTGACATAGAATTTAGTCATTTATCAGTTGCATATAACACCCAGCACTCAATACATCAAGTGCCCTCCTTAATACCCATTACTCAACCAATCATCCCTTCCCCATACCCAACTCCCCTCCGGCAACCCTCAATTTATTTCCTAGAGTTTAGTGTCTCTTATGATTTTCCTCTCTCTTAATTTTCATCTTATTTTTCCTTCCCTTCCCCCTATGTTCATTTGTTTTGTTTCTTAAAATTCCACATAAGAGTGAAATCATAAGGTATTTGTCTTTCTGACTTGTTTCGCTTAGCACAATACCCTCCAGTTCCATCCATGTCATTGCAAATGCCAAGATTTCCTTTTTTTGATGACTCAGTAATCATTGTCTGATAAAAATTTTTCCTTATATGAAACAACAGAAGCTGAGAATAGCAATAACAGCATTTATCTTATATAAATGATCAAAGCTCTTCTTTAATGCTCTTTAATCAAGATCCAATTTTCCTGTCCTTAAGTATTTAGTAAAGCATGAAAAAGATAATTAAAAGATAGCATTCTAATTTGTTAATTTAACTTAATTTATTGCAACTTTTGAAGTAGTATGGTAACCTACAATATAACCAAATTTAGAATTAGGTATCAATACTTATTTATCAAAAATCAGAAACACAGGAACAGACAAATACAGAGACAAAATAAGAAATTAAGGAATTGAGAAGCAAAAGCTAATAAAAAGGAAAAAAGGAATATCATAGACAAAAAAAAAAAAAGATTCTGCTAGCTTTTAATACATTCCAAATATGGAGCAATTTGCATTTTCCCAATTCTGTGATGACTTTTTTCTTCCCTCATTTTAAACTGAACAATCAAGTTCTCCATATCTTAAGTTATCTCAGCATAATCTGAGAGTTTAACACAGCACTCCAAAAGTAGCATAATTCACTGAACTGAAAAAAGAAGAGTCTCTACATTTTAATTTTCGATTTGTTTTTCTTTTTCGACATATCCTTTTGATTTGGGATCTTTTCTGGTTCCATACAAATTTTAGGATTGTTTGTTCTGGCACTTTGAAAAATGCCCTTGGTATTTTGATTGGGATGGCATTGAAAGTATAGATTGCTCTGGGCAGCACAGATATTTTAACGTTTATTCTTCCAATTCATGAGCATGGAATGTTTTTCCATCTTTTTGTGTCTTCTTCAATTTCTTTCATGAGTGTTTTGTAGTTCCTAGAGTATAGACCCTTGTAATCTTTGGTTAGGTTTATTCCAAGGTATCTTATGATTTTTGGTGCTATTGTAAATGGAATCGATTCTCTAATTTCTCTTTCTACAGTTACATTGTTAGTGTATAGGAAATCAACTGATTTCTATGCATTGATTTTGTATCCTGTCACATTACTGAATTGCTCTATGAGTTCTAGTAATTTGGGGATGAAGTCTTTTGGGTTTTCCACATAAAGTGTCATGTCATCTGTGAAGAGAGATAGTTTGACTTCTTCTTTGCCAATCTGAATACCTTTTATTTCTTTTTGCTGTCTGATTGCTGTTGCTAGGATGGGTATTAAGGGAGGGCATGGACTGCATGGAGCACTGGGCGTTATGTGCAAACAATGAATCATGGAATACTACATCAAAAACTAATGAGGTACTGCATAGTGACTAACACAACATAATAAAAAATTTTGGCTTTGCTGTCATTTATGCCTTCATTTTTTTTATTAACATATAATGTATTATTTGCAGGGGTATTTCCAGGGGTACAGGTCTGTGAATCATCCGGCTTAACACATTTCACAGCACTCACCATAGCACATACCCTTCCCAATGTCCATAACCCAGCCACCCTCTCCCTACCCACCCCACCCCCCAGCAACTCTCAGTTTGTTTCCTGAGATTAAGAGTCTCTTATGGTTTGTCTCCCTCCCGATCCCATCTTGTTTCATTTTTTCCTTCCCTACCCCCCACAACCCCTTGCCCTGCCTCTCAAATTCCTCATATTAGAGAGATCATATGATAATTGTCTTCCTCTGATTGACTTATTTCGCTCAAATGCCTTGACGTTAAGAACAGTTTCTAAGCCTAATCATTTCCATCTATAATACACAAATAATAGTCTCAAATACAGAATGGATATTCTGTAGATTATGAGATAAAGAAACTTTTAAAACTCTTAGTTTTTCTGTTTAAATGTGCTATATACACAAACCTAAATTTGAAGTCATGATTATTATGATGCTATAAATTATTTAATGCTTTTACAGTAGGTATAAAAAGGGCTTCCTTCAAAAACATAGTTTCATTTCATCCACATTGAAATAAAAGTTTGCAATATCTGTGGCAGTTATTTATCCCCATTTAAAAATGAACACACTCAGGAAAGATATGTGATGTGCCACATCAGACAGGAACGAGGACTTCTGATTCTGATTTAAAGCTTTTCTATATCTAAAAACCTAAGCTGGAATAGTTTAGTTTATTTGCTATTAACCAAGTCTGAAGCAATTTTCAGCCAAACACTAAATACAACAGTATGAGAAACGGTACACATGCTCCACCACCTCTAATTAGACCTAATACTGGATCTCAGTATTTCCTAACTTTCCTTATTTCTGGGTTGCCCTTTTATTTTTTAATATTAGGGTTTAAAAAAAAAGTGTCATGTTTATGTAGCATTTTATGTTTGCAAAGAGAATTTATAAGTTCTTTCTTTTTTTTTTTTTTAAGTAGGCTCCATGCCCAGCATGGGGCTTGAACTCACAACCCTGAAATCAAGAGCTGTATGTTCTACCAACTAAGCCAGCCAGGTACCCCAACAGGGGTTTTGACAATGGAAAGAAGCACGCCTAAACTCTAGAAAAAAGCTGAGTAATCAAATCTAAAAACAGGAATTATCCTGCATTTTTTAAATCCAGTTTCTAAATTAAATATAGTCAATGAGTTTAGTTTTTAGAATTACACATGACATCTAACCATTGGTGCTAGTAGTTTTGACATTAAATCAGTAAAATCCTTTATCAGCAATGAAACAGATGTGCTGACTTTTTTGCATCAAAGTCAAGTTCCCAAAGAAGCAATATTTTCAACAAATATCACAGTGGTTATGTCATAAATTTGACTATGCAACATTTATAAAGTTTATAACTATAGACATATATACAATTTCAGCCGTGATTACATCCATTTGTTTCTTCATATAATTGAAATGTTACTTTTAAAATATCTTAAAACATTTGCTCCACCGTAAGATAAACTATTTTAGAATTTAAACTACAAACAATTTCGTGAGAATCAGTTAAAAAGCCAATATACTCAAGGGACTACTTGAATATAAGATTGCCAAACAGGTGGGGTTTTTACAGATGGAAAAAAAAATAGTATTCAAGCTTTACACCAATCTGACTTGGAGTTCTTTTATTTTACAAAGCTACTACAAACCTCTTTTTCTCTCAGTGTTCTAAAACACCTGGACTCTGAATGATATATAAAGTATAAAGGCAAGGTAGGCCTACAGTGTAACAAAATCATATGTGATTTTGATGGAGCCAAGCTAGAGTTGTAACAATGTTGGAAACAATTGATTACATTAGAAATCAAAACTTTATGTTTAGAGATAAAACATACTACAAAAATCTTAATCATTCATGCTATATATTATTATGTACTTGTTAAAATAAAGTACTTCCTCATGAACCAATTTGGAAATATGCCTATGATACATTACGTAAAAACAACAAATTGTGTAACAATATAATGGCGTGATCTCATAAAAAAATAATTCTGAGGATATATACACATATATGTATGCATTTGTGTATATATATACATGCACACATACACCTGTATCAACTTTGAAAAGAGTTTGAAAGCATTCACGTGAACAGTAACAGTGATTTTTATAGTTGTCAATATCTGATTAGTTTGATGATGATTTGGGGGATAAATATCACTAAGCATGCAAATACCTTTCTATTATAGAAATTAATTCAGATGCTTTAAAAAACACATGTAAACTCATTATATCCAAGCCTATAAACAGATTATACTGTTTTTAAATCTTCAAAAAAACCCTAAAATTTAGTTGTTTTAGTAGTTGCTTAATTTGTAAAGGTCACTAGCATCAAACTCCTATTTAGATATGAAGGCTTTCTCCCTAAATGGACTGAGGTTTAAAATGGGGGTGAGGGAAACTTACACTGCCAAGATAAATCATTAAATGACTGCAAAATATCTAGGGATTAAGGTCTTATTCAAACAGCGAGTAACCAAACAGTACGTTAAGAAAGTAGCTATAAAGTATACAATAAAAGTTGCAAAAATGATTGAAAGATGACAAAACACAAGATCATAATGTTAACTGAATTCTTCTCAATCAGGGATCTAAGTACTATATTTTGAACCTCCTTAAATTCAGTAATTTAACAATCCTATAATTATTCTCTTCCCTTTCAGAATTCCTTATATTTATTACAATATTCAAACCTCCATTTTGTTTAAAAGGAAAGACAATTTTCAATCTTAAAAACAAGATTTTTGTAAGTTACTAATTAGGTTAGGATAATTAAGTATTACTATAGGGCTTTACTACCATTATATTCAATATAATGAAAAATATTTCATTTTCCTTAGGGCAAGTATCAAATTTGCTAACATTTCCATATAATAGTTATTTTTTCACTTGCATTTCTGCATGTGTACATATTTTACACATGCAGTAAAACACAGCACACTCTTACCCCAGCTTTGAAAATCCCAGTGAAGTTCCAGATAAAAGTCACCTAGCTGAGAAACAAAATACAAATAATTACTGAATGCACCTTAGTTTAACGGCTCTTATATCTACTAAATATTTTGGGTTTTTTTTTTAAAAAATCTATAATCACTAAAGATCTATAGACAGGAATAGAAAGTAGTATCAATTTTTGTAATTGGAGGAAAAAAATATGGTTAAATTACTTAAAATAAAACAATACAATAGTATACATTATTATACTTATCTATAAAGGAAAATATGCACCAACTGTAGATTTTACAAGAATATTTGACCACACTGAAACATATCTGAAACTGACAGGCATTTAAATTGGTATCATAAATAGTCCATTTCTCAGCATAACAAAAATAAAAATAATAACTATACCTGTAAAAATAGCTAAAACTTTAGATGTGTTATAAAATACGACTTCAAAAATGACTATTTGTGCAGCTTCATAATGGACTAAGAAAATGACACACTGAAACAAACTTTTTCTATAAAGTGGTAATACAAATTTACTAAATCTGAAATGTGAAATTATATATGAGATATTAAGTTTGTATTTCACAAATTAGAACAAGTTCTATTTGATCAAGTAGTTTCCTTAACAAATATTCTAAAAAAATTGATCTCTTGAGATATAAAACCAAAAAAGCGCATTTCAGAGGAAACACAGTTAACAACGATAGGTCTATCTCCCACAGTTCTTTCAGACATCAAACATACAGTGGACAAAAATAAGAGAAAACAAAGCTCTCTTCCTTTCTGCACCAGCACACCCAACTCTTACCATCAGGATGTAGGATAGACAAAAGAGTTTTGTTATAGAAGGAAAATGCTGTTCCTGGAGCAGATAGTGGCTTCAATTCTCAGGGAATCTTCCAATCCAAAGGACAAAGGAAAATTATTGCCATTACTTATGGCCTACCTCCTTTTTTCTTAGAGCTCTTATCTAACTGATTGAAAACAATAATTCTTTATCTACTTTCCTGGTTCAAAGTAGATGGCGCTTCCATAGGATTAAATTTATCCATTATAATTAGGGTATTTTATTATTGCTCAATTCAAACAGGATTTTTACCATTTTTTGACTCTATTTTAATAATCCAGCAATTAGACTGCATTTTAAAAATGCTTAAAAATACACTTATAATTTACTCTTTAGGTACAACATTGGCAAAGAGATATAACCTACCTCTTTTAGGGCTTTTAATAATCGAGGTCGTTTTTCTTCAACACTTTCCCTGGATTGCTGCTTAAGCTTCCTTAAAAGAGCCGTAACTGAAGTTTAAATTAAAAAAAAAAAATTATTTTAAAATAAATTTCACCATGCTAGATTGTCAATTGTAACTCAATTAAAAAATTTTATACAAAAAAAACCTTTTTGCCATGTTAGAAAACACTACTAGCTTACTATACAAAGACACAAATATACACATTATAAATAAGTTAAAAGTTTAATAAAACTGTTATGAACCCCAAGGAAAATTAAGAGATATCTCAACATGAACTTATATTCACACTAGTTTTCCTAGTTTTTAATTATCAGTGAGGATTTACCTAAGTGAGCCAAGATTAACCAATCTCAGTCAGATGATGCAAAGTCCTGCTGTAACACTGATCTAAAAGATCTCAAAGACAGATCTCAAAAATCCCACTGG
Organism: Nasua narica; assembly: GCA_028533885.1. Lineage (NCBI taxonomy): Eukaryota > Metazoa > Chordata > Mammalia > Carnivora > Procyonidae > Nasua > Nasua narica. The sequence continues at coordinate 51,568,199 of CM052798.1, forward strand.
ATATTACTTTTATAAAAATGTAATTATTTGTAATTATTACTGGGTATATCTGTTCTTTTCTCCCTAGAGGGTGTACTCACAAAGAACACTCCATAGCAGAAAAAATATAAAAACGAATAATATTTTATCCGTGAAAAGAACTTCTAAATTTCATAAAATCTCAAGACTTCCATAGTGTTTTCTCAATAGTTCAGACTGAGATTTAAACACACTGCCTAACTGCAAACTCCAGCTTTACTAATTATTAGTTACATGTAAATGGAAAATTACTTAATTTCCCTAAATTCCAGTTTCTTTTTTTCATTTGCCAAGTAAAAAATAAAGTAAAATCTATACAGAATTTCTTTAAAGGCTCAATATAAATTGATAACTACTGTGCCTGCAATTAAACAAATATAATTTTTACCTATTAGAATAAAGGTCTAAAATTGATTAACAAACATCAATCAGTCCCTAACATTTATTGAAATAAGGGAAAATATTAGACAAATGAAATAAGCCTAACAAAAGAAAAGAAGAGAGAAAATATGAACGGGGGGAAAAATATGTACGTCACTACATGCTGACTTCCTCCTAGTCCTGACATATTTTTCACACATATCTATATATATCTGAATATATATATACTCAGATACATTTAAAAAAATACTATTATTTTTACTATTTTACAATATATTGTAAATACATTTATAAAAATGTTACAAATACAATATTTTACTATTTACAATAAAGCTTTATGTGGAGTACAGAAGCAAAAGGTAAAAAAAAAGAAAAAGGAAAGAAAATTGCACTGAAAGCTTGAACCAGATTTGTTTTGTGTACAATGGCCAAATTACGAAAAAAAACTCAGAGAATAATCTGAAAAATGGTGGAATCTATTCTTACCTTGAACTACAGTTCTAATCATAACCCCACTGTATTTTAAAAGTCAAAAATCAAAAAAATTTAAATTACTCATGGTCTTTTGAAACAACAGAAGAGGTTAGGATGAGACCTAAAAGCCAAGGTGTGCGACCTCATCTCATCACACAGTCCTACAGCTAGCTTTGTGACGTAGGTTAATAGTTTCCAAATACAGATCTACATTTTAGTGCCCAACTGTTCAAGTTCCCAGGGATATGCAGTAAAATGAGTATTTTTTTCAATTTAAAGAGTCTTTAATTCTTTCTGCTATTTTTGCTTTCAAATGTCTTTTTTTAATGAAATGGTGATCACAGCAAGAGAGTAATTATCTTTTTTTTAAAGTTTTTACATGCTAAAATGAAATGTTACCTACTCTACATCAATCCTCAAATAAAATTTTTTTCTGGTCTGTGAAATCCAAATACTCTGAGAACCAATGACCTGGATAATCATTAAAGCTCTTTCCAGATTTAAATTTATATGAATCTGGCTAACCTCATGTTTGTTTGATTTAACTTTAATATCAAAGCTATATTACCCAAATACAGTAAAATTCTTTTTATAATTCTTCTCCACTATAAACTCAAATATTTTAATAAATCTTCCTTGCCTTTAAGGAAGGCAATTTGCCTTCAAATTCAAAAAACCTCTGTGAATGTAAGGAATAGAAAGAATTCAATTCATAAATAGAAAAGATATCTTAAATATATTTCTCCCCAGGTAAATATATTGAAACTGACTGAACACATGTAGTAAATAACAATTACATTAAAATGGCCAAGCATTATTAAAAATATAGTGACAAACAGATTTACATTAGATTAAAAAATAACATCAACTCAAGCTTTTTTATGGAAACAGAAACAAACATTCAGAATGCAACTATACAAAATTAGCAATATGTTTTTGTGGGATCAGGATCTGTACTCCCATATTATAAGAATTACATTAACGATGACTGACAATAAGGATAAAATTAGCTTTAGAGGATTTGGATGGTATTAGAATTCATACAAAGGCTCAAAGAACTCCAATAAACCACAACTTACTTAACTTTCTCTTTCTTTTCCCACACAAAGTACTTTTAAAATATTCAGTTGGTTGTGCCTAAACCTTTGGAACTATGTCCTCCTGCTCCAAGAATCACTTAAATTTGTATTTTCTGCCCTCCACTTCCTTCTGTGCTCCAGAATAATTATTTCCCACTTCTTATTTAGACGGTTCTGTGTACGTACCACAGATAACTCAAACTCAACAAATCTAACATCAAATTAATTAAATCCCAGACTGATAGCTCTATAATACTGACCTAGGCTGATCACTGTTCACCATATAACAATCATAAGGCAGAAAAGCAACATAATCTTGAAATTTTATTAACTGTAAAGTGAAATAATTCTTTTTTTCATGTTCATTTTTTAGTAATCTCTACACACAACTTGGGGCACTCGAACTCACGATCCTGAGATCAAGAGTTACCAGCGTTTCTGACTAAGCCAACCAGGTGTCCTCCCCAAGTGAAATAATTCTAGTCTCCAAAAAATACAGAATCATCACACTGTTCTACAGCACAAAAACATCAGCAGAAATGAGACCAAAAAAGAAACAGGTCACAGTGTTTGCTAATAATTTATAATATCAGATTATATTTTGCTAATTAGATAATATTTTAGTAGTAATTGTATTAGATTATCTCTAATTTTTCAAATAATGTAATTTTCTATGCCTAGAAAATTTTAATGTAACACAAGCTAAGAAATCAAAAATTTAAATCATAATATTTAAAACAATTTCAAAGTATAGACCCATTTAATACCATTATAAATACATCCATATATTTCTAAATATGTAGCTTAAGAGTTGTTAAATTTCCTATTCTTTAAGTTAGCAGTTAAATATTTCCCTTTCATATGATAGAAAATAATTTTTAAAAAGCACTGAATAATTATAGATATAAAATGATACAATGATTGGCAATGGAATATTATTCAGAATGTGTATTTAAGACTTCACTCTATAGAAGAAAATCATTTTAAATGCAGATCTCAACTACTATGGGCCTCAATCTTTTACATTAAAATCTAGTAACTGATTTTTCAAGAAAACATTTCTTGGCCTTCCCAATTGATTATAAGTTCCTAAAGAGCAGAGACCATGTCTTCATTCTCCACATCTTACTATATATACATGCTTTGTACTAAGAACTCAGTAAATATTTACTAACTCCAAATAAAAGTTATGTGAAAACCACACAAGTATTAATGTAAGTCAGAAACCCAGGAGTCCATCTGGTTTCCTCTCCATTCCACTAATGGGTTAGAAACATCAGAGAAAGTTCCTTTAGACAGGTTGCTTCAACTTTTAATTTATTTTCAGTTTTTTATATCTGTATGTGTTTTTGTCTTTTTCCTGACATAATTCTAGGATTACTATCATTTCTTACTCTCATAAGAGTCTCTTGATTTTGTCCAAAAAGGACAACTTTCAATGAATAATAACAAATGTATATATACTAATATAATTGTTAAATCATCACAATTTTATCTCATTAAATCCTAAGCCCAAATGTAATATCACCATTAAAAGCTGCCCAAAATGTGCAGAAAGTCCACAAAGATGTAGTATGTGGATTACATATAAAGTTAAAACATAAGAGCCCAAAATGCAGTATCAAATAGAACTAAATCCATATAACATCCTAAGAGCATTCAATCGTAATGCACTTCTTTAATGAAACTGCCCAGCTTTTTATTGTTCCTTCCACAAGTCGAGATTTAGTTATTTTCAACCTCAAATTGTAAAAAGATATTACCAGAAATATAATATTCTCATTCATCCAGATTTAAATTTTATAAAATTTTCAACTATTGAGATGTGCTTGACAAAAATAAAACCTGTATATGAAGTTGAAAATAAAAAAAAACTTAGGAATAGGAGGAGGGAAGGTAGAGTAACTGAACACTTTGTATACTGTGAAAAAACGTGACTTTTTTTGAAATTCTCCAAGACTAAAACAAAGAGACTTGCTTCTCACTTTCAGCAATGCCTATTCCCACCAATTAAAGCAAAAAGATAACTGTTATAACACACTGATTATTTTCAGTTCCAATTAATGTTGCATATAATTAAGTAGCTGCCAAAAAGGACAATCAGATCTCAGTGCTTTTAAAAATTCTTCATACTGAATAAATAAAACAATGGAAGACTATCAGTGAGCAGAATATTGTAAAAGAAAAAAAATTTTAAACAATATACTTTTAAACATGACTTCTCAATTCTTTTTATGTACTATCCAATATCCAAGTTCCTAAGTCATGAAAAATTTACATATAAGCTTACAAATAACTACAAACATTTTATACTATGGAAAGTTACACTAAATGAAAATTATATCAAATGTATCACTTCATATTTTTAGAGTTTATGCCAAAAACAGTAATTTGTATTGCTTACTCATCTGTCTATCTCCATAGCTGATGGCTTCCGCCAGAGGGCTCCATCCCTGAGCATTTTTCACCTTTACTGGAGCATTGTGAGCCAAAAGTAAATGGGCACATTCTGAAACATGAAGCGGTAACAATATCAAACATCATGTAATTTTTAGAATCCCTAAATATGAAAATCATTTAGAAATTTAAGAAACCAATGTAATATAAATAGATCTATAATATAAACACTGTACTATAAAGAAAAATAATTTTTTTTTAAAGTCCTATATATCTAAACAAGGTTATTTCAGATCCTCAGATTCAAGAAGTATCCATGTTATTACTTAAAAATAAATTGTATCTCTCCAAAGAAGTACTATTTTGAGAATATTTCCATAGTCTAAAAGATAACCCAGGATCCCCAAGAGTAATTTACATAAAAATTCTACTAATAAAACTCAAAAGAGGATTTGTATATATGTAATGTCAAGTGGAAAGTTCCTAATTTATTTCAGGAAAAAAAAGTACTTTCGAAAAGGACCAGTAATGTTTCCATAAATCCTTATTTTTCAAATGCTACAATTCTTTTACTTCAGGAAAACACCCAAAAGAGGAAAAAATCTGTTTATGATTCCAAGGACAAATCTGAACAGTCTTTCTAGTAATCAAAAGAAGTCCAAGGTATAGACTCTTCTATAAGTTGAAGATACTCTTCTTAAAAATTAGAAATAAAAAGTATATTAATAGGTAAAACATTCAAAACTGAGGCTCATGGGAAATTTAGGATGGCTATCCATTCTAAATTTCCTAAAGGAATGGTTCATTCATTCAATCAATCATTCAGCAAATATTTACCAAGTGACTATTATATGCCATTTCTAAGCACTAAGTCCTCCATGGAAACAGTGAGAAGATAAAGTCTTGCTATCAGAGAGCTGATATCCTTTGTTAGAAGAAAAAAGTAAACTAAAAAGTTAAAAAAAAAAGTCAGATAATGATAAGTGCTTTGAAGGAAATAAGGGTGTTATGACAATATCATTTATTTGAACACAGATGGAAGAAGAATGTGATTACTAGTTATAGAAGGAATAACTATACCAGCACATAGCACTAGGATTAACTATACTATGTTTTATTAGAATAAAGTAAAATAAATATAGAAATTTCACAAAGGTGCTTAAGAAAGTCTACAGCATAAAAATATAGGTACAAGAGAGGCTCCTGGATGGCTCTCAGTTAAGCATCTGACTCTTGATTTCGTGAGATTAAGCCCCACAATCAGGCTCTGTGCTGGTGTGGTCTGCTTAAGATTCTCTCTACCTCTGCTCCTCCCCCCACCTATACTTCCTCTCCTTCCCCCCCCAAAAAAGAGAGAGAGAGAGAGAATATATGTGCAAGAATGTATATTCTAACAGTTTATAATGGCAAATATATGGGAAACTAAATGAATATCCACCATGGAAGAATGACTGACTAATAGGATGCATCTACACCACTAGAGTAATAGCAATTTTTTAAGAATAGTGCCATATCAAAAGGACAAAGGAATGAAGCCAAATGGTCAGCTACTGGCCAAATTTGGGAAACTGAGCATTAAAAAGAATAATGATTAGTTAGAACAAATTAAGCTAAAGACAATCAATTACAGAAAAATGCCAACTAATAAATGTAGAAATGGTAGAATTTGAAAATCAGTATATTACAACACCAAAGTAATAACTAACTTAGGCAAATGTCCTCAATGAATGCAAAGCCACTATGTAAAATGCTGGAAAATAGGATATTCACATGATATCAAAGTATTATCCCAAGATCACTTAATAATTACAAAGAGAAAAATGTTCCTTTCCAGTGAAGATACCTGGAGATCGTCAGCTTAAATAAGTGACCAAACGGGATGGCACTAATAGTGGCATAACTTGACATTTATGTGTTTCTAATGTGATGTAATATAAAGTTCATAACATCACCTACGCAGTATTCTTTCCAGAAATATCTAACTTGAACCAAATCAAGCCTTGATACATAATTTTCAGTTTGCAGAAAAGATACAAGATAAGGAACAAGTTAAATTACATTATGAGAAAATAATCAGGCAAATCTGAGATGGGAAGCATTCTATAAATTCTATTCAAAAAGTGAAGTACAGGGGCGCCTGGGTGGCTCAGTGGGTTAAAGCCTCTGCCTTCGGCTCATGATCTCAGGGTCCTGGGATGGAGCCCCATGTCGGGCTCTCTGTTCAGCAGGGAGTCGGCTTCCCCCCTCTCTCTGCCTGCCTCTCTGCCTACTTGTGATCTCTCGCTCTCTATCAAATAAATAAATAAAATCTTCAAAAAGTGAAGTACAAAGTAAGATGAAAAAGCAGGCAAACTTTTCTAGATTAAAATAAAATGACACAACAACCAAATGCAAATGAGTATACTGATTCAATATAAAGCACACATAAAAGAAATTTTTGGAACTAGAAAAATTAAAATATGCATTAGATATTAGAAATTATAACAATATTATTCATTTTCTTAAATGTGATAATGATAGGGGTGCCTGGGTGGCTCAGTCGGTTAAGCATCTGCCTTCAGTTCAGATCAGGATCCCAGGGTCCTGGATTGAGCCCCATGTTGGGCTCTCTGCTTAGCAGGGAGCCTGTTTCTCCCTCTCCCTCTGCCTGCTGCTCCCCCTGCTTGTGCCCTCTCTATCAAATAAATAAATAAAATCTTAAAAAAAAGTGTGATAATGATATAGTGTGGTTATGAAAGAGAATGTCCTTATTCTTAGAGATGCATGTTAAGGTATTTGGTGGTAAAATGTCATGATGTCCACATCTAACTTTCAAATGATACAGCAAAAATAATATATATAACACTAAGAGAAAAACAAAGCAAATATGATAAAATGCTAACAACTACTGAACCTAGGTAGAGTATTAAAATGTTCATTGTGATCATCAAATCATTCTGAATACCCAAGAACTCAACCTGAGGACAAATAGAACAAACTGTATAACTAGAGGGAGAGAAAAGGCCACATCAAGGAAGGTGAGAAGTGCAGAGAAGTGGTTTGAGAGAGAAAAGGATCATGGGTGCTGGGAAGGGGAAACAGCCTGGTTAGAGAGAAAGGTGAGAGTGGAGCACACAGGGATAAGCACAAGGAGAATACTTCCCCAAAGCCATTGGCTGGGAAAATGAAGGGGCTGATTTTCATGAGGTTTTACAACCAGCAGGGCTCAAAGACTGCAGTTTTGGAGGTCCCAACCTTGGCTGGCACAGAGACATAAGCAGTACTGCCCTACTGCTGGAGAGAAGGCAGGCATGCAACCCCTGGGAAGACAGCGCAATCTGAGGATCACCTAGGACACATGGGGGGAGACTGTTCACTCTTCTTGGAGTGCATCTGTGACAGCACTGCCTCTCCGTGGTCAAAGGAGCCTGCGAGCACCATTTCATTCCCCCGTCCCTGAGCATAAGTGCAGAGGCTAACCCCGGCACTGCACACTGGCTGTCTAGCCTGTTTTGCTCCAAATACCACACTCCTGAATGCTGGCACGACCGCCCTTCTGGGTCAAACCTGCATCGGTCCCAGGGCAGCAAAACCCTTACCCAGAAGACCAGCAGAGGTCCCTGCCACACAAGGTCCCTAAAGTTTGAAGTTTTAAAAGTAAGCCAACCTGGGGGCACCTAGGTGGCTCACCTAGTTAAGCATCCAACTTGTGGCTTTGACTGAGATTATGACCTTCGGATCCAGAGATTGAGCCTGCATTAGGTTTGCACTCGGTGAGAGTTTGCTTGAGATTCTCTACCTCTCCCTCTCTCTCTGCCCCCTCCCCACTCACATGTGCATGCTCTCTAAATGAATGAATGAATGAATAAAATAAAATCTTAAAAGTAAGCAGGATTGGCTGTGATAGAGCCCAAAGTGAATAGTGGTGCTCCAGGCAGGCAAGCAACCTGGACACAGACAGAGTGAAAACAGGGATCTCAAAAATGGCAGGACACATGAGGGGAAATTATTTGCTTTTCTGGGAGGGGTTCCCTGAGAGCAACAGGCATGGACTCCCCTCTTCAGGGACAAAGGAGTTGGCTGGAGTCATTTCCCTCCCCTGCCCCTCAAAAGAAACCAACTTCAGTAAACAGCACCGCACCAACACCAGCTGCCTAACATGCTTACACCAGGTCCTGCCTCACCCGCTCTGCTGGTGCTGCTTTTCTCAGGTAAGTGTGCCCAATGAACAGCACAGCAGAACCCCTCCCCCAGAAAGACCAGCACAAATCCCCACACACTACGCCTACTGACCATAGAGTTCTGCAAAGCTTCAACTCTAGTAGAAATAGCATCAGGTCTTATTTAACAAGCAGACCAGAGCACACCTAGTTAAAACTCATCACACTCTGGCCAAGATCTAAATACTGTCCACTGCAGGCAAGGACGGCTTCTGCAGAGGACTGACCTGATGGAAAGGGCAGAGAAAACACAGCAGCAGAGTGCAGGTAGCACACATCAGAGGCATTTGCTGAAGTGCCAGACCCTGGACATTATATGACCTCTTCTGCATAAAGCCATTACACACAGAAGCAAAAAAACATAACAGGATTTTCTAACACAAAGGAGAAGACACAGACCTATACGAAATGCCAAGATGGAGGAATTCATCCCAAAAGAAAAATCAAGAAAAGGTCACAGTCATTAGGAATAGGAGAGATAAAGAGTTCCCCAGATGAACAAAAAAAGCTAAAGGGCTTTATGGACACTAAACCAGCCCTGCAAAAAAATACTAAAGGGGACTCTGAGTGGGAAGGAAAGACCAAATGACAAAGACTAAAAAGGAACAGAAAAATCTCCAGGAACAATGACAAAACAAGTAATAAAATGGCACTAAAATGTACAAATAATTATTCCGAATGTAATTGGACTAAATGCTCTAATCAATAGACACGGGGTATCAGAATAGATTAAAAAAAACAAGATCCATCTATATGCTGCCTACAAGAGACTCATTTTGGACCAAAGACATCTGCAGACTGAAAGTGAGAAGATAGAGAAATATTTATCATGCAGATGGACATCAAAAGAAAGCCAGAGTGGCAATATTTATATTAGACAAACTAGATTTTAAACCAAAGACTGTAACAAGAGATTAAGAAGGGCACAATATCATTAATAAAGGGGACTATGCAACAAGAAGACCTAACAATGGTAAATATTTATGATCCTAACATAGGAGCACCAAAATATATAAAACAATAACAAACATAAAAGAACTCATTGATAATAATATAATAATAGTGGGGAACTTTAAGACCCCACTTACATCAATGGACAGATCATCTAAGCAGAAAATCAACAAGGAAACATTCTCTTTGAATGAGATACTGGACCAGATAGACTTAACAGATATATTCAGAACATTTCATTCTAAAGTAGCAAAACATTATGTTCTTTTCAAGTGTACTTGGGATATTCTCCAGAATAGATCATATACTAGGTCACAAATCAGGCCTCAATAAATAAGAAAAGATTGAGATCATACCATGCATCTTTTCTGATCAAAACGCTATGAAACTTCAAGTCAACCACAAGTAAAAATTGGGAAAGACCACAAATGTATGGAGGTTAAAGAAAGTGCTACTACAGACTGAATGGGTCAACCAGAAAATTAAAGGAGAAAAAAAAAAATACAAGGAAACAAATAAAAATGAAAGCACAATGGTCCAAAACATTTGGGAAACAGCAAAAGCAGTCATATGAGGGAAGTATATAGCAATACAGGCCTACCTCAAGAGGCAAGAAAAATTTCAAATAAACAACCTAACCTTATGCCTCAGAGCTAGAAAAAGAGCTAGAAAAAGAACAACAAACAAAGTCTAGAGCCAACAGAGGAAGGGAAATAATAAAGATTAGAGTGGAAAAATGATATAGAAACAAACAAAAAAAAATGTAGACCACATCAATGAAACCAGGAGCTGGTTCTCCGAAAAAAATAATAAAATTGATAAACACCTAGCCAGGCTTATTAAAAAGAAAAGAGAAAGAACCCAAAATAAATAAAGTTACAAATAAGAAAGCAGAAATAACATCCAATGGCACAGAAATACAAGCAATTATAACAGAATATTATGAAAAATTATATGCCAACAAATCAGACAATCTGGAAGAAATAAATTCCTAGAAACATATAAACTACTAAAACTAAAGCAATTAAGAAACAGAAAATTTGAACAGACCACCAACCAGCAAAGAAACTGAATCAGTAATCAGAAGTCTCCCAACACACAAAAGTCCAGGACCAGATGGCTTCCCAGGAGAGTTCTACCAAACAGTCAAAGAAGAATTAATACCTATTCTTCTCAAACTATTCCAAAAAACAGAAATAGAAGGAAAACTTTCAAACTTATTCTGCATCCAGCATTATCCCAATTCTAAAACCAGATAAAGACTCCATTAAAAAAGAGAACTACAGGCCAATATCCCTAATGAATAGGGATGCAAAAATTCTCAACAAAATACTAGTAAATCAAATCCAACAGTATATTAAAAGAATCATTCACCATGTTCAAGTGGGATTTATTCCTGGGCTGCAAGGGTGGTTCAATATTCACAAATCAATCAATGTGATACACCACATTAATAAAAGAAAGGATAAGAGCCACATGATCCTCTCAAGAGATGGAGAAAAGACACGTGACAAAGTACAACACCCATTCATGATAAAAACCCTCAACAAAGCAGGGATAAAGGGAACATACCTCAACATAATAAAGGCCATATATGAAAAAAAACCACAGCCAGTATTATCCTCAATGGGGAAAAACTGAGAACTTTCCCTCTACCATCAGAAACAAGACAGGGATGTCCACTCTCACCAGTTATTTAACATACTACTGGAAGTCTTAGCCTCAGCAAGCAGACAACAAAAAGAACTAAAAGACATCCAAAATCAACAAGGAAGAAGTCAAACTTTCAGTATTTGCAGATGACATGATACTCTACATAGAAAACCCAAAAGACTCCACCAAAAAACTGCTAAAACTGATACATGAATTAAATAAAGTCTCAGGATACAAATTCAATGTACAGAAACCTGTTGCATTTCTATACACCAATAATGAAGCGGCAGAGAGAAATCAAGGAATTTCTTGATTCCTGCCCTACTGCTGGATTTCAGTAGAAATCAAGGAATCAATCCCATTTACAATTGCATTAAAAATCACAAGACAGCTAGGAATAAATCTAACCAAAGAGGTAAAAGACCTCTACTCTAAAAGCTATAATACACTGAGAAAAGAAATTGAAAATGACACAAAGAAATGGAAAGATAGTCCATCTTCATGGATGGGAAGAACATATATTGTTAAAATGTCTATACAACCCAAAGCAATCTACACATTTAACACAATCCCTATCCAAATACCAACAGCATTTTTCATAGAGCTAGAACGAATGATCCTAAAATCTGTATGGCACCACAGAGGGCCCCAAATAGCCAAAACAACACTGAAAAATAAAAGCAAAGCTGAAGGCTTCACAATTCTGGACCTAAGTTATATTAAAAGCTGCAGTGATCAAAACAGTATGGTATCGGCACAAGACACATAAATCAATGGAACAGAATACAAAACCCAGAAATGGACCCACAACTATATGGTCAACTAATCTTCAACAAAGCAGGAAAGAATATCCAATGAGAAGCAGTCTCTTCAACAAATGGTGTTGGGAAAACTGGACAGCAATATGCAAAAGAATGAAATTGGACCAACTTCTTCCACCATATACAAAAAAAATTCAAAATGGATGAAAGACCTAATTGTGAGACCTGAAACCAAAAAAATCCTATTAGGTAGCAACCTCTTTGACACCAGCTGTCAATTTCTTTCTAGATATGTCTCCTGAGGCAAAGAAAACAAAAGCAAAAATGAACTACTGACTTCATCAAAATAAAAAGCTTCTGCACAGCAAAGGAAACCATCAACAGAACTAAAGGCAACTGGGAGAAGATATCTGCAAATGACATGTCTGATAAAGGGTTGGTATCCAAAATATATAAAGAACATATAAAACTTGACACCCAAAAAACAAATAACTCAGTTAAAAAATGGGCAGAAGACATGAATAGACATTTTTTCAAAGAAGGCATCCAGATGGTCAATAGACACATGAAAAGATATTCAACATCAGGGAGATACAAATCAAAACTACAATGAGATATCACCTCACACCTGTCAGAGTGGCTAAAATGAACAACACAGGAAACAACAGGTATTGGCAAGGATGTGGAGAAAAGGGAACCTTCTTACACTGTTGGTGGGAATGCAAAACTGGTACAGGCATTCTGGAAAACAGTTGGGAGTTTCTTCAGACAGTTAAAAATAGAACTACCTTATGATCCAGCAATTGAACCACTAGGTATTTACCCAAAGGATACAAAAACACTGATTCAAAGGAGTACATGCACCCTGAAGTTAACAGCAGCATTACCAACAATAGCCAAATTATAGAAAGAGCCCAAATGCCCACTGGCTGATGAATGGATAAAGAAGAGGTGTGCTACACACACACACACACACACACACACACACACACACACACACGAATATTACTCAGTCATCAAAAGAATGAAATCGTGCCATTTTGCAATGATGTGGATGGAGCTAGAGAATATTATGCTCAGTGAAATAAGTCATTCAGAGAAAGACAAGTACCATATGACTTCACTCATGTGGAATTTAAGAAGGAAAAGAGATGAACATGGGGGGGATGGGAGAGTGAGGCAAAGCACATAAGAGACTTTCAACTACAGAGAACAAACTGAGGGTTACTGGAAGGGAAGTGGGCAGTGGGATGATTTAAATGGTGTGGGTATTAAGGAGGACACTCGTGATGAGTACTGGGTATTGTATGTAAGTGATCAATCACTAAATTCTACAACTAAAGCTAATATTACTTTGTATGTTAACTAACTGGAACTTAAAAAAAAGAAGAAAGAAGGAGGTTAACAAGGAAAGAGGATGACAGCCCAGCTAAAAAAGAAAATTTTTAAATAAATAAAATGGATTCTCCAAGAAACCTAGCATCACGAGGTTTTACACAAGTAAGTGTAGATGTGTGTACGTATAAAGAAGTTAGGGAAACATAAACGTGGCTAGTTATCTACAGACTTACAGAACTATTTCATATAAACTTTTGTGTGAAAAGAAAAACATCGCAGGGTGCCTGGGTGGCTCAGTGGGTTAAAGCCTCTGCCTTCAACTCAGGTCATGATCTCAGGATCCTGGGAGCAAGTCCCACGTCAGGCTCTCTGCTCAGCAAGGAGCCTGCTTCCCCCTCTCTCTCTGCCTCTCTGCCTACTTGTAATCTCTCTCTCTCTCTGTCAAATAAATAAATAAAATCTTAAAAAAAAAAAGAAAGAAAAATACTGCAAAGTACTGTATATGGTGATTCAACTTCAGTAAAAACAAACTAAACCCCTGTGCTATATAAATAAGGAGAAAAGGGTACAAGGATACTACTAGACTATTAATGTTAATTAATCAGGGAAAAAAGTAGAAGAGATGATGAGATGACTTTTATATATCTTTGTACTGTATTATTTCAATTGTTTCAAAAAGTATATATTAATAGCCTAAAATCATTTAAAAATTTTAATTTAAAATTATTAAAAAGAAAGATGGAAAAATGGACAACAATTTAAAGCAATACCCCAGTTGTGTAAACTAAGGTATAAGACTGGTATGATTTATATATATGCTAGACATGTCAGCTATGTTTTCTGATGTGCCATAAAGCCTGCTGAATGGCTACCCTTCACTTACCCGTCACAATTCAACTGATGTAGAAATGAATAAATAAAAAAAGTCAGATAATCATAAATATTCTAGTCACCTATGATCAATCAAATGCCTCGCCCAGTAATTTTAATAATGAGTAATAGAAAAACAAGATAGTAAACAATGAGGCACTAAGGCTTAAAAAATGCATAAATGTGCCACAAAGAAGTCAGGACCTGAGGAGTCCGGATAAAATGAAATTATGAAGAACAGAAATCACATACGAATAAGAGCTATAAAGATAATAAAATATAAAGAGAGAGAATAGGATAAATAGGACAGTGCAAAGAAAAAAGAACATTCAGATAGAGCCTCTAATGAGAGTAATAAATCATATTAACTCTAGAGTTATTTCAAGGAAAAAAAGTTATACAAAAACTGCAGATCCAGAAGAATGAATTCAAAGGTGCAGCAACTGATTTGATGAATCTTTCTTTGATGTCCAACCAAAAGGGTAAGAAACAAAGATTAGATTACTTTTCTATTTCATCTTCTAAAGATTCCTGAAATCTTCTTTAGGTATAATGTTCTTTCCACTTCAACTCAAACCAATAATTCAACAACTTCTCAGATCAGAAGGCCAACATGATCAACAGACCCAGAAATACAGAAAAAAATCGGACTTTAATGTTGAAAAAATAAGGTAAATAAGTGTAAAAGTCCTAGGATATCCCTCTTTAAGTCAATCAACAAATATTATCTGTCCTTTTACTGTTTACAAACAAGTATACAAATAGCAAGTTTTTCTTCAACAACGAAATCAGTAAAGGTATAGTATATTTATCTCTAAGGAAGATAAAAGGAAGGAAGAAGGAAGAAGATAAAAGAGAATGGAGTGCCATAGACTAAAGAGTGGTACAATGCACAATTAATTTACAGAATTAATAAGGTAGATGTTTTATCTTCTACTATATATTTCAATATCGCTCCTGTGTAACCAAATCTCAAAAATATTAAAGGCCATAAGAAAAAAGCAAAAAAGAATATGTAACTAAAAAAATGTAAATGGATCAGTCTACTATGTTTTACCTACTCTAGATGAAAAGGACTCGGAAAAAGTGAATATTGGTATTATTTGCAGATCTTGAATCCTCTAACCAAATGTTTGCAAAAATACATTCCACAGAATTCTAGTCTCTCAAGATACATGTGGAAAAAAACCAAATCAAATACCTTTGGGGAACAACGACTGTATATCCACCACCTGCCCCAACTTAGAAGGTCACAATGCATATTAGCATATTAAAGTTCTAAGAAAGTCCACAATAAAAAAACTGCTTAAAACATATTAACCCACTATTTTCCAAATTGATTTGACCTGGAAATACAATTTTCCTCTAAACATTTATCAGTGTGCCATAAAACTAATGTTCTGTGAAACATGATTTAGACAGGCTAAGGTAAAGCTATGATAAAACATAACAATGCCACTTCTGTTTTTCTTTCAATACTCTATTATAAAAAATTTCAAATATATAGAAAAACAGAAAGATGATCACAATGAACATTCAAATACTCCATAACGAGGTTCAACAGTTTTTAACATTTTATCACATTTGCTTTGTTTTCCTCTTAGTGTTAAATATAATAAATGTAATTTACATATATATAAAGAACAGTAGACACACCATAAGAGATAGACATATGGTAGGTAAGCAGGTAGGTAGAAAGAGATGTGGTGGGGGCCGGGGGTGGGGGAAGATGCCTGATTCCTCATATAGTCTTGGTCATTTCTCTTCCTGAGATATAATTAGTCCTCATTTCTTGAGTTTCTTTAATATATAGCCTCTTAATAAATCTCTCTTTACTTAGAAGTTACTCAAGTGAGTATTCCTTGCAAGAAGGTATAAAAAAAGGCATAACTAAATAAAAAAAGAACTAAAAAAATATTTGAGTCACCAATTTATACAGAATTAAAATCAAAATTAAGTCAGTCTGCATATCATACGCTTAAGCGTATAAACTTAAAAACCAAACTATCGAAAGAATTTTCTTTCTCAACAAAGCAAGTTCTGGTAACACCCCTGGGATCTGCATATATTCAGATCAAACGTTTACACCATATTATACTATGTAATCAATGATGTTCCAGAATTGGAATGATGTAATCATTCTGGAATCAATGATGTTCCAGAATCTGTTATCAGATGTTCCAGAATGATACTTCTAGATCGCTAGAAAGAAAAGTGTTAACAAAACTTCACTACCCTTTTTTAAAAATTTAAGACTATATGTTTTTAAAAATTTTTATCAAACACATCTAAAATTTAAAAATCCAGCATCAAAATGTTGCCAATCCACTATCTGAAACCCTCACTTTCCAGGATTACTGGGAAGATTTTATTATTTCTAGGAATAACCTTAAAAAGTAAATCTTTTAGGGGCACCTGGGTGGCTCAGTCAGTTAGCCATCTGCCTTATGCTCTGGTCATGATCTCAGGGTCCTGGGATCAGGCTTGCATTAGGGATCCTGGCTCAGTAGGTCTGCTTCTCCCTCTCCCTTTGTCTCTGCCCCTCCCACCACTCATGCTCTCTCTCTCTCTCTCTTTCTCTCTCTCTCAAATAAATAAATAAAATCTTTTCTTTTTTAAGTAAATCTTTTAAATCACATGTTGATGAAGGGTTTTTTTAAAGAATAAACAAATTCTTACTATCATCTTACATACAAAGATCAGTTTTCTGAGTTTAGATACATAAAACAATCCCTATTAAAGAATCTTATAAACTCTTTGAATATTAAAAGGATTATAATAATTAATAAACCTTTTTTTAAAGATTTTATTTATTTATTTGACAAAGAAAGACACAGCAGGAGAGGGAACACAACCAGGGGGACTGGGAGAGGGAGAAGCAGGCTTCCCACTGAGTAGGGAGCCCGAGGTGGGGCTCGATCCCAGGATCCTGGGATCAGGACCTGAGCCAAAGGCAGACGCTTAACAAATGAGCCACCCAGGTGCTCCTAATTAATAAATCTTAATAGTTGGAAATTATAAATACTTACTTGATAAAATAGCAAAAGAAGAAAAAAAAAACATAGTTTCAATAAGCATTAAATTAGTACGGGATTTCCACCAACTCTTAAGTTAAACTATGGAAAATGAGAAAAGATTATTTTTAACATACTGAATCCTAACTCAATTAGCAAATAATCAGGTAAATTTTGAAAAACTCAAAAAACAAAATTTAAAATATTTTAACTAAATTTGAAATTACGTGAGTGAAGATAAACATAAGAAAGGAAATCTTTACTAACCTTTATTTCCTAACATCACAGCAAGATGTAAAGGAGTGTTTCCTAAAATTAAAAACAAAATTAAATTAGTATGAAAACACAGGAAAGTTTTTATTTAAAAGTGGTTTTATTTCCTTCAGAAATTTCACTGACAGATTTTAAACAAAAACATGACTACAAAATGACCCTCCTTATATGGAAAATTCAAAATAAGAGAATATGCCATGATTTCTAAACACGATGTATTCTTTTCCCCACCCTTCAACGCCCACCAAAAAAAGGATCCAGTTTGCTTTTGAGATTTCTTCTCACAATAGATTTCACAGATTCCTTTGTTACTAATTTCTCTACCATATCATTCTTTGTTCATTCAGCAAACCATTTAAATACCTACTATATACTCATCTTTGGGAACAGATATCAAAAATACCCAATCTCAGTGCCCAAGTTGTTCAGAAGTCTTCTGTTAGAGACTGATATGAAAATAAATAATTGCTATTATTATTTATCAAAAAAGTACAGCATGATAATGGAACACAAAACATAGCTCCTAATTTGCCTGTGGGAATAGGATTAACTATTGAAGAAGGACCAGACTGAAATGAGTCTTAAAGAATGGGTTAGAAATTTATAGGCAAATAAAGCAACATTGACTAGTGTTCCGTGTTAAAAACAGTTCACCCAAATTAGATTTAAACGCAAGAACAGTTTATATTTAGGAAACAAACAAATGTTTATGACTAGTGGCAGTAAAGAGAATAGTAAATAATGAAATCGGAAAGATGAGCAAAAGATAAATTAATGATGATTATAGGCTATGCTATGAAGTTTGGACTATATCCTATTAGTTGTTATATAATGATTAATTTAATTTCAAAATGATACCCTAAGCCACACTAGTAGCCTAAAAACATCTTGATTATAAAAGAAAGCAAACCTACTATATTTTAAAATAAAGTTACTAAATAAATTTATGTATACTAATTTTCAGATATTAGCATTTTTACAGAAGGCATCACATGAACAATTTTTGTCAATAAAAACTGCACACTTACTAAAAAATCATATACAGGATAAAACAACATTTGACTACTTTTTAAAAAACCTTATATATGATCTACCTCAATCTCTTAGCTTCACAAAACTGTCAAAATGGTAAACACACACACAAAATCTTTTGCTCAATAAAAGCAAAATGGAATATGAATTGCTGGCTGTGAATACAATATTTTTTGTGCAAAAGTTAGAAGTTTAATAAATTCATTAAACTTAAATTTTCTCTGTAAGTAATTTTACAAAACAAAAAACCTGGGCTACAATCAATTTCTTCGCCTTAATATTAGGAAAAACAAAAACAACAAAAAGACGGATTTGGGGACATAATTCACATTATGATTTTCCAAAATAAAATTTCCCTTAGCTACTAGGCAGTTTTCACACCCCATAACGAATTCTAGTTGAGATATGCAAACTTTGTTAATAATCGTACATTGAAGCATGTCCCCAGAAAAGAGGTTTTGCTCACAATCTTACAAGTAAACGTCACTAGTTGCCAAGTCATTGGTATAAACTATTTTCCAAAAAGACAACTTCAATTTTCCAAATAGTTCAGTCTCTTTAGGGAGTTAGGTATCTTTCTTCAGGCTGTTATCTAGTTCTACACGTTTGTATTTTTATCTTATAGAGTCAATATTCATTTAGATTTACTTACCATTTTTATTGCTCTTCATTCTTCCTTTATTTCTAACCTTCCAACAGAACCATTTTTCATCTACCCAAAACATATTCTTCAAGATTACCTTTTGTGGAGGTTTGATAAGTGAATTCCCTCAGGTTCTTATTTGTAAATGTGTTCAACTTCTATCTTGAAGAACATTGTACTGAGTATATAATTATTGATAGGCTGTTATTTTTCTCCTACACTCTACGTGGTCTTATGGTCTCCTTTTTTGCTGAAAGCCAGCCATAGGACTTTCTACCCCTCCTCTGAAAGTAATGTTGACATTCCTGGCTATATTTGTCTTGTTTTATTTCATTTAAATTATCAGCCATTTCACTCCAATGTGGATTCCTTTTTTAATTCTGCTTGGGTTGGACTTCTTGAATCTCTGAATCAGTGCCTTTCAACAGTTCTGTAAAACACTCAGCAAGTATCTCTCCAAATACTGTCTTAGCTCCATTTCCTCTCTTCTCTCCTGGGGTTCAATTAAAGTAGAACTTGTCACCTTTTCTATTTTTTTTTAATTTCTTTCCCTTTCCATTTTCATTATAGATATGTTCTTTTAACCTATTTCTAAGATCATGAATTCTGTCTTCTTCAGGACCTAAACCTGTTAGTAAGCCTATTTATTTAGTTTTTAATTTCAGCTTATGTTTTTCCATTTGAGAATTTCTATTTGGTTCATTTTCAAACACATAATTTCAATTTTTATAATTTCCAGTTCTCCACTAAAATATTCAAACTTGTCTCTTATCCCCCAAGAATAAATATTGTTATTTAAAGCCTTTAATAATAATTACAATAAATGAAGCTCTAATGGGTTTACTCCTCTCTCCCCCCAGTTCTCACTCATGTGGCTCAGTTTCCTTAAAGTGCTGGTCATCTTTACTTATATACTGGATATAGTATTTAATGAGCTCTCTATATAAAAACTTTGAAGCCTAAGAAACAAATCCTCCAGATTTGTTGCTTTTGGCATGTGGCTGGGGGTACTAGACTTCATTAACGCATGGACAGACATTTTTTTCTGGCCCCAACAAATGACTCAAAGCTGTGCTCCAGCCTCCATCAGAACTGATTTACCTTTTGTTCACTCTTCTTCCTAAGGTGTAGCTCTTCAAGTTACCAGCTCAAACAGCAGAGTGTTTAAGAGATATCCCACACTTGGTAGGCCCTGACCTCTAACTTTTGTCCTCTTAGTCCAGTGAGACTATAAAAAGTGCTGCTCAGCCTCTTCACTACCTCTTTTGGCTTTGCAAAAGCTACTGGGGCAAAATAATCTAAAATGTGAGGCTTAAATCTTTGGATTTCCATCTTCTGCAGAACTTGACCCAGTAATTCCCTCCTATATCATTACATCTCCAATATCCTTAAGTTGAATATTTTATTCTTATTTGCTTCTAAGGAAGAGTAGGCCTAATAATTTAGTCTATCATTACTACAGACAGAAATTTTACTTCTATTTTATTTGTTAACTTTTCTCCGTATCTATAATTCTGTGCCTCCATTCTTTGGTACTGTTAATGCATAAAGATGAGATAATTTTATTAGCACTAATGATCATAACTTCTATCAAAATATAATTACTTTCTCAGTGCTTTTAAATCATTCTTACCTGAAGTTCAATTTTATCAGTAATTAATCTTGCCATAAAAAAAGTTATCTTTTTATCATTAACTCAACAATAAATTTTCCATTTTTTCCAATCTCCTTTAGATGTCTCATAAAAGTCCTCTTCTTCTCTTTTAGCAGATGTCATAGTTACTATTTTTGGAAATTTTTTCCCTACTCCTTTCTCTCAATGACAAACCTTATATACTAAGTACGTGAACCAGGGAGAGCACACGACTCAAACCTAATCAGTTTGATATCCAACTAGAAAACTATTTCAGGAAATGGCACAATAGCCACCTGAGTCAAGGTTCTTCTCTGACATTTTTTTCTTTTCTTTCTTCCCTTTTATCTTTTACTAGAACTCATAGAGAAGACTGTCTTTTGCTGTCAGAACTACAGTGCTTTAAGGTAAGAATGGGACCACATATTCTCTACAACACAGGTTAGTGGTTCTTAATCAAGGACAATTTTACACCAAGGGAATGAAACAATGAAAATATGGAAAGGGAAAATAGAGAATCAATTCCATTTACTATAGCACAAAGAACCATAAGATACTTGGGAATAAACCTAACCAAAGAGGTAAAGGATCTGTACTCAAAAGAGACTACAGAACACTTATGAAAAAAATTGAAGAAGACACAAAAAGGTGGAAAAGCATTCCATGCTCATGGATCGGAAGAATAAACATTTTTAAAATGTCTAAACTGCCCAGAGCAATCTATGCTTTCAATGCCATCTCAATCAAAATTCCACTGGCATTTTTCAAAGGGCTGGAACAAACAATCCTAAAATTTGTATGGAACCAGAAAAGACCCTGAATTGCTAAGGAAATGTAGAAAAAGAAAAACAAAGTTGGGGGCATCACATTGCCTGATTTCAAACTTTACTACAAAGCTGTGATCACCAAGACAGCATGCTACTGGCATAAAAACAGACACATAGACCAGTGGAACAGAGTAGAGAGGCCAGAGATGGACCCACAACTCTATGGTCAAATAATTTTTGACAAAGCAGGAAAAAATATCCAGTGGAAAAAAGACAGTCTCTTCAATAAATGGTGCTGGGAAAATTGGACAGCTATATATACAAGAATGAAACTTGACCATTCTCTTACACCATACACAAAGATAAGCTTGAAATGGATAAAAGACCTCAACGTGAGGCAGGAATCTACCAAAACCCTAGAGGAGAACATAGGCAATAACCTCTTCGACATCAGCCACAGCAACTTCTTTCAGGACGTGTCTCCAAAGGCAACAGAAACAAAAGTGAAAATGAACTTTTGGGAATTAGTCAAGATAAAAAGCTTCTGCACAGTAAAAGAAACAGTCAACAAAACAAACAGTAAACCCACAGAATAGGAGAAGATATTTGCAAGTGATACTACAGACAAAGGTCTTATATTTAAGATCTATAAAGAACTCCTCAGACTCAACAATCAAAAAACAGATAATCACGTCAAAAAATGGGCAGAAGACATGAATAGACACTTCTCCAAAGAAGACATACAAATGGCTAACAGACACATGAAAAAATGTTAATTAATCATCATTAGCCATCAGGGAGACTCAAATCAAAACCACACGGAGATACCACCTTACACCAGTTAGAATGGCCAAAATCAACAAGACAGTAGACAATATATGTTGGAGAGGATGTGGAGAAAGGGGAACCCTCTTCCACTGTCGGTGGGAATGCAACTTGGTGAGCCACTTTGGAAAACAGTGTGGAGATTCCTGAAGAAATTAAAAATAGAGCTACCCTATGACCCTACTATTGCACTATTGGATATTTACCCCAAAGATGCAAATGTAGTACAAAGAAGGGCCACATGTACCCCAATGTTCATAGCAGCAATGGCCACAATCGCCAAACTGTAGAAAGAGCCAAGATGCCCTTCAACAGATGAATGGATAAAGAAAATACGGTCCACATATACGATGGAATATTATGCCTCTATCAGAAAGGATGAATACCTAGCTTCTGTATCAACATGGACGGGACTGGAAGAGATTATGCTGAGTGAAATAAGTCAAGCAGAGAGAGTCAGTTATCATATGGTTTCACTTATATGTGGAGCATAAGGAAAAACATGGAGGACATTGGAAGAAGGAAAGGAAGGGTGAATTGGGGGAAATTGGAAGGGGAGATGAACCAAGAAAGACTGTGGACTCTGGAGTCACAAGCTGAGGGTTTTGGAAGGGGAAAGGGTTATAGGGGGTTGGCTGAGCCTGGTAGTGGGTATTGAGGAGGGCACGTATTACATGGAGCACTGAGTGTAGTACATGAACAATGAATCTTGGAACACTGAAAAAATAAAATAAAATTAATTAAAAAAAAAAACTGAGGAGTGGGGGTGCTAATGGCATCTAGAGAGTAGAGGCCAAGAATACTGCTAAATACCTTACAATGCATAGGACAGTTTCCTCCCACAAAGAATTCTCCGGCACAAAATGTCAAGTACAGAGGTTGAAAAGCTGAAATAGATAGAGCCCAGTTGCAAGAAAAAAGAAGGAAGCTCTACCTAACAGTAAAGCTGAGATTTAAAAAAAAAGTCCTGAACTGTAGGAGGTCTAGATACATACATGTCCAATACTAGCTCCTGCCCATCATTTTCAGTTATATGAATCAATAAATACCTTTGGGCTTAAGCTAGTTTGCAATGAGTTTCACTTATAATGGCAAGAATCATTACTAATATGATACAGAAATAGAAAGCCTTATTTGTCATAACCAGACTTTGGGAGACTCCTATTTTTTTAAGTGCTTTTATTTTTCTTTTTATTCTTATTTATTTAGACTTTTAAAATATAATTTATCTTCTGCAGTAACATGGAATATAGACAGATATATTTTAAATTCCATTTATAGCAAAATTAACACCTTTTCAAAAATGTTTTTAAACTTATTTATCTAGCAAAGTAAAGAAATAAACTATACATTTGATTCCCTTTTTTTTTATTTAAAGATTCTATTTAAGAGAGAGAGACAGAGCACATGAGCAGGGGAGAGGGGCAGAGGGGGAGAGAGAGAGGGGGGGAGAGAGAGGGGGGGGGAGAGAGAGAGAGAGAGAGAGAGAATCTCCAGCAGATTCTGCTCTGAACATGGAACTCGATCTAGTGGGGCTTGATCTAATGACCCTGAGATCATGGCTTGAGCTGAAATCAAGAGTCAGATGCTTAACCAACTGAGCCACCAAGGCACCCCAATTCCCTTTAACAAAAACTGAGAAAGTCCATACTTTTATTTCTCCTCATCTCCATTTTTGTTTCACTAATTTAATCGGTAGTTATAAACCTTTTTCTTACCCTTTATAGAATATGTACATGTCTTTTAAGTTTTGAAGCAAAAGATTTTTTTTTGGAAATTCTCAAGATTGTAATCATATTTGCTATGATTATTAGACTTCATGTATGGTATTATTTAACTGGTTTCAATGTTCATTATCGACCCTTTTCTGACACAACTTTTCTTTTCTTGGATTAATTATGTAAATTCATCTCTTAGGAGCTGGGATACTTCTTTGAATAATACTTTTCAGGAATGATAGCATGGTGGTTACTCTTTTCTAGAACGTTGCTGTTTTCACAAATGAATACCTGCCTAGAAATAATTCTATAATTGGAAGATATTACAGCAAGTATGTTCTAATATTGGAAAGGTCTGAGGCCAAATTAATATTCCTTTGTTCAATAGCAATCTGTGCTCTTTACTTGTACATGTATAGAATTCTGCATTAAATTTCAAAATATCACCAAGATATGAAGAATCTCTTTTCATTAACTTTCCCTGGAACACAGTATGAGCTCTGACTTTGGAGTTTGAACTAATTTTAGATCAAAAATGTTTTCTTCTTTACTTCAGCTTTGAGTACTGCTTCTGATCCATTTATTCTGTTTTATTCTCTGGAAATACATATTATTCATAACATGAAATCTACAGAGGTGTAACTCCATATTTATAGCTTATCCCTCATTCTTTAATTTTTTTTCCTTTTCCTCTAGTCTTCGTTTTCAAATTAATTTTTTACATCTTTCATTCAATTTTCTGTACTGCCAAGACTTTATTTAATAGTATCTTCAGGATATTTATAATGACACTTCTTTCACAATGAATATTTTTCAAAAACCATCAAATGACTTTTTCTGCTCATCCATCCTGAAATGAAGATTTATTCAAATCTAGTATGGGAAAGGTCAATCAGACTGTCGCCACTTTCCTCTCAATTTGTTCAAAAAATGAACAGCAGAAACCCCTTCTAAACTCTGAAGTTAAAAGAACAAGCTGATATTTAAGCATTTTCCTCTGAGATTCTATTCTAATACCCTAGATAAAACAAAGAGAGTCAAACAGTTGAGAGATAGTTGCTGCATAGGAATCAAAGATAAGGAAAATAGTGCAATAGTGCAAGACATACTCCTAAAACTACAAAACAGCATTGAAAGAAATTAAATAATACCTGAATAAATGGAAAGACATATTGAGTTCGTGGATTAAACATTGGTAAGATGACATAATGGTCAATGATTGCAAAATGATCTCCATCAAAAAATCCCACCTGGCTTTTTTGAAGACACTGACAAGGTGAGCCTAAAATTCATATAAAAACTCAAAGAACCCAGACTATTCAACACAATCTTGAAAAAGAACATCAAAGTAGGAAGATTTACACATCCCAATGTCAAAACTTGTACAAAACCACAGTAATCAACACAGTATGTACTTGTGTAAAGACAGATCTATATGTTAATGGATCCATCATATTACACACAAAAATTAATTCAATATAAATCATGGACCTAAATGTCTGAGCTAAAACTATTAAAACTCGTGGGGGGAAAAAATGAAATCTTTGTGACCTCGAATTAGGTAACAATTTCTCAGATACACCAAAAAACACAGCACAAAAGCACAAAGCAAAAATAAACTGGCCTTCATCAACATTAAAATGTGCTGCAAAGAATGGCATCAGAAAAGTGAAAAGACAACTCAGAGGAGAAAGCATTTTGCAAATTATATGTGTGACAATATCCAGAATATATAAAGAACTCTCACAACAAAATAATATTAAAAAACCCAACTTAAAAATAGGGAAGGATCTGAATAGCTTCTTCTCTAAAAAAGATAAACAAACGGCCAATAAGTACATGAAAAGATGCTCAAAATCATTAGCCATTAGGAAATACAAGTCAAAACCACAATTAGATACTACTTCATACTCATTAGAGTGGCTATAATAAAAAAGACAGAACACAAGTGTTGGCAAGGAAGAGAAAGGAAATAATCTCATACAAAGTAAAATACTTGTAGCCACTTTGGAAAACAATGTGGCAGTTCCTCAAAATGGTAAACACAGAGTTGCCACACCACCCAGCAAAAGGTGTATACCCAAGAAAATGAAAACATGTCCACACAAAAACTTACATACAAATGTTTACAGCAGCATTATTCGTAATAGCCAAAAAGTAGAAACAACTCAAATGTCCATTAATTGAAGAATATATAAATAAAATGAGGTATGTCTGTGCAATGGAATATAATTTGGTCATAGAAGGAATGAAATTCTAATATATGTTACAACAGGGATGAACCTTGAAAACAATGTGCTAAGTGAAAGAAGCCAGTCATAAAGACCACATATTGTTTAATCTAACTTACATGAAATGTCTAGAATAATCAAATCCCATAGAGAAAGTAGATTAGTGACTATCTAGGGCTGAGGGAGATGGGAGGGAGGGGTTGGAAGTGAAAGGTAAAAGGTACAGGATTTCTTTTTATTTTTACTTTTTTTAAGATTTTATTTATTTATTTGACAGAGAGAGAGATCACAAGTAGGCAGAGAGGCGGGGGGGGGGGGGGGGCGCGGGTTCCTCACTGAGCAGACCCCAATGTGGGGCTTGATCCCAGGAACCTGAGGTCAAGACCTGAGCCAAAGGCAGAGGCCCAACCCACTGAGCCACCTAGGCACCCCAGGATTTCTTTTTAAATTGTGGTGATGGTTACACAACTTTGAATATACCAAAAGCCATTTAACTGTACAGTTTAAATAGATCAAATGTATGGTATGTGAATTATATCACAATAAAGCTATTTAAAATAAATAAATAGAAAATAAGTGGGGGATAAGTGAAGTTGCTAGAATTGCAGCACATATTTATTCATGCTCCTAATGATTTCTTCCTTACAAAAGCCTTTGTACTGGACATCTTTTTTGCCTTAATAATCACCACCCAGGTAGCAGCGTCTGGGTGGCTCAGTCAGAAAGCATGTGACTCTTGATCTCGGGATTGTGAGTTCAAGTCCCACACTGGGTATAGTGATTACTAAAAAATTAAAAAAAAAAAATTAAGAAAATCATCATCTAGGTTTATCAATGGTTGATGGCTACTTTCATGCAACAGATGGTACAACCTGCAAGCTTAACCTATATTTACTATCTTGCCCTTTAAAAAAAATTTTTTTTAATTGAAGAATAATTGACACACAATGGTACATCAATTTCAGGTGCATAACATAGTGATTCAACAACTCTGTAACTATCTTGCTCTTTTATTATGTTTATAGACCCCTGCTATAATCTGTAAGGGTTTCATGTCATACTGCATTGCTTCCAGGATAGAACACCTGTCAGTCAATATAACTTCTATATATAATCACATATTACTGTTATTAAAATCTTCTCTCATAATCTAGTTTATTTGATTCTAGAATCATTGTTGTGTTTTAATATAAAATTCAAAAAGAAGTTCAAAGGTTGTGTTATCTTCCTAAAATTTTACCTGGAGGTAAAATCCATTCACTCACACTTAATAAATACTTACTGAGCATTACTATGTTCTAGGCATCGTGTTAGATATGAAAGATTCAACCATTAACAAGCTAGAAATAATTCTTGTCCTCATGGAGCTGAAGTCACAAAAGAGAAAAAAACAAAATGCAACAAAATAGACTGTGATAGGTGTTCAGAAAAATAACAAAAAGCTAAGACCAAAAATAATAATGAAAGGCATAACCTTCTAATTCTACAGGCAGGAAAATCCCTCTATGAGATAATTTTTAAAATGAGCTCTTTTTTTTTTTTTAAAGATTTTATTTATTTATTTATTTATTAGGAAAGAGAGAGAGTGAGAGAGGGGAGAAGGTCAAAGTGAGAAGCGGACTCCCCATGGAGCTGGGAGCCCGATGTGGGACTCGATCCCGGGACTCCGGGATCATGACCTGAGCCGAAGGCAGTTGCTTAACCAACTGAGCCACCCAGGTGCCCTTAAAATGAGCTCTTAAAGAGGAGTAGGAACTAGGAAATCAAAGAATGAGAAGAAAGGCATCACAGTCAGAGACCAGAAGTAACCTGACAGATTCAAGGAACTGAAAGAAAACAAGTATGGCCAGAACATAGAAAAAAACAGATTTGTATAAGATTATATCAGAAAAGCAGGCAAGGGCCAGATCATGAAGGGCTCTTTAACTATGGTAAGAAATATGAAGTTAGGGACGCCTGCGTGGCTCAGTCAGTTAAGTGTCTGCCTTCAGCTCAGGTCATGGTCTCGGGGTCCTGGGAAATCCTTGCTCAGCAGGGAGTCTGCTTCTCCCTCTGCCTACAGGCCTCCCTGCTTGTGTGCGCTCTCTGTCTCTCTGTCAGATAAATAAATAAAATATTTTAAAAATAAAGAACTACGAACTTACTTTTAAGTGGAGAAAGCATCAAAGGCTCTTGAACAGGGACATGACATAATACAAATTACATTTCAAGATCACCCTTATTGCCATATAGAGAATTGAGTGGAGGGGCACACAGAGAAATTAGATACGAGTTGGTGCAGTATGCCAAGGAAAACATAATAAAAATTGGTCTCAAAGCGACAGTGGAGACCAATCAGTGGAGACAGAAAGTAGGATGATTCAAAATAACCTGTTGGTTAGATATGCACGGTTAGGAGGAGGTGAGACAAATGACCCCAATGACCGAGGCTTGAGCAACCAGATAATTAATGATATGATTTAATAAATGACTGGGTGGCCAGATGGGAGGGGATAAGGTAGAAAATAATAACATTTTAAACAAGCAAATTTTGAAATATCTGACCTTCCCAAGTGGAGATGATTATAAAATCTGGGAACTCCAGGAAGAAGTCTAGATTGGAGATATAAATTTGACATTAAAAAAAAAAAAAGACATTTAAAATCAAACATATAAATTTGTGAACACCCATTTTTTTCCTTAATACTACAAAGGTAATAATAGTTACCCTTCTTCATTTCTCTGTTCTCCAGGAGAAAAGAAAAAAAGACCATGTTCTGAACGGTGACAATGGTGACAAGAAGAAAACAAGGAACTGATAACATCAGTTGCTGTCAAGAAGGATAACTGCTTGGGTAAAGATGAATGGGAGGGAACTTTTTATTTTAAAGGGGGACCAGAACTCAGGACCCTAAGATCAAGAGCTGAGCTGAGATCAACAGTTGCAAGCTTAACCAACTAAGCTACTCAATAGCTACTCGCTATTCTAGGCGCCCCAGAAAGGAAACTATTTTTATAATGTATCTTTTATATCTTTTTATAATTTTGTAGCATGGGAATGTAGTAACTTTTGAAAAAATTACACAAATTAAGGAGAATCCACCGAAGTCTAGACAGAGCACTTAGGTAAAGAAAGCAGGCCTTTATATACCTAAATTATTACTGTTTTCTTAAACCCTTAAGGAATATATAGATGAAAGGGTAGTAGGTGCCTGGGTAGCTCAGTCAGTTTAGTGTCTGACTCTTGATTTCAGCTCAGGTCATGATCTCAAGGTTGTGAGATTGAGCACCAAGTCAGGCTCTGTGCTCAGTGTGGAGTCTGCTTCAGATTCTCTCTCTCTCCTCCTGCCCTTTCCCTCTTCTAAAAATCTAAAATTTGGAAAGAAAGAAAAGAAAGGGTAAAATCATTGGTACCTACTGAGGTAACAAACTAAAATTACTGTAACAAGTCAAAATTAATCATATTTTCAAAAGATTTATGAGCTAGAAATGACTTTGTATTCAACCATCCAATCCCTCTTACCTTACAGGTAAGTACATAATCAGAAATACACATATAATTAAAGTGTTAATTAATTAACCAAATATCATGCATTGATTTCAATATTTTAAATGCAAATCATCATTATTTTCTTCATCCTCATCCTCTTCCTCCTCTAGCCAACACTGGATTTACTTTACTGGCCATGTATACCATGAAACTAAGTGCTCAAATGCCCCAGTTAAACCTCTTACACTATTCCCTCAGTTTTCTAAAACCTCAACCTGCTGCTTCAGCTAACTTGTTACATAAAAGATACTAAAAACTTAAAATAACCTTCTGTCAACTTTCCACAATGTAGTTGTTAAATCTGAAATCAGATGCCTTGATTCTAATTTGGTAAATAAATTGAATTCTGTTCTGTCAAACGAATAAAAAATAATCCAGTAACATTAAGACCACTGCAGTGCTAAAGTATGCAAATTGTCAACCAAAAGGTTAAATTTACAGGACATCCATTATATGTGCCCAGCACTATGCTATATACTTTATAAACCTTATTTTACCCCAATACCCTGTGACAAATATTATTCCTATTTCACAGGAAAGAAAAATAAAGCTAATACTAGTTAGGTAATTTACTAAAATTACATATCTAGAAATGTGTGTCATGACTCTAAAATCTGTATGCTTTTTATAAGACCAATAGTTTTCAAACTTTTTGGTCTCAAGCCCCTTTTATACTCTTAATAATTATTAAATATCTTTTACATGGATTATTTATATGGACAAATCTATTGATATTTATATTAGTATTTAAAATTAAATATAAAACTTTATAATTTTACATTTACAATAACTCCATTACATGTCTATATACATTTTTTATGAAAAAATAATTGTTTTCTAAAACAAAAATAAATGATAGGAGTGTGCTATTTAAACTCTTTAAAAATTAAAATAAATTTCTTTAATGTCTGGCTTAATAGCTAGATTTTAATAATTATTTCTTCACTGAATTGTGTAAATTTTGCTTTGGTTTGAAGTATATGAAGAAAATCTACATACAGAAGATACACAGTAGAGAAAAGAAGAGTATTTTAATAGACTTTTTAAATAATTGTAGATGTTCTTTGCTACTACACTAAAACTCAGTAAGTGGTGGTTTCTTAAAGGTTAGCTGCAATGTGAAATCTAAAACCTTATCAATAAACTTTTTCTATTGAGTTACATTGAAATCCATTGGTTTCTCTTGTGCTTTAAATGGATCTTTTACTGATGCATGATTTTGAAACACCATGCACTGATCATCTGAAAAATATAAGTTGACTGAGTTATACATATCTTCCAAATGCCAACACATTTCACTATACCAAAAAAAAAAAAAAAAATCACATTTGGCAATATCACCAATCTGACCAGAGAAGTCTTTAATTATTGGGAAGCTGTCAAACTTAGTGAGAGAAGCTGTCAACCTTATTGTGACAAAGACGAATTTCCCAAATGTTAATTTTTGATTCAAAGTTTTACTATTTTAATTGGCAATAAATACTACCAATTATTTTCTGTGAAGTCACAGGCTTACTTTATTCTTTTTCCAGAAAATTTCTGCCAAGTATCCAAATTGGAATAGCCATAATTTGTCTGTAAGCTGTTCTTTCAAGTAAAAATGGTGCTCCATGACAAAAGCTGCTAGTTTGGCTTACAACTCAAACAACTATACAAATGTTTTCCCTTATTTTCCCTTTATTATGCAGAAGAACATCATGCAAAATCTACATTATATCACAAAGAATATCAAAAAGGTAAGTACTCAAAGTTAAGATTTAATAAAATTAATCATTTCTGCAACTTCATCAAAGACATTATGTAAAACCGGCTTTTTTCTTTAACTACAAGTATGTGGCAGTGAATATGCAATTAATAATAGCAGTTTCAGAGACTCATACTTAGGTTGTAACAATTTTACCCATCACTGCTTTTGTACCATCAGCAAAATGTCAGCATAGTGAAAAAGGCAAACAATGACTTTATATTATTACAAAAAGAGTTTTGATTTCACCTACCCCTTAACTAGGGAGAAAACAGGACATTCTAAGTACTAGAACCAACATAGCTCCAGCTTCTACAGACACCTTCAAGTCCCATCCAAGGAAGTGGTAAAAAGGAAGAGTTTTTGTATTTTCTCTCATAAAGAGTTATTATACTACTAAAACCCACATACACACATATTATATCCATCATAAACACCTCCAGCTCTACCTTCTCATTATTTTCAAAGCTACCCTCACTTTTACAGCATGTTAAACTGACATTTGCCCATCCACGTTTCTGCTTCATATAGTAGCCAGATTGAGTCTTCTAAAATCAGATCATGTTACTCCTCTGCTCAAAATCCTCACTTTCTATTTTCCTCAGAGTAAAAGCCAAAATCCTTAAAAATGGTCTACAAAAGTTCCACATGCTTATACCCACAGCTACCTCTCAAATCTCCTATCTCCTACCACTCTTCCCCTTGAACCAGCCAAACTTGACCTTCTTTCTAATCCTTGAACATGGTACCTTTATATTTGTTATTCTCTATCTGAAACTCTGTTCTGCCAGGTATCTGCTTCTTAATTTTCTTTTTTTTTTTTTTTCTGTTTATTTGACAGAGAGAAAGAGAGTGGGAGAGGGAGGGAGAGAGAGAGAGAGATCACAAGCAGGGAGAGAGGCAGGCGGTGGGGGGGGGGGGGAAGCAGGCTCCCTGCTGAGCAGAGACCCCGTACGGAGCTCGATCCCAGGACCCTGAGATCACGACCTGAGCCAAAGGCAGAGGCTTTAACCCACTGAGCCACCTAGGCACCCCCTTAATTTTCTTTAGGTAATTAAATATCTCTTATCGCTGATGTCTTCCCTAGCCCTGACCTCACTGAAATACTTAGTACTTCCCCTCCCCTGTACATCCAGTACTCTCTTTCTCCTTACCTTGCTTTATTTCACTCCATGATATTTATTATTATCAGTCATACCACATATTTATTAGTTTATTATTTATCTTCCCCCATTAGAATGTTAAGTTCCATGAAAGCAGGGACTTTGGCCACTTTGTTCACTGCTATCATCCCAGCACCTAAAACACTGTCACATATTAGGAGTTCAGTATGTACTGGTTAAATGAAGGAATAAATGAACAAAGTAAAGAAAAAAATATAAGGGCGCCTGAGTGGCTCGGTGGGTTAAAATCTCTGCCTCTCTCAGGTCATAATCTCAGGGTCCTGGGATCAAGCCCCGCATCAGGCTCTCTGCTCGGCAGGGAGCCTGCTTCCCCCTCTCTCTCTGCCTACTTGTGATCTTTCTCTCTCTCAGTCTGTGTCAAATAAATATATAAATCTTTTTTAAAAAATATAAAAAACCATTAGAATAGAGTTAAAATCTTTTTAGTCTCCAAAAAGCATTCTATCCCAGAACAATGCAGGTCTCCACATGATTCTTTATGAAAGCCACCCAAAGGATATATATGCTTAAGGGGATCTTCAACACAGCATAGGTGGTTTTATAGAATTCAGTATAGTGCTGAGTGAGAGAGCACACATGCATTAACATGCCTGATAAATATCTACAGCCAAGAATCCAAATACACTAAACCAAGTTAGACCAGCTGATTAAAGATGACTTTTAAGAGAGTCAAATAAACCTAACCCTTTAGTACACTGACAGGCAATATAAATTCAAGTACCAGATAAAACCTTAACCGAAGAACTATCTAAACCTCAAGAACAAGAATGTCTTCTGCTGAAAAGTACTTAACACCACAAGTGAGAGTATTGATATCAATGGATATTACTATTATATTAGCCTTTGGAGTGAAAACAGTTTTAAGTGCAGTTGCCCAATTGAGACTATAATGCCTCACAAGGCAGATATTATTATATCTACCTATTTCAGTGCTTAAGTAAATAGTATAATTCATAAAAACCAGTTTGTAGAGAAGCATGGTCTCAAAGTTAGATCTAATTCCAAATACAGAGGCAGCCTTCTAGCTTTGCAGATAATCTCTGGGATTTAAACAAGAGTAACACACCTAAGAATAGATGAAGTTCCACTAAGCCACAAAGTTAAACCTCATATATCCTGATAACAAACTCCATTCATAATTTTCAGACAGGAAAAAGACCTTTTCTCTTTTCCCTACCCCACTTTACACACTTTAGTATTGCTCTAAAACTGATCTTCCATCTATCCCCCAATGAAATAAATAGTATGTGAACAGGAACATATTTGGTCTGCCCAGCACCCAGTCAGTTTTTGAGGAACTATGCTCATCTTCTGGAACCCAAAGCATCCTATTATACTATATTCTGCATTAGATTTCTATGACTCAAGAATGACATTAGCTAGGGACAGACTGCCTAGAATTCTGTTACTCCAGGAGTCCTCCAGAAATCTCCTGCCTTTTTGAGGATGCAAAGAACACAACATGATCAATAACTGCTCATTTCTGCTTCCTTTTTTGCCAAAGTTGAAAGGTCAGAATTCCTGCTCCCATTACAGCTCAGTACAGGAAAGAAGAGAAGAGGATTCCCCCCACCCTCTTAAGAGGTAATTCTGCAGATGTGTTCACATCACAATTCTAAGTGTGAAGTCGCATTCCAATATTTATATGATGCCATCAGGAAACATTTCCACTTATCTCAAGCACATGCACATGTTAGGAGATGCACATGGAAGAAGAGGTGAGAGGAAGGTCATATTCACATTGTCATAAAGATCAACTGAATCAACCCTGACAGATTTCACTGCCAAACCACCCTCATTCCAAGTGAAGGTGCCGGATACTTTAATGGAGTATCTTATGCCCCAGAAATTACACTTTTTTTCCAAGACAAACTGAGGTCTGCCTTTCAAAAACAAAGTCCAGAAAAGACTACAAAACATGAGGAGAAAAATACAAAACTATTACTGTTCTTTTAAAGATGTGCCATCATTTTAACCTTCCTAGCTAAAATTGTTCATGTAAGGCTTAATTCAAGATTTTTTTTGGCCATGCAAAGTATAACTTTATAGTCGCTTCTCAAACAGATGTAAGGTGCATTATTTTCTTCGATCACCCATCATAAAGGTTTTAGGGTTAAACACAAAGCAGAAAAATAGTATAAAAAGGAAATTTAAAGATGTATATAGAATAAGCCCAAATAAACCTACCACATAGGCCCCAAACAGATTATCCTATTGCCTCAACTCTCAAACGTATATTTTTAATCATTCTGAAATTAAGATGTTTTAAAATCCCTGTCTGAAGAAATCTACCACCACCAAGCAGAAAGGCTACACATACTAACCATTTCATTATCATTCCCTTGAGTTACCAACATTGGCAGCAATATCCTCAATTGAAATTTAACTTACATTTGAAATTTCTATTCACTATGTGAAATAGCTACACAAAGATTATGCTACAACTCAGTAAAAAAGAAAATTAACTGTATGGAGAAGATGGCTTGTCACATGCCAGGCAATATTATTAAAGGCAGGAGAAACTACCAAATCTCTCAGAATACATCTCACATCACAAATTTCTCACATCTAGGAAAGGCTGGTTTAAGCAATTCACATATCAAGGTCTTTCATCACTGTGGTACCTAAAAGTTTCTGACAAATGCCCAAGTATCCCAAAAGGATACTTAACTCAAAGGGAAAAGGGAAAAAACAAAATTACAAGTTTAACAAATAGGAAGTGCAGTCAAAATCAAGAAAATGTTCTATATGCTTCATAAGCATTCTCGATTCTAAAGGCGCTAAAGAAGTAAAACACATTACCATGAATTATTAAAAAAAAAAAGGCATGTCACCATGATACTTTAACTACCAATGGCAAAAAGTGATTCAGAAAAATTTTTACAATGTGAAAAAAGGCTTAGACTTAAACTTTAATTCTATATAAAGAAAAAGATAATATATAACTAAAATACACTAAAGATATAAAATTTAATAAATTTGTGTACATTTAATGCAATGTATCTTTTTTCCCACCCCAAAAAAATGCTTTTACTAGATATACAATGAGTCATAATCACTCGGCATATCTGAACACAGTATATTCATGGTGTTATAACTATTACTGTATTTAACTTACATTTCAAAGATATGTTTGGACCCAAACATATGATTCCTCAAAATAACTCATGACTCAGAAAAGGCAATTCATACTCAACCAACATTTTACCACAAAAGAAAAAGCTTGATCCTTGCTCCTTGCTCCTACTCAAGTCAGTAATTTGTAAATACACATTACATATGGACTCCAAAAAAAGTTTATTGAATCAGAGATCACTGGAAACTCAAAGACCTAATGAATAGTGAGCTAAACAGTGACCAAACTAAGATTCAGTTAGCTTTCCAGCTAGGTAGAATAAAGGATCAAAACTAATAAGATAAAATTTAATAAATGTAAAGTCCTGTTTTAGGTCAAAAAAATAACTGCAAGAAGAGATGGAGAGATAGCCAATCACTTGAGAAAAAGCAGTATTAAAATATTGCTTTAAAAAAGCAGTATTAAAATATTAAAAATAAGAGTATTAACATACTCTTACACTGTATTATGTAATGTGTGCTTTTTAGTAATACACATTACTAAACATATATTGCTTAGAGCAATAGAGTCTCCTTTTTGTCTTTACTTATAAGATTAGTCTTGAGCACCATCCTCAAAGGGAAAAATTAATAAACTGAGTTTCATTAAAAAGAAGATGAATAGGATTTTCATTTACTTATTTAACATGATTATATAGTATTTACTATTTCAGTGGCCATCTAAGCACTTTATAAACCATGATGTTAAAGTCAAGAATGTTTAACCTAATGATAAGAATGTGATAGCTTTTGTCAAATATCTAAAGGGTTCTCATGTGGATGAGGAAGCCCATTTATTTGTGCCATTACATAAAAAAGAAACAGAACAAAGAAGAGTGAGAGATTTGAGCTCTACCAAAAAACTCTGAAAGTTATCCAATGGCAAAATCTCTCCATAAGGCTACTACTATAAGGGGGAGACTGCGTGACTCAGTCTGTTAAGAGTCTGCCTTTGGCTCAGGTCATGATTCCGGGGTCCTGGGATAGAGCACCACATTGGGCTCCCTGCTCTGTCCCCTCCCTCTGCCTGTGTTGTCAAATAAATAAATAAAATCTAAAAAAAAAAAAAAAAAGGCTACTACAAGGACTAAATGAGAAAATATGTATTAAAGAACTTTATTGGGGCACCTGGGTGGCTCAGTGGGTTAAAGCCCTTGCCTTCAGCTCAGGTCATGATCTCAGAGTCCTGGGATCAAACCCCACATCGGGCTCTCTGCTCAGCGGGGAGCCTGCTTCCCCCTCTCTCTCTGCCTGCCTCTCTGCCTACTTGTGATCTCTCTCTCTGTCAAATGAATAAATAAAATCTTTAAAAAAAAAAAAAAGAACCTTGTTGTAAATTACCACATTACACATTAGAATTTACGTCTATGCAGTACAGTGGGTTCTAATCAATAGAAATATTTACAGAGGTTGACCACTGACTTGAGTTCCAGCTATGAGTTCAGTTCCCAGCTTTGCAATTTATACCAAATATGCAACTGTAACAATGTCCCTGAATCTCTAGGTTTCACTTTCCTCACCTTTAAAACAAGGATAAAACAATCTGCTTTGCAAGGCTATTATGAGAATTAAATGTGATAATGTAGGTAACACTTGGCATAGTGCTGACATACTAAATTGTATTTATGATGATAATCATCATCAACACACTGTAGAAGGAATCTTTCTGGTGAATATAAAACTAACCATGTGATATGATGTGGTATGACTATATGGCTTTGCTATGCACCTGAATGAGTGTATGAATCTGCTATGCACTTACCATGTTATAACAATCCAAATAAAATATATAGCTTATATTTGTTTGGTGACTTAAAATTTATCTTTTAAAGACATTTATCTTCTGTAATGTGAAGGAAAAAATATTCGTAAAATCTAAATAAAGTATCCAGGTTAGTAAAATATCAGAAATAAAAGTAATGTAAGGGGGAAATTATGCTGCTACAGAAAAAAAAAGGGA
>CM052798.1:51606086-51680999 GCA_028533885.1 Nasua narica
ACAATCATCAGAAACACCAACAATACAAGGGCAGCTAAGTACCATGCAAACATTTGGTATATCAAGGCAATTTAAATTTTTTTTTAAAGATTTTAATTATTTATTTATTTGACAGAGAGAGAGAGAGATCACAAGTAGGCAGAAAGAGCGGGGGGGGGGGGGGGGGGCAAGCAGGCTCCCCGCTGAACAGAGAGCAGAGAGCCCAATGCGGGGCTCGATCCCAGGACCCTGAGATCATGACCCGAGCTGAATGCAGGGGCCTCAACCCACTGAGCCACCCAGGCACCCCATCAAGGCAATTTAAAAAGTGAAGTTGAGTGGACAAAGGACAAGAGTTTAAGAGATTTAAGATTCTAGTTACTTTGAACAGAATTTGTATTTTAACAAACAAACTCCTAAATGCTGGATTACAGAATATTGAATCCCAATAATCCTATAATTCAGTACCTTCTGTGATTAACCAGGAGGATCAATTGTAAAATACTATCTTATCATACTTGTCAGATATTTATCTATCTCTTCTTTCAAAGTAAATTAACTCTCAAAAAGAAACTTTTGGGGCGCCTGGGTGGCTCAGTGGGTTAAAGCCTCTGCCTTTGGCTCAGGTCATGATCCCAGGGTCCTGGGATCGAGCCCCACATCGGACTCTCTGCTCGGCGGGGAGCCTGCTTTCTCTCTCTGTCTGCCTGCCTCTCTGCCTACTTGTCACCTCTCTCTCTGTCAAATAAATACATAAAATCTTTAAAAAAAATAAGAAAGAAACTTTTATCTATTTTCACAGATATTTCAAGGCCCTATAAAATACATATATACACACACACACACACACACACACACACACACACACCCCTACTATGAAGGACAAGTCTGAAAAACTTCCTAATAAATGATGAATAACCTGAAGCTACAACACAACTTCTAATACAAACTGTTTCCCAAAAGGTTAGAATATAATTACCATCAACAAACAATATTATGCTTGTTGCAACAACAGTAAAATGATTAAATAAGTGTAGGAATGAAAAACTGGGTGCAGCTTTCAGGTACTTTTTTGTGGATTTGAATTATAATAAATGACAGTAATATTACAATATTGTAAATTCAGATACAAGTGCAGTTGTTAGAGAATTATACAACCAATAAGAAAAATCTTCTTTTTTTTTAAATCAATTTTTGCCCTAATTTTAGATAAGAAGCCTAGAGTCTGATGGAATTAAGGGAGTTTATTCCTCGGGCAAGCATTTCATTAATGTGTTATATACTATTTTGAACACAGAGTTGAGTGTGTTCTAACTGAATGTATACAACAGTCATGTTCAGTTAAAAGCAGAGCTAGCAACAATATTTGTCAACTACCCAATTTAAAATGGTTTATTAAATGTTGAAAATATCAGTGTTTAGTTTTCATTAATAAATGTACTGTTGCTTATAAATCAACTCATTCACATGTTCTTAAAACTAAAGAAACAAAAAAATCAGCTAATGAGTTAAGGCAGAAAGTAGAAATACAGTCCTTGAATAATAAATGATATTCTATTTTGTCATATATGCTATGATGAAGTTACTATGAAAAATCATAGTACTATTTTTAGCCACAGTTGAGATAAACATTATTATTAGCAATTACCTAAAACAAAACACTCAAAATTCTACTCCAACAAAATTTTAGCTATTCTAGTCACTTTTTATTTGCTCTTGGTATCAAATGCCAACAAATTTCTACCGTGTAGCTTTCAGAAACCAAGGTATTCTGTATTCCATCTAAAATGCAAAGTGTAGACACTTTGTATCAAACTAAGTTTCATGAAAGCAAAGAAAAAGAAACAGACAACCTGATGGCAGGTAGAAATCACAGCCACTTGCAGTCAAGATGGGACCTGTACCTGAGTAATGAAGGGAGGTGGACCATTTATATGTTCAAAATTCGAGATCCCAACGCGGGAGGGGGGAGAGAAAGAAAAGAAACAGTTTCATAAACAAAAGAAGGCCAGGTTGGGTAAGAGGAAATTTAAAATTTGTCAAAAATCAATACATTGAAGGCCTGTCTCAAATATAAACAAAACAGCTTCTCAAAGGAAACTCTCAAGTGGGCAAGGAGGAAACATTCCTTTGCACCCACAAGAACCAATCCCCTGACCACTGGCATGCTATTACTGAAACGGTCATGATTTACAGGCATTTGGCCCGGAAGATGAGCAAAGGAGAGGAAAGAAAGGTCTGTTGGAGAGAAGCCTACAATTCCATTGGCCTGGGGAGGCACACCCTAGGTTCGGGAAAGGAGAGGTGGAGAGGGACGAGCACTCCTCACCGTGATTATCTTTCTGTCCGATATTGTGCGTGCGGATGAGAGAGGATAGTCTCCTCACATCCCCCTTGAAGACGCACTCGTGTACCGGGTAGTGTGCGGGGCAACTGCCTCCATCTGCGACGACAGCAATAGGGTTGGTGCCCGCTAGAAGAGCCGGGGACTGGGAGGTGGTAGTCACGGAGGAACTGTGCAGCGGCAGGGCCGGGACGCCAGGGGGATTGGAGGAAGCCGGAGCTGTCTTCAGCTGCAGCCGGTGGTGATGGTTACTGAAGATCTTATGACAGGCTTTGCCGCCCTTGCCGCTGCCACCCGTCCCAATCCTGCCTCCCGTAAAGGTGCCGCCGAGGGTAGCCGCCGCTTCCTCATCCCCGGGCTCCAGCAGGTCCCCCTCTTCTTTGCTGGGCTTGTGATCTCTACGCAGTGAGCGGATCTTCTCCCCGGTCATCGCCGCCAGGGGCCGAGAGGGTATCCGGGAGGCTCACCGCCCGCGACGGTGCAAGCGCTGCGGCGGCGCAAGGCTATTAGACCGGTGGCCAGGCACCTCCAGCGCAGCATGAACTCTCAGCGCTCCCCCGAGCCCGGGACAGACGCATCTCCTGGAGGAAGAAGAGCCGGCTCTCGCCTAGGCACTAAGGGACGCGCGCTCGCTGGGGGGAGCTAGAGCTCAGGTGCCCACGACACCAGGATCCCTGTCCCTACTGCCGCAGCCGCCAGCCTCACACCGAAAAACAGGGCACGGCCATCTTACCCTGATTTCTCTCGCGAGAGCTCCCTCGGGAAGAGGGAGGAAACACCGCGATAAGTGAGCTGCCCTCTCCCTCCCTTACATCTTCCACTCCCAGAAAAGAATCCCGCGCGGGTACGTCTTAGGCAGCGTGTTTCCGTCCCAAGTTAAGGACCCGACCCTCGAGGTGGCAACCCTTCTTCGGTGCAGTCTGAAACCTTTAACCTGTGTTTGAAATATTCGATGCACGTTATAAACGATGACTTAAACCCTTGGACCTCTGGGCCTCTCGCAGAGTAATGCAAACTGACGCCACTGCACACAGGATATGATGTCAGTGAGATGATGCACAAGACACTCGTTCAATAAACACTTAGTAAGCATCTACCTTGTGCCGAATACTGAGCTAGTAAAATTTTAAATCGCCACTCCTGGCTCCAAAGAGCTCAGCAGAGGAGGAAAGACAAACAACTGGGTACAATAGTTCACCGCGCGACGAATATGGGGAGCTGGAGTGCACCAAAAAAAAAAAAAAAAAAAGGACAAATTTTAGTGTTGGAGTGTCAGAAAAGTCACCGTAGTTTAGGGGCTGACCTTGGAAAGCAGGCTATTCAGCAAACGGGGAGAAGGGAGGTCACTCAAATTTTAGATAAATGAATTTCAAGCAGGTGTCAGAGTTTCAAGCAAGGGAATGGACGCTAAAGAATGGAGAATAATAATTGTGTGACTGGGATATCACTGGGCTAGTTCCTGGCCAAATTCCACCCATCGTCAAATTCTAAAGAAGCCTAAATCTAACATCCCTAAAATCTGAACCAAATAACTAAAGCCGCGAGGAGCTAAAAGGGAGGAGAGTTAGCGAAATATCCTAGAGGTCTGCCCTTCATCCACTTCTCTCTCCAAAGTCCCATTTACACTAACAGTTGCTTCTCTCAAATCTCTTCTTTCTTAAACTTTATTGCCACCTCCATTCCCCTGCAAATAAGTAAATAACTTTTGGGCACTGTCTTCTCTTCATCCTTCCCTGCCACTCAGATTTTCACTTCCCATCTTCTTTCAAATCTATTCAAATCAAACTGTTTCTGCCCTTCTTTCTTTTCTCTCTTCTTTTTCTTTCTTTCTTTCTTTTTTTTTTTTTTTTTTGGTGTGTATGGGGTGAGGGTTGTTCCAATTATGATCAAGCATTAGGCAACCAGCACCTCAAAGAATCCTACTCAGAAAGCAAGAGACTGAACACATACATACAAAAACATTTTGTTCTTTACAATAGGCAATATTTATTAATTCTAAGGCAAGCAGTATGCTTGGCATTTTATATGCTGTTATCTCCATGTGATATTATTTTTAATCTTCACTGGACAGTTGAAAAACTAATGCTTCAAAGCTGGAATGTAGCACAATCCAGCCTGATTCTAGAGCTAGAAATACAGGAAAGGGCCAGATCGTGCAGGATTTTTATGTCTTCTTTAAAGTTTAGACTTTATCCCACAAGAAATGGATAGCCTTTGGGGTGTGTTGAATAGGGAAATAGCATGATGAAATTTGCCTTTTAGAAAAGTCACTCACTCTCCCATACTTTAGAAATGTATATATCAAAAATAAAGTACAGCATGGCTATTCTAGAGACAAGGAAATTGACAGACTACTGCATAAATCAGGAAGTAAGTGTGTTAGTATATGCATGTAAAAATCTGGCAGAATATATATACATCACACAGAGTGAACACTGGTTATCTTTGGAAGATGAGATTGCTAAATCACATTTCTTACATTGCTTGAATATTTTTTACAAAGAAAAAGTATTTGTTTTTATGAATCAGAAAAAAATTAATTTTTAAAGAAGTATACAGTAATTCAGACGATGAGAAATTAGGAGAGCATGAACCGCGTTGGTAAGAGTGATGCTTTTGAATTTTTTGTAATGACCCTAAAAGGCAGGGATCTGGATTAAAATTCAAGAGTTATCATTACACAGTAATTGATACCACAAAAGTCTTTGAGTTCCCCAAGAAAGAATGTAGTGTGAGAAATTAAGGTCCAGT
Source organism: Nasua narica (assembly GCA_028533885.1). Lineage (NCBI taxonomy): Eukaryota > Metazoa > Chordata > Mammalia > Carnivora > Procyonidae > Nasua > Nasua narica. The sequence goes on from CM052798.1 coordinate 51,611,161, forward strand.
CTAGAACAAAACACCAACCTATAAAGGATGTGTATAAAAAGATTGTCCAGTACCCTGTTATTATTAAAATCTACACCAAATAGTCAACCATTGTATCTGAGAAGTATCTTATCACTGCATCCAGAATTTAAAAGTATCTTATTGGTGGCTGCCAACTATGGATAGATGTGAAAACCCCTAAGTGTTCCCCTAGTAAAATCAAACACTGCAGACATCAAAAAATAATATTTAGCCCCTATTTTTAAGGGCTCAACAGTACAATCAGTAAAAAATTATATAGAAATATAAGATTACAATACATTGTGAAAAATATAAGAATTGAAATTATATGAAATCCTGACATGATAAAGAGGAGGAAGTTATTAATTCTCTCTGCAGGAAATGAAAGTCAGGTGATCAGGAAGTCTTTCTAAAGGAGGTAATTGTCTGAATTGAAAGAATGTATGAAGTTGGCTAATTGAGCACAGGGAAAAAAATAGGTAATAATAATTACAGTAATAATAACTTATTTACTGAGAGCTTATGATGTGTTAGGCATTGCTTTAAGTAAGTTTCAATAACTATTTTATTTAATCTCACAACAACTCTATGGGGTACTTACTGTTCCCATTTTACAGATGAGGCAACTGAGGCACCAGGAAGTGATGATCCAGCTGATGAGTAGAGGTAAAAAGAATAGTATGTATAAATGCAGCATTATATTTGACTATTTTTGAGCATAGTATGTGACAGGAAAAGTGGTGGCAAATAAGACTAGAAAGGAAAGCTGGGGCTGGATTACAAAGAGCAACTGTAAGACATTTGGACTCTATATGCTAGGCAGTAAAGATAGGATCACATTTAATCACCATAATGTATAATCAACCCACATTCCAAAGAAAGATGGGAGACTCTGCCAAACTTTCCAGCTTTGCCTCCTACCGCGTTGCCAAACTCTTTCCTCATTCTAACCAAAACAATCTGCTGACAGTCCCTCGTCCTCTCTCATGTTTCCATGCCTGTGCAGCGATGTTCCACACGTCCCAAACCCACTGCGATTTCACCACCTAGATAACTCCTTCAGCTTTTCAAAAATTAGTTTAGATTCTTTCTCCTTAGCACAAAGTTTGTTGTTGTTGTTGTTGTTGTTGTTAACTTGACATAGAATCCAGGGGGTTCAGAGGTCCAGGAAATTACATCGAACCAAACCTCTAAATAAAATTTAGCATGTCTTTCTATTATGAATGTAGGTCACAAACCACGAAAGTATTAGCAGTATTTGTGCCTTTGCAATCAAAAGAAAACACGGATTTTCTGTGTCACATTACAATTACTACCGATATCTCAAAATATCATTTATACTCATCACTACCTCAAAGTTATGTTAATAATTATGTCCACTACTGGATCTTATTCCTTAATGAGTTAATAAAGAATCACATACAGTTACTATATCAAATTTTTGTTTTTAAAAATATTTTAATAGTGGGGCACCTGGGTAGCTCTGTGGGTTAAGCCTCTGCCTTTGGCTCAGGTCATGATCTCAGGGTCCTGGGATCGAGCCCCGCATCGGGCTCTCTGCTCAGCAGGGAGACTGCTTCCCTCTCTCTCTCTCTGCCTACTTGCGATCTCTTTCTCTCTGTCAAATAAATAAAATCTTTAAAAAATATATTTTAATAGCTATTTCCTTTGCAATCTGATGTATTTTATGCATTTAAAAACATCATTCTGAAAATGGGTCCCTCAGCTTCACCATACTGCCAAAGACGTCCATAGCACAAAAAGAAAAGTTAGTACAAACTTCTGGTTATAAAATAAGTAAGTCACAGAGATGGAAAGAACAGAATGGGAATATAGTCAAAAACATTATAATAACGTGTAACAAATAGTTACTACACTTATTATGGTGAGCACTCAGTAATGTATAGGACTGTTGAATCACTATGTTGCACACCTGAAATTAATATAACATTGTATGTCATCTACACTTCAATAATAAAAGAAATTTTAAAAAGTAACTCCTTCTTAGGAGTCCTTAATGACACCTTCTCTCTCCTTCTTTCCTTACAAACCCCAACATTCTGAATTAGGAGTTCCTCCTTTGCCTTCTTTCTGATTTCTCATTTTAACTTTTGCATGCCACTCTGATATATCTGGTCTGCTTCCTCAGCCAGTCCTCTGAGCTCTCTGAGCAGTAAAACTATGTTTATCACTGTTGTATGCACAGTGCCTTTCAGATCGTTAAATAGTGAATGCTTAATATTAATAATATACAGTTATTGAATTAATCAAGCAATTAGAATATAAAATCCCAAAGTATCTACAATATACCAAGACAATTGTACACTAAGTGATGAGATGCTAAATAAATAAATAATCCCAACCTGACAACACTAAAGTTGACTACTACTCTCTTAGATTCTTATGTGAAACCCAAGAGTAAATATTTCATTTTGGATTGTTTTTTCATTTACAAATAATAGTAAATTTAATTGAAACTGACTTAAATTAAATGGATTTATTGACTTACATAATAGAAAGGGGCAGAGATATGTCTTCAAGAGTGTCCTGGTCTAAACCACATGTCAGTTTCTAGGTGACTTTCAGTGTGCCTCTTCCTGTTTGGACTGTCCTCCAAAGGCCAGCTTCCCTCAAGGAACAAGATGCCTGCCCACAGTAATAGGAGAAACATGCTCCCTCCTTCAGGCTGGAGGAAGGGCCCACAACCACAGATGTCTGGCCCTTGACATTCATAAAAGGACCCTATCCAATCCCTGTATCCAGGAGAGTGTTGATTGGTTCAGCCCTGAGTTACCTAAACAAATCTCTCTGGGGGAGGTGGTTACCCTGATTAGTTTCGCCCAATCAGCACTCATCTTTGAATCCAGCAAGCTGGGGATAAATGCTTCCAAACTGCAAAAACTATTTCATCATGGGAAATAGGTGGGAAAGATGCTAAGGAGACAAAGACGAGCAATCAGCAAAAGTACTACACTCACACTTAAAGTGAGATTTTACTTGGAGAAAAATAATACTTGCCTCTTGTCACAGTGTCTTGGACTAAATATGATGAAATACATCGTGATTATCAATAATATCAATAGGTAATGAATGAATAACTTCAACAACAAATTTACCTTTTATTCAAATGTTACCAAGACAGAATTCAATTCAGAAACTAGAATTTGTACTCAACTATCCAGTTTACTAGATAATACTCTGGTCCTACAGACTACCTCTTCTTAATTTCCCTCCTGCTGTGGCTAAGAATCCGAATAGTGGTCAACTCACTGACACCCAACAATGACTAGAGGATTAAGCCTGATTCCCAGAATGAATATTTCTGAATTTTAGTGGAAATGTATGTATCTGTATTAGCTTTAGACAAAGCACCTAATCCCCACCATGGTGTTTTCATTAATAAAAACAATCACATCAAAGTATGAAATACAGAATGCCCTGCACACAATAATAAAATCTCACTGGTTGTATTTTATAAATGCATCAGCAGACCTACAACTAAGATTGTAGTTAACTAATCTTACTCAATCCTCCCTAGTTTGTGTACTAATATATTTCTAATGTAAACACTGAAGCAAGTTTGGTCTATATCTTTTTTTCCCTCCTTCTCTGAAGGCTTGTATTTCATATTTTCACAATAACCCAAAATATGATTTCTTATACACCATATTGGTTGAGCTAGGTTTAGGAGAATATTGGTGGGATGGATGATGCAGCTGCCTGGCTAATGAGGTTATCATCTTGACCATTCCCCAACAACATTCCTAACAGTGCACTGAAAATGAAAATAACAAACCATGTAGATCAATATCTTCTCCACAGATTTTACATCTGTCTCTCTAGGTCTCAGTATTTTCCTGTTTCCTCTAAATCTCCCTACTTCCTTTCTCCGAGGCAATGTTGGGCACTTTCTTTTTTTTCCTACTCTTTCTGATCAGTGACTATTAGTGATTTAGTCAGGTTTCTCTTAAATAACCAGAAAAATATCAGAGAGGCAGAGGTTTCCAAGGAAACCAGAGCCAATAGCTGTGGAAGTTCCAGAAGGAAGGAAGGAATTCCTCTGAGACAGATTAAACACTCAGACTTACGCAGGGGAGAGAGAGGAAAGATGCCAAGAGCATAATGAGAAAACAAGTCATTATGAGATGAATATGAAAAGATACACTGCAACATTTATAAGTGAAATTATTTTTAGATTCACCAACAAAGGCTTGGAACAAGAGACAAAACAGGGATAGGAGTGGGTTTTTCAGTGAAAGAGGTTAAGATAAAATAGGTAGATACATAAGCGATTAAATGGAATAGATGAATAAGGGTCAGTATTTGTGTCCATGGCTTCCTGGTTCTGTTTTATTGCCTAGAATACATCCGACTACATACTGTATCAGTTAACCTAAATATTCCTCAAGAGAACATCCAACTCAACATGTCCAATATAGAGCTTATTTCCATCAGCAATCCCACTGGCCAAAACTGTATATAGTTTCCATTACCCTTAACTCCTCCCTCTCCCTTACCCCCAAATTCAACCAGTTACTAAATCTTGACCTTGAAATTTGCAATACTTGTAATATTGTCCCACACAATATTTGGGACATATTTACAACAAAAATTGTTTACTGACGTTCAAATTTAACTGGATGTCCCGTAATTTCACTTATAAATCTGGCAATTTTAATAATTAATTTTAATAGCTATAAAATTGAACCATTTCTCTCAATTTTACAGTGGCCATCCTTGGGTTCAGGCCATTATCACTTAAAACTGCCTCCAAACTGTTGTGTCTCTGGCTCTCATTTCCCACTCATGAGTGCATATGCAGAAAGCCACATCCATTCAACCCCTAGACTGCCAGATTTATAAGTAAAATTACAGGACATCCAGTTAAATTTGAACGTCAGTAAACAATTTTTGTTATAAGTATGTCCCAAATATTGTGTGGGACAATATTACAAGTATTGCAAATTTCAATATTTGAAAGATATCTTCTGCCCATTTTTTGATGTGATTATCTGTTTTGTGAGTGTTGAGTTTGGGGCGTTCTTTATAGATCTTAGATATCAGATCTTTCTCTGTAGTGTCATTTGCGAATATCTTCTCCCATTCTCTGGGTTGCCTGTGTGTTTTGTGGACTGTTTCCTTTGCTGTGCAGAAGCTTTTTATCTTGATGAAGTCCCAAAAGTTCATTTTCGCTTGTGTTTCCTTTGCCTTTGGATACATGTCCTGAAAGAAGTTGCTGTGGCTAATGTCATAGAGGTTACTGACCATGTTCTTCTCTAGGGTTTTGGTAGATTCCTGCCTCACGTTGAGGTCTTTTATCCATTTCAAGCTTATCTTTGTGTATGGTGTAAGAGAATGGTCAAGTTTCATTCTTCTACATATAGCTGTCCAGTTTTCCCAGCACCATTTACTGAAGAGACTGTCTTTTTCCCACTGGATATTTTTTCCTGCTTTGTCAAAGATGATTTGACCATAGATTTGTGGGTCCATCTCTGGGCTCTCTATTCTGTTCCACTGGTCTATGTGTCTGTTTTTGTGCCAGTACCATGCTGTCTTGGTGATCACAGCTTTGTAGTAAAGTTTGAAATCAGGCAATGTGATGCCCCCAACTTTGTTTTTCTTTTTCTACATTTCCTTAGCAATTCGGGGTCTTTTCTGGTTCCATACAAATTTTAGGATTGTTTGTTCCAGCTCTTTGAAAAAAACTGGTGGAATTTTGATCAGGATGGCATTGAAAGTATAGATTGCGCTGGGCAGTATAGACATTTTAACAATGTTTATTCTTCTGATTATTTTTATCTGAAACTCAGATTTAACTGGTTGTCTTGTATTTTATCTGGAAAACTTACCTCTCATTTGTTTGTGTTATTTAGAGTTAAATATGTAGTTAAAGTACAAATCCAAAAGTATCAGAATAATAACACCAAATTCAGGACAGTGGCTTCTATGGAGCATGAAGGAAAAAAGTGCCTTCAGTTAAGTATCCATAAGGAAATTCCATCATAGCTATGGTATTAACCATGCATTTTTAATTTTTGCTTTTAGGTTTTTCCCCCTTTTTAAAAGGGTATTTATGTTTTATTTCTTAAGCTTAGTGGTGTATATACAGATTTTTTATATTTTTTTGCTTTTGTGTGTGTCAAATATTTATAATAACTATTTTAAAAATCTTTAATAGCCCTCTAGATAAAAGTCCAAAGAACTGAACATGGATTACGAACACCATCATGGGTTCATTGACTCTGTTTACCTCTCTAACCTTGGCACTTCCAGTTTGTATACAACAGTCTGTTGGTCCTGAACAATTTTCCTCAAAAATCATCCATACTCTTCCCTCTTGTCTTTAAATCTCAAATTAGCTGTCGGTACTTCACTGGCACCTTATCTATATCTGGGTTAGAGAGTTTTCCTATGTACTGTCAGGGAATTCAGTACTTTCACCACTACTTACATTTGTCTTCACCAAATGTAATTACTGACTGACTTGTCTGTATCTCCCATTAGAAAACAAATCTAAAAGTATAGAGACTAAGTTGTATTCACCGTAACATCTATGGCCCTCACCCAGTGCCTAGCATCAGTGGACCTCAATAAATATTTGTTATAGGAATTGACTAGTTAATGAATGATGGGCCTGTTTATTTAGCATTCTTGAGGTATTTTATAATTTTACTTTTAACATGAACCCTACTTTATAATTAGTATCTAGGTGAAATCATAAATCTTACCACCTCTTAGTGTGTAGGTTAGGAATCATTACCTGGAATGAAGTTCTCTTCATTCATATTGCAAAGTTTGGTCTCAACATCACCTGTCACCTAAACTGAGTCTTGCTTTTGTTATTTAAAATAAACACATAGCAAGTGTTCCTCGGCTTATACAAACTACACTTAACCTGACACGTTAGGTTTCTGAAAATTGCTTTGTATATCTATAAATTCAAACTTGATAAATATAGTAGGCATTATTACATTATATGGTAGGTATGATGCATTGATACTTAACACTTGCATTTATGGAATCTAATTAAAATTTCATCGTTACCTGTATCTTCTTAGTCTGTTCTTTTACTTCATTTTCCTTAAAGTCTATATGCTGCTAACTAAAGATTGTGATTTACTAACAGCTCTGAATCCCATATGTAAACATAAATGCATTTCTACCTAAATAAAAGAATAAAACTTCCCTTTACTTCCTTGGGTTTGCTTCCTTGAGCTTTTCCTCTCCTGTTTATCAGTTTTCTAGATACCATTGTTAATTTTACAACACTCTTGCCCCAAGTAGCAGAAGGAAATTTACCTGATTTTAAGATGCCTCTTAGAATCGTTGCTCCTTAGCATTTCCTCATTCTCATTAACAGAAGAAAAGAGAGATACCGGTGTGGAAAGCTGAGTTTAGAACAGGTTGAACATGGTAAAACAGTATGTGCACCTGTTATCATAAGTATGATATAATAAGGATACCATCTTTACTTCAACTGTGACCTCTTTATTTATTTCCATTTCTCAGACTTTCTAATTCCAGCACTCAGGGAACTCTTGTCCTCACATTCTAAACCTTTGCAGCTTCCAAAATAGTATTGTCTATACCTGGGTGAGGTCCTTCTCCTATGAACTGCCTCTAGATTCCACTCTTCAAAAGTAGAAAAATAAGCCAAATAAATCAAGCAATCATAATTATTGAGGACCTCTATTGCTAAAATCTAAACCTACCAAAGTTCCTTGACTATTAGGAACATTTGGCCCAGGGAATGCAAAGAGCTATTGTTTGCAGAATGTTGGCTGACAGTCAAGAGCTTTCTTTAGCGGCATTTACCATGATGGTTTCACCATAGTCTGTGAGCTTGTCGTCAGTGTGACAAGAATCTAATTTTGCCAGCTCTCTGAGAGTGAGCCCATTTTCCAGGGATAGGCTGGAGATAGCCAAGGATAAAAGACTAATATATCAGCATTCCAATCTAAAATTAATGATTGAGTGTACTAGAAGTATCCATCAGCACACCCCCCTGTAGACAAACTGCATACAAAGCCAAAGAAGCAGAAGGCTGCTTGGTGAGCATGGAATCACAATAAGAGGAGTCAGGTACTTGATTCTAATGTTTACTGGCATTGCATTTCAAGAGCCTGATGTGCACTCTTCCACAAGAAAGAAATTCTGTCTGTGAGGCAGATGGAGACTCACAAGACTGGAGGAGTAATAATCCACTCGTCACCAGCACACCACGCTTTGATGGTCAGGGCCAACTTGTGCTTCTATGACTCACTTTTCTTTGCATTCCTGGATGACTAACACTTCCATCCTCCAATCTCATGTGCATCTACTTGTTGCTTTAAAGAAAAAAAAGCTTCAGATATATTAAAACATTCCATGAGAACTCAAACCCTAAACTCCTAGAAGAAAACACAAGGAGTAATATCTTTAACATAGCCTTAGCAACATATTTCTAGATATATCTCCTAAGGCAAGGGAAATAAAAACAAAATTAAACTATTGGGACTACCCAAATAAAAAGCTTGTATATATGGGGCACCTGGGGTGGCTCAGTGGGTTAAAGCCTCTGCCTTTGGCTCAGGTCGTGATTCAGGGTCCTGAGATCAAGCCCCGCATCAGGCTCTCTGCTCAGCGGAGAGCCTGCTTCCCCTCTCTGTCTGCCTGCCTCTCTGCCTACTTGTGATCTCTCTCTCTCTCTGTCAATAAATAAATAAAATCTTTAAGAAATATATTTTATATAGTGAAGGAAAACATTGATAAAACGAAAGGCAACCTACTGAATGGGAGAAGATATTTGCAAATGATATAGTCAATAAGGTGTTAATGTCTAAAATATATGAGAATTTATGCAACTCAAAACCAAAAAAAAAAAAAAGAATCTGATTAAAAAATGGGCAGAGAACCAAATTAGACATATTTCCAAAGAAGACATACAGATGGCCAACAGGGACATGAAAACATGCTGAACATTACTAATCATCAGGAAAATGTAAATCAAAGCCACAATGAGATAATATCCCACACCTGTCAGGATGGCTAGTATCAAAAATATAAGAAATAACAAGCTTTGGTGAGGGTGTGGAAGAAAGAAATCCATGTGTAGTATTAGTGGGAATATAAATTGGCACAGCCATGTGGAAAATAGGATGGAGATTCCTCAAAAAATTAAAAAAGTAAATATCTACAATCCAGTAATTCCACTACTGTTTATTCAATGAAAACAAAAACACTAATTCAAAAAGATATGTGCAATCCTACATTTATTGCAGTATTATTTATAATAGCTAATACATAGAAGTAACTTGTGTCCATTAATAAATGGATGGATAAAGATGTGATACACACACACACAGAAATATTATTCAGCCATAAAAGAGTGAAATCTTGCCATTTGCAACAACATGAATGGACCTAGAGGATACTAAGTGTAATAAGTTAGAGAAAGACAAATACCGTATGATTTTACTTATATATGGAACCTTAAAAACAAAATAAATGAACAAACAAAAAAGGCAGAAACAGATCCATAAAGCAGAGAACAAACTGGTGGTTGTGAGATGGGATATATGCAAGGGTATATGCATAATGGGGGAAGTGGAGTGGGAGATACAGGTTTCTAATTATGGAATGAATAAATCACCAGGATGAAAGGTATAGAAGGAAATAGAGTCAATGGTATTGTAATAGCCTTGTATAGTGATAAATGGTAGCTACACCTGTAGCATAGCATAAAGTTTAGAGCTGTCAAATCACTATGTTGTACACCTGAAACTAGTATAACCCAGTGTGTCAACTCTACCTCAATAGAGAAACAAGCACACAAACAAAAAACAAAAAAACATTCCCTGTGATTATTATCAAGTCTGATCCAGGAAGCCATTATATCTCTTTAGATGACATCTCTACTCATATATGTTATGTGATGTTTTCAACCTTTTTCACTTTATATATTTCATTGTATCTTTTAATAAGATATTATTTATTTGTGTGCTTATTTTTATTGAAATACAGTTGACACACAATGTTACACTGGTTTCAGCATACAACAAAGTGATTCAACAAATCTATACATTATGCTGTGATCATTTCTAATTTTAATTCAAATAACTATTTCCCTTATTTTTATGTTTTGGGGAGGCTTTTCACTGTTGTGTGTGTATACTGATAACATGTCAAACAAAAAGCAAAATAGTTTTAATGTTTCATCTCAGAAAGTAGGAATTAGAAAAATTACTAACAAATTTGATTTACCAGTTGAAATATTTGTTAGGGGCACCTTGGTGGCTCAGTTGGTCAAGCATCAGCCTCTGGATTTCAGCTCAGGTCATGATCCCAGGGTCATAAGATCAAGCCCCCTGTTGGGATCCAAGCTCAATACAGGGTCTGCTTGAAAATCATGCTATCTCTTTGCCTTCTCTAAATACACAGATACATACATATACATAACATCTTTTAAAAAATATTTGTTAAACTTTTTAAACAACCTTTTTGCATGGGCACAGGTGCCCATATGCATGCACACGCACATGCGCACACAATACAGGACAATTATTCTTAGTTCTTAAAACTTTTCTAATTAGTTCTTAAATAACCATGGATCATTTAAAAAGGAAGAGGATGGAGAAGAGAGTGAGAAGCAGAAGGAAAAGAAGAAACACATTCAGATTAATTATAAACAAAACATATTATGACATATTCACAGTTTCATTTTGATAAGTCAGTCTCTAATTTTTAAACATCATTTTTCCTTTTTAAACATCATTTTTCCAAGGGCCCTTTCATACTTCAGGCATTTCCTATCATTCTGTTTCCTGAATTTTCAACAAGTCCTAGATATATGCTTTTGTTCCTTTCGATGCTCTACTGTTCATTGTACAAAGATTATTTCATTCTGAATGTAATTTCAGTTTGTTTGATGCCCTGGTTATTCATCATATGTGTTGTTTTTTGTTACCCATATTTTTAATGTCCAATTTATGTTATTTAAAAACATAAATTGCTTATGTAACATAAGTTACTTCACTGAAGCATCTTTTTATTTTCCAAGACCATTTATCACAGATTTTATCAAGCACATATGTTCTCTGAGAAACCACTTTGTAATTAAAATCTTTTGATTATTGGGTATATCTCAGTCACACAATTACAATAATCTTTTTATTGCTATCATAACACATTTGCTTATTAAAAATTAAGGCATTCCATATACACAGTATCTGAATGTGGGCAAAAAATTTAAATATATACCTATTTTTTTCAAACTAGTCCAAAAAATAGAAATGGAAGGGAAAATTCCAAATTCATTCAATGAGGCCAGCATAACTCTGATACCAAAACCAGATAAAGACTCCACTAAGAAAGAGAACTATAGGTCAATATCCCTGATTAACATGGATGCAAAAATTCTCAGTAGAGTACTAGCAAACTGAATTCAACAATACATTACAAAAATCATTCACTATGATCAAGTGGGATTTACTCCTGGGTTGCAATGATGATTCCAATCAACATGATATACCAGATTAATAAAAGAAAGGACAAGAACCATATGATCCTCTCAATAGATGCAGAAAAATTATTTGACAAAGTACAATATCCATTCACGATAAAAAACTTCAGTAAAGTGGGTTTAGAGATAATAATAAATCCATAATAATAAAAACAATAAAGACCATATATGAAAAAAACATAGTTAATATCATTCTCAATGGGGAAAAACTGAGAGTTTTCCCTCTACCATCAAGAACAAGACAGGGATGGGGACGCCTGGGTGGCTCAGTTGGTTAAGCTGCTGCCTTTGGCTCAGGTCATGATCCCAGGGTCCTGAGATCGAGTCCCACATCGGGCTCCTTGCTCAGCAGGGAGCCTGCTTCTCCTCTGCCTCTGCCTGCCACACTGCCTGCTTGTGCTCTCTCTCCCTCTCTCTCTCTGACAAATAAATAAATAAAATCTTAAAAAAAAAAAAAAAGAACAAGACAGGGATGTCCACTCTCACCAGTTATTTAACATAGTACTGGAAGTCTTAGCCTCAGCAATCAGACAACAAAAAGAAATAAAAGTCATCTAAAATCAGCAAGGAAGAAGTCAAACTTTCAGTATTTGCAGATGATGTGACAATCTACATAGAAAACCCAAAAGACTCCACCAAAAAAACTGCTAGAACCGATACATGAATTAAATAAAGTCTCAGGATACAAATTCAATGTACAGAAACCTGTTGCATTTCTATACACCAATAATGAAGTGGCAGAAAGAAAAATCAAGGAATCAGTCTCATTTACAATTGCATCAAAAATCACAAGACAGCTAAGAATAAACCTAACCAAAGAAGTGAAAGACCTCTACTCTAAAAAGTATAATGCACTGAGGAAAGAAACTGAAGATAACACAAAGAAAAAGAAGGATATTCCATCTTATTGGATGGGAAGAACATACATTGTTAAAATGTCTATACCACCCAAAGCAATCTAAACATTTAACACAATCCCTATCCAAATAACAACAGCATTTTTCACAGAGCTAGAACAAATGATCCTAAAATCTGCATGGAACCACAAAGGGCCTCAAATAGCCAAAAAAAAAAAAAACATTCAGAAAGAAAAGCAAAGCTGAAGGCTTCACAATTCAAGACCTCAAGTTATATTACAAAGCTGCAGTGATCAAAACAGTATGGTACTGGCACAAAAATAGACACATAGATCAATGGAACAGAATACAAAACCCAGAAATGGACCCACAACTATATGGTCAACTAATCTTCAACAAAGCAGGAAAGAATATCCAATGAAAAAAAGACCGTCTCTTCAACAAATGGTGTTGGGAAAACTGGACAGCAATATGCAAAAGAATGAAATTGGACCAACTTCTACCACCATATACAAAAAAAATTCAAAATGGATGAAAGAGCTAAGTGTGAGACCTGAAACCAACAAAATCCTGGAGAACATAGGTAGCAACCTCTTTGACATCAGCTGGCAACTTCTTTCTAGATATGTCTCCTGAGGCAAAGAAAACAAAAGCAAAGATGAACTACTGACTTCATCAAAATAAAAAGCTTCTCCACAGTAAAAGAAACAATCAACAGAACTAAAAGGCAACCTTTGGACTGGGAGAAGATATTTGCAAATGACATATCTGATAAAGGGTTGGTATCCAAAATATATAAAAAACATATAAAACTCGACACCCCAAAAACAAACAATAGTTTAAAAATGGGCAGAAGACACGAATAGACATTTTCTCAAAGAAGACATCCAGATGTCCAACAGACACATGAAAAGATACTCAGCACCACTCACCATCAGGGAGATACAAATCAAAGCTAGTGAGATATCACTTCACACAAGTCAGAAAGGCTAAAATTGACAACACAGGAAAAAAACAACAGGTAATGGTGAGGATGTGGAGAAAATGGAACACTCTTGCACTTTTGGTGGGAATGCAAACTGGTGCAGCCACTCTGGAAACTATACAGAATTTCCTCAGACAGTTAAAAATAGAACTACCTTATGATCCAGCAATTGAACCACTAGGTATTTACCCAAAGGATACAAAAACACTAATTCAGAGGGATATGTGCACCCTGATGTATAGAGCAGCATTACTAACGATAGCCAAATTATGGAAAGAGCCCAAATGCCCCTTGACTGATGAATGGATAAAGAAGAGGTAGAATGTACACACATATATAATGGAATATTTATATTCATATCTGTAATGTAATATTACTCAGCCATCAAAAAGAATGAAATCTTGCCGCAAGGATGTGAATGGAGCTAGAGAGTATTATGCTCAACAAAATGCATCAGTCAGAAAAAGACGAATAACATGAATTCAATCACATGTGGAATGTAAGAAACAAAACAAATGAGCAAACGGAAAAATAAAAGAGAAAGAGGCAAACCAATAAACATATTCTTAACTATAAAGAACAAACTGGTGGCTACTAGAAGGGTAGTGGATGGGGGGGATGGGTTAAATAGGTGATGGGCAATAAGGAGGGCACTTGTGATGAGCTCCAGATGTCGTATGAAAGTGCTGATTCACTATATTGTATACCTGAAACTAATATTACACTCTATGTTCACTAACTGGAATTTAAATAAAAACTTTAAAAAATACATATTGACTATTTGCTGTGATATTTAACTTTCAAAGTCTTTTCAACATAAAAAAAGTATTTTCAACATAAAATAGCTGCATGCATTTATTCAATAAAATATGGTAAAAAAATTAACAATGATTGGTCTTTGTGGTTCCCAGTAATAAATCCTGTCTTATTTTCTTATCATAGTATAAATTATATTCTTTGTAATATATACCTTTGCATTAAGACCCAGTAGTTCTTAAACACTATTACCAAATAACCATAAAGTTTCTAAATGCGTCAAAGGCTAATAATTTTTGTTTTCCACATTAAGGCAGAAATTTTCTATCATTTATTTTTCTTTTTTTTAAAGACTTTTTTTTTTTTAGAGAAGTTTTAGGTTCACCACAAAAATAAGAGGAAGATACAGAGATTTTCTCCTGCCTCACACATGCAAAGCCTCCCCCATTGTCAACATCCTCCACCAGAGTGATACATTTATTACAATTGAGGAAACTGCATTGATACATCATACTCACTCCAAATCCATAGTTTACGTTAGGGTTCATTCTTAGTATTGTACATTCTTTGGGTTTAGACAGATGTATGACATTTAACCATCATTATAGTATCATACAATCCGTTTTCATTGCCTTAAAAATCCTTTCTGCTCCACTTTACTTACAATAATCTATTTTCTCACTCAAATACATACTGTTCATTATTCACTTGGATTAACAAACTTCATTGCCTCCATACATTAACAACACATTCTTTAGTCAAAAGTACAATCGTCTGAGTGAAATATATTGCTATTAACTTGTACTGACTCTAATTTATTGTGCCTTATGGCTTTCAAAGAAATAGACTTACAGGCCTGAACATGGTTAGCCAGTCACAGAATCAATCAATAGGATTATATTCTGAGCAAGCCAAAGGAGGAGTTGTTTCTATTACCTTAGAGATTGAGAAATTTTAAGACCAACACTCATAATAGCCATTCATCAATTACCTGTAACAAAACAGACATCATTCTAGACCTTTTAGCTCCAACTTCCCAGTGAATCTCTGATAGTACTTCTCAAATCATCTGTGGTAAAGGATCATCTTTCTTTTATTTGTAATCTGTTGCACACTGATACTTTTGTAAGACACAACAAAAACAAATACCTAGAAAAATGAAAATCTGACATGTCATATGAAATTTTATTACAGCCAAAAGACATAAATTACTGTCAATTTTTTATAGACATCTCCATTGCTCACTTTTAACTTCTGACCAGTAACAAATAGTTCACAAATTGACACTGATATGCAAACCACATTTTGAGTAGCACTATTCTATATAAAATAGGGATTATTATTTCCACGTTTCTGTTGAAAACAAGCTGAGGCTTAGATAAGTAAAATATTGTTCTTAAATTCACTCAGATGATCAAGAGCATGGACCAAATTTGTACCCAGGATTGATGCCAAATTCTGAAGCTTTAAGTAAGTATGATACACAGTTACACTGACACTTCCAAAATTGTGTTGTCCAATATAATATGCACTAGCTAAATATATTATACATATCATGTGTTATAATTATAAAAAATTTATTTTACTTCTTTGGTTGCACTAGTGACATTTCAAGTACTGAAAAGCCGCATATGGCTAGTGGCTACTATATTGAAGAGTACAGATAAGGGGGATTTCAATCCTTGCAGAAAGTTTTATTGGACTATGCAGCTCTAGAATATCAGTAATTTCTCTCAGATTATTTATTTCATTTATAAATTAGCATTAGGCACTTTGGGGTTGCCTGCTGTCACACAATGACCCTTCTCTTCAAAAAATTGCCCTCGCATCCCCAATCCACAAAACAAGGCAGTTTTTATCCTCCAAGATTCTGTCCCACCTCTTTGTCATGACTGATTGAACCAGATGAAGATACCTCATAAAAGCCAAGACAGACACATGCATCTGTTATCCTTAGGAAAGGGTGCACACATATCTTAAAATGACTGACTCTGATGAAAAGAGAATATTCATAATCTACTAATTCCAATTATTTCCAGGAGAAAAGAAAATAATAATTAAGGCTTATAAACAGGAATTTGTCCTACAGTCTCTCAGAATACCAATCCCAGATCAAACAACTATAGTTAAGAATTAAGGCTGAGTTCTACTGAAATGGTAGCTTGCAGTACACCCTGTGGATCAGGGGAAGGAAGGGATGTTGTCAAGGAAGAGAAGGTAGTCCCTAGTTTTCTATCTGTAGCTACAGCCAACAATGGATATGTGTTTACTACTTACCAAACATTTTAGGCACTTTATGTGTTGTTTAATTCAAACAGTTCTTTAAACTTACACCAATTTTACAAAAAAGGGAATCAAGATAGCTGAGGTTTACCGATCGTGAAGGCATAGTTGAAAGCCTCAGTGGTTTTGAAACTTTATAAAATCAGAAAAGTACTATGCAAAGCCATAAAATTTTGAGTTGGAAAAAAATCAATATGAATTCATAAACTTATGAGGAAATATAATTTTCCATCTCTGTGCTAAAAGTGATCAAGCACCAATAGCAGTAGCAGTATTTTTGCCCATCACCCAAAGTCGTGGACAATCCTGGCAGCCCAGATTTTTGTCCCTAAAGTTATTCTAGGAAAAAAGCAGTAAGATTCTGTAGAGGATGTTGAAAAAAATTGTTTGAAAATCAATTTTTTATTTGTCTGTTAGCAACAAAGATAATTTTAAGAATGTCAGGGGCAGTATTTAAGGACAAAGAGCCATCGTAAGGGGATTTCCAGCCAGCAAGCTGTAGCAGTTTGAGCATCAGAATCTTTATTATTATGATTTTGCTAACTAAAACAAGTTGAGTATAAAAAGCCCATGAATTTGGTAATGATATTGAAAAAAGAAAGTTTAACATACTACGTGCAAACAGTATTTTTAATATGAAAGAATGAATATAATAGATATATAAGTTTTAGTGATCTTAATATAAATTGGGGACATTAATATACTGGTACATTCTGTTAATTCCATAAGTATGCATCTGTAAAATATAGACAGGTACTTTTTTTCTATCTGTATAAGCAAGATATATATAGAGAACTCTAAGTGAGCCAAATGCTTCTAGAAAAAAAATTGGTACTGAGCCAGAACCAAATGGGTTCATCAATCCCTTTGGAAATATAGGATAGCCAAGCAGAAAATGCATCCAGCAATTAATTAGCACTAGTGGTAATATATATTAAGCACTTTAAAGAGGATTCAAGAATGTGTTCCACAATAATAAAATAACCAACTAGCCCAAATATAAGAAGTAACTAAAAAGTTGATCTCTCATTTTCTGATAAATAAACCCTTTAGAAAAGTACTTTAGATGACCCTACTCAGTGAATTATAAATAAGATTCTGATATGACTTACAAAGTGGCCAATATTTGTATCAGATAAGATCCAGGAATATCACATGACATCATCTCAGATAGTTGGTGGTTTACTGGTTATGAATAGGAACCCTGGAACCAGTCTGCTTCGGCTCAAGGTAAGTTACTTTAGGCAAGTTATTTGATCTTTCTGTGCCTCGATTTCCTTATCTATAAAATGAGAGTTATAATAGTTTCCATCTTAATGGTCATTATGAATATTAAAGAGTGAATACTTAGTAAGTGTTAATTATTGTAATATCTGAAAAAAAAAAACCATTTTTGCAAAAAACTAAAATTGGCATGAAAGACCTGTATGTGCAAGTTCCACTAAGGTGACACATGGAACTTTTTTTTAAAAAAAGGGCTTCAGCCTAATAATTATTAGGTATGAGTTCCCTTGAGCTATACAATGCAATTCAATATCCTGATCAAGAATCAATTCATCAACAACCCAAATCAGGTGACCTCAGCTGGTAGGTTTTTGAAGGAAGGGGGTTTGGCAGTGCAGGGAGGAAGGAGGAATGTGGTAAAGTTGTTGCAACCTTAGATAGTATTCGGTAAACAAAGACAACAGCTTATGGAATAAATTCCAGTTTTGACTCAGTGGATAGCAAACTGCCACCCCTAATTCTGATACTAATGATCAACTGAGGATAAGTGTCATTTTTAAAACCACTGATATGCCCTTCAAAGCTTTCTCCTTTAAGGGGTCTTTCTCCATCTCAGAAAAATAGCAACCTATTAGTTCAAAGCATTTCTTCATTTATGTTGTCCTCACACCAACATTTTTACTCTATTGCTTTTTGGCATACTTATTATTCCCTAAAGTAGCTTCAAGACATATTGAGTTGCCCAACTAGGCTGTCCAAAGTTTCTTCTGAAGTACCAATTATTTTCTTTATAGCATTTTGGCCATAGAATTGCATAGGTTTTGAGTGGTCTGCCTCAATCCAATGTTTTTATTTTTATTGCATAATATTGCAGATCCTGAGAGTTGTAGTGGCATATATGATACATAAGGTTATAGCATCAACCCAAATATCCTGAATTAATCATTACTCCAAAATTACTCTTATCGTCCTAGGTTTAGCATTTTCATCATTATAAACATTTTTGTGGTCACAGCACCAGATTAGTTGTTTGGAATAAAAGGTGATATGAAAGTTATTTTAAAAGTGATTTCTGGCAATAAGATGCTTAAAATCACTAAGGGAGAGATAGTATATATACTAAAAAGACAATAAACAAGGTTGTTTAAGGTACCCAAATATGACAGCTAAGCAAATTGTATGGTACCTTATGATAGTATAGAAAGGACACTAAACCTATAATTGGATAACTTAGGGTTTTTTTTTTTAAGATTTTATTTCTTTATTTGACAGGTAGAGTGAGAGAACACAAGCAGGGGGAGCAGAGAGAGAGGGAGAAGCAAATTCCCCATCGAGCAGGGAGCTGGGGGCAGGGCTCGATCCCAGGACCCCGGGATCAAGACCTGAGCCAAAGGCAGACACTTAACAACTGAGCCACTCAGGCGCCCCAAGAACAACTTAGGTTTAAATCTAGACTCTATCACTTGCTTTGTTATCTTTAAAGCAGGAATAGTAATACCCATCTTACAGAACTGTACAAGAATTGAATGAATAATATATGTCAAAGTACCTGACAAGTAGCAGCCACTGAATGAATGTTAATTTCTTTCTTTGCTCAAACAGTGCATAAAGATTCAGATATATAAGCCTTTGTTTCTAAGGGCTATAAATAAATTTTGCTGGATCATTATTTTGTACTTAAGATTATATTTTCAAAACTGCTACTCCTAGTAACTGAAGAAGGATCAACACTGAAGTCACTGCAAAGTCAGAGTTGGGTTTTGATCACTGGGAAGTCAAGGTTGTATCTTCTTAACTCTGTCCCACCCTTCTTTTTAAAATAACACCTTTATTGAGATATAATTTAATACCATACAGTTCACATATCTGGTGTACAATTCAATGTTTTTTAGTATATTTATAGAAATGTGCTACCATCGCCAAAATCAATTTTAGAATATTTCATCACCCCAAAAAGAAACCCCGTACCCATTAGCAATCATTCCTCTTTATATTCTAATCCCCTGATGAATTAGGCTAGATAACTGTACAGGACTTCTGAAAGTCTTACCATTCCTTCAATTTAGTCCAAAGATCTGCCACTTTTTTGAAAGTGAAACCTTTTATTTCTAGTATGCGTTGGAATAAGAGGGAATAAGATGGAAACAGGTCAAAGGTCTTAAGACAACTACTGATTACTGACTACAGTGCTGGAGAAAATGAGAAAGTAAAAAGGAAGAATTGGTCTGTAGATCTGTTTCCAGACTGGAGAAAGGCACACTTCTGTTGGGCAATCACACAACATATACCTGGAAAGGAATGAGGTAAACAGCTATTCCACTAAAATGAAACTGACTCACATGTGCTTTTCAATATGTATAATTCCTTACTAACTCCTAGTACAAACAAGTAGGAGATAAACACTAAAGGATGAGTTTAACACACAGCCTCTAGACCCTAACCTGGTCCCTCTGATTTTCTAAATATTCTTTGGCATCCCGGTTTATACTTACATTTTTTTATGTGAAGTTCTTGTATTAGTTATATATTGTTGTGTAATGAATTATCCCTGAACTTAGTGGTTCAAACTAAGTGGGTCAAGGAACTGGGGAGCAGTTTAGCCGAGACATTCTGGGTCAAGGTTTTTCATGTCATAGTAGTCAAGATGTTGGCTGGGGCTGCAATCATCTGAAGGCTTGACTGGGCTGCAGGATCTCTTTCCAAGATTCTGGCAAATTAGTGTTAGTTCTTGGCTGTGGACTTCTACCAGTGGAATTCCAAAGTATTCTCATAATGTGGTAGCTGGTTTCTCTAGAGTGACAGATCTAAGAGGAGGAGCAAGTAGGAAGACTCAATACTTTTATGACTTAGTTTCTGAAGTTATACCCCATCATTCTGTTCATAGAAGAGAGTTATTAAATCAAGCCCACACTCAAGGAGATGAGAATTAGGCACTAACTCTTATAAAGTTTGTAGACATATTTTAAGTCGTCACACTCTTGCTCCTTCCTCTCATTCATTCTCTTCTGATGTCTTCATCTAAGGTAGAAAAAAGATGGAAATATCTACTTTCTACTTATATATCAGGTTAGAATGTTTTTCTTCTTCAGCCTTTTTATTTTTCTACAATATTATAGATAAATCTTGTGTATTTATGGCAACCTTATCTACGGTAGCCAAATAATGGAAACAGCTCAAGTGTCCATCCACTGATGAACAGATAAAGATGATGTGGTATATTCATATTTACAGATAGTAGGTAATCAGGTATGGGTAAGCATTAGAATTTATTTTTTTTCTCCCCAAATTTGTTTATTTTAATTTTTCAGTGTTACAAGATTGATTGTTCATGCACCACACCTAGTAAGCATTAGAATTTAGAGTGAAAAGACCCAAACTTGAGTCTAGGCACATCAATTTATATATTGGTCGCATAAATTCAAGCAAGTTTTTTAAATGCTCTGAATCCTAGCTATCCTGTCTATATAATGGGATCATGATAATACCAACCTCAAAAGATAAATGCAAGGTTTACCTTGAGTCTAGGCACATCAATTTATATATTGGTCGCATAAATTCAAGCAAGTTTTTTAAATGCTCTGAATCCTAGCTATACTGTCTATATAATGGGATCATGATAATACCAACCTCAAAAGATAAATGCAAGGTTTACATAACATATCGTGTATGAGAATATTTTTGGAAATTGAAAATACTATACAAATGGATAGGTTTTTAAAATTATTATTATTGTTTTAAGTATTTTTAAAAACTATACCTATTTCAGTAGAATATCAGCACCATCTTTTTCTAGGTTGATAACACACATTTTTCTCAAACAAATTAACTACTCATCTCTACTGATTCATTTAGCAAGAACAATATGTTCTGCAAAGGGCTAAATCCCTATTGAAAAATACGAAATTCTCCATTGTGTTTTCATGCTAGCAAGTTTCAAGAAAGATAAACTTATCCTTTTTTTTTTTTTTTTTTTGCCATTGGTACGTGGGCCAGAGATAGCAAGGCTGAACAATGGAACTATTTTATCTATCTATCTATCTATCTATCTATTTATTTATTATTTACCTATTAGACAGAGATAGAGAGAGAGAGACTACTGGGGGAGGAGCAGAGGGAAAAGGAGAGAGAATCCCAAGCAGACTCCATGCAGAGCTCTGAGCCTGTCATGGGCCTCAGTGCAGAGCTCGATTCCAGGACTCTGAGATCACCACTTGAGCTGAAACCAGGAGTCCACCACCCAAACAACTGTACCACAGGCACCCTAATTGAATTATTTTAAATGAAATTGCCTTCTAATTGCATTCCACCCTTACTGTGACTTTTTCTTTAGACTAGAAATTGATGAACATTTGGAACTTACATGAAACTCAAAGTTTAATATACTTAAATTTTTTAATTTGAGAAAGAAAATTTTAAGAAATAGATTTAAGGATGACATGGTCCTTGAATAAAATCATCAAATTATTAAAAAGTATGTACACATATAAAAGCCAATCACTTTCTTATATAACAGTAATGAACAAATGGAATTTTAAATTGAAAATACATCATTTACGTTAGCATTCCCCAAAATGAAATACTTAGCCACAATTGAACAATTATGTCCAAGATCTATATAAGGAAAACTATGAGACTCTGATGAAAGATCAAAGAAGAATAATGGGATAAATGGAGAGATATTCCATGTTAATGGGTGGGGAGACAAAATATTGTTAAGATATAGATTCCCTTCAATTTGATCTATCTATAGATTTACTACAATTGCAATCAAACTTCCAGCAAGTTATTTTGTGGATACGATGAATTAACTTTAAATTTTATATACAGAGGAAAAAGACCCAGAACATATAACACATCATCAAAGAAGAGCAAAGTTGGAGGACTGACACTGCCTAACCTCAAGACTTATTACAATTCTACAATAATCAAGACAGTGTGGTATTGACAAAAGAATAAACAAATAGATCAATGGAAGAGACTAGAGAGCCCATAAACAGATCCCCATCAATGTAACCAACTGATCTTTGACAAAAGAGCAAAGACACCGCAATGGAGCAAAGACAATCTTTTAAACAAATAGTGCTGAAGCAACCAAATATCTACATACTTTAAAAAAAAAAAATGAGTCTAGGTATAGATCTTACACTCTTTACAAAAACTAACTCAAAAAAATCATAGACCTAAATATAAAACACAAAATTTAAAACTCTTAGGGTTTTGGAGGGGAGGGAGTGGGGGCTTGGGTGAGCCTGGTGGTGGGTATTGAGGAGGGCACGTATTGCATTGGAGCACTGGGTGTGGTGCATGAACAATTAATCTTGTAAGACTGAAAAAATAAAATAAACATACTTGGGGAAAAAATAAACATAGAAAAAATTTAAAACTCTTAGAAGAAAACATAAGAGAAAATTTAGATGACCTTGGGCATGGCCATAACTTTTTAAATACTACACCAAACGCATGATCCATGAAAGAAATAATTGATAAGCTAGGTTTTACTGAAATTTAAAACTTTTGTTCTGTGAAGGACAATGTCAATGAGAAGACAAGCCACAGACTGAGAGAAAATATTTGAAAAAGTCACATCTGATAAGACTGTTATCCAAAATATACGAAGAACCTTTTTTTCCCCATATATTGATTGATTGATTGATTGATTGACCGATTTGAGAGAGAGAGAGAGACCATGAGCAGAGGGGGAGGTAGAGGGAGAATTAGACTTCCTGCTGAGCAGGGAGCCCAACACAGGGCTTGATTATAGGACCCCAGGATCATGACCTGAGCCTAAGCAGATGCTTAACTGACTGAGCCACCTAGATGCCCCTAAAATATACAAAGAACTCTTAAAACTCAAAACAAGAAAACAAATAAGCTACTTAAGAAATGGGCCAAAGATCTCAACAGAAATTTCACCAAAGGAGATATACAGATGGAAAATAAGCACACCATATGTTACCAGAAAAATGCAAATTAAAACAACGAGATACCACTGTATGCCTTTTAGAATGGCCAAAATCGAGAACACTGACAACACCAAAAAAAAAAAAATTACGACACCAAATGCTGATGAGAATTTGGAGCAATTTTCAATCATTGCTTGTGGTAATATAAAATGGCACAGTAACTTTGGAAGACAGTTTGGTGATTTCTTATAAAACAAAAACAAACATAGTCTTACCATACGATACTGCAGTCACTCCCCTTGATATTTATCCAAAGGAGTTGTAATCTTATGTCCAAAAAAAATATCTGTACATGGATATTTATAGCAGCTTTATTAATAATGCCAAAACCTGGAAGCAATCATGATGTCCCTCAGTAGGTGTGAATGGATAAACTTTGATACATCCAGACAATGCACTATTATTCAGTGCTAAAAAGAAATGAGCTATCAAGCCATAAAAAGACATGATAGAAACTTAAAATGCATATTACTAGGTGAAAGAAATCAATTGTAAAAAACTACATACCATATGATTCCAACTATATGACATTCTGGAAAGGCAAAGGCTATGGAGATAGTAAAAATATCATTGGTTGACAGGTGAGGGACGGATGAATAAGTAAAGCACAGAGAATCTTCAGGGAAATAAAACTACTCTATGAAACTATAATGAATTCACATCATTATACATTTGTCCAAACCTGAAATATGTACAACACCAAGAGTGAACCTTAATGTAAGCTTTGGTTGATTATGAGCTTTGGTTGATTATGATGTGTCAATGCAGGTTCATATAAAAATGTAACACTCTGGTGAGGGATGTTGATAATTGTTGAGGCTAAGCAGGAATGAGGGTGAGGGTACATGAAAATCTGTATCTTCCACTCAGTTTTGCTATAAAACTAAAACTTCTCTAAAAAACAAAGTCTATTAAAATATGTATACATACATGGGGATAATTTTATCCATAAAATATTTTTTCAGGTATGTACATTAACTCATTAATCTTCCGAAAAAAACTGTACAATGTCTATACTGGAATCATCTCCATTTTGTAGATAAAGAAACTAAGGAACAAAGGGGATAAGTAACTAAAGTAACAGTTAACTTAGTGGTACATCTCATGTGTAAACCTATAAAATTTGACTCTAAACTGAAGCTCCTAACCATTATTTTAAAATGACTATTTATAGCTTTCTTTGGTTCTTTATTTTCCCTAGGCTTCTATAATTCTATCATATACACACATACATATAAAGTTTTTGTTGGTCTATTTTATAAGTATGGGATTATATTATATATACAATTATTTTCATCTTACTTTTCTCATTCACCAAGACCTTAAAGAAATTCTCAGTCAGTTGTTGCAGCTCTGATTCATTCTTTTTTGTTGTGGTCATAGTATTCCATTCTCTGGATATATCATCACCTAATTCATCATTCCCCATAAACATCCTTATACATTTATCTTTATGTTCTGGTTGTTTTATTTAAATGGGCTAGATTCCCAGGTATGCAATTATAGATTCAATGGTTATCTATGTATTACATTAGTTTTTAATGGATGTTGTCAGTTGGGTTTCCAAAAAGGCTATCATCATATCATCAGTAATGTGAGGGGTGCCCTTTGCCACACTTCAGAGAGATAAAATAGTATAGTTAGAAGCAGGGTTCATACTGGGGCTAGCTGCTAGAGTGTGAATTTTTGCTCTGCTATTTACTACCTGGGTAAGCAATGTCAATTTTTTTCAATTCTCTGTCCTAGATTGTCTTATTCATAAGGATAATACTAGTACCTTTATCAAAGGGTTGTACTGAGAACTACATGAGCCATTTCACATGAATCATATAGAGTAGTGCCTAAAGAAAATAAGTAGTCAATATTCTCTGCAGTTATCTCTTGTTAGTTTTTGACAGCTTGATAAGTATAAAATGACATTTGTTGTCATGGTAACTTGAAATTTCCTGATCATTAGTGAATTTGAACATCTTTTCATATACTTGTTCATCTATTGGATTTGCTTTTCTATGACTTGTATATTCATTATCTTGTCTTTTTCTAGAATTTTTTAGAGAGAAGAATTTTTCTTTACCTTAAAAAAAATAAATTTGTAAGACCTCTTTGTAGATTACATACAAATAATTAAGCCTCTGTCTGCAGTATTTCCAAACCCTTTTTTACCTATTGGGGTTCCTTTATCACACCAAAGTCTTTTATTTTTAAAATCAAATATGTTTTTTGTTTCTAAGTTTCAAGGCTAGGGGTGGAGAGCTCTCCAACTCCAAGCCTGCTTTTGCAGTGTCCTAGATTATACTCCAGTAAAATTTACTAATTGAGCCATCATTTTACTGTGGATATAACTTTGTACTCTCACTTTTGTTCACTGATCCTTTTATGCCTATTCTCATACTATATTGATACAATCATGTAAGCAGTTAACTGAATGAACAAAACTTTATTCTCATCTCGGCACCTTTTTTATTTTTTAAAGATTTTATTTATTTATTTTGGAGAGAAAGAGAGAGAGTACAAGCAGGGGGAGGGACAGAGGGAGAGGTGGGAGAGAACTTCCAGCAGACTCAGTACTAAGGGAGCAGAGCCAGGTGCAGGGCTTGACCTCATGACCCTGAGATGATGACCTGAACTGAAATCAAGAGTCAGCCACTGAACCAACAGAGCCGCCCAGGACCCCCTCATCTCTGCACCTTTAAACTTGTTTTGTTTTGTCAAAAGATTTTCCTTCTCCTCAGCTCCACCTCCATGATGTCTCAGTCAGATACAATAAGACCAGATTATTCTGCCACTTTCATTCAAATATTAATAAATATTAAAGCTCTAATCATTCATCTAATATTAAACCTTCAGCTTATCCCAAGCCTATGCCTGACTCAGACTTAGAACTGAGAAGGTAGGGAGCAGCATGGTCAGTCTTTATCATCATTCCTCTGGATCCTGCACTTGTTTCTCTTTCACTTCCTACTTCTTGTTTCCATTGGGTGGCAGAATATAAGCATCAGGGTCTTCAGGAATATAGAAGGGCTTACATGACTCGTGCCATCTTTAGTTCTCTCTTGGCTGTCAAACGTACTCAGTCTTGGTTATTTGTCCAAAGGCTAACTTTCTCGCAGGATCTTTCATGACTACCCCTGACACACACATCACTAAATATTATCCCCTTATAGGTCCCTGATAGAACACTCCTCTGACTGTCACTTGTAACTTCTTAGCTGGCCGATTCTGAAATCCCAATTTTTTAACTCACATATGGGAGATGGAGAAAATACCTTCCCCTTAGGGAGGAGATGGACGATAAATACACAGCACCCTGGAATTTGTTTAAAACAAAATCTTTGCTACCCGCATCTTGATCAATTTCGTCACCTCCTCTTGCAAAAAGACCGATGGACAATGGGTTATAAAACCTGTTTTATGATCTGTTATGCTGTCCTACATAAATAGGTTTAGAACTTATCGTTTTAAACCCTTCAGACACAGAAGTAGTCAAATTTAACCCTCTGTTCCATTTACAGAAAATTTATAGTGTGTTCTGGTACCTAATAAACAAGTGTTCCCTTAACTGTCCTTTTTCAAAATTTTATTAGCTCTTTTCAGGCATTCATTCTTCTAAAAGTACCATCCCTGGTGACCATCAGTCACCATCCCTCACCCCCAATCCACTATTGGGATTCTAACTGGAATTGTGTTAAAACACTGTTAATTTTGTGACAATATCTTTATGTTATTGAATCTCCCCATCTAAGAACATGGCATGTTTTTCCCAATAATTGTTTTCTTCCTGTTCTTTTCTTCTTACATCTACTACAAACATTTTCTATTTTATGGTTGTTGCTCATATTGTGAATAGAATATCTTTTGTAGGTAATGTAGGTAATAAGGTATTGATTTTTGTGTATTTTCTTCTATTTGGCCATGTTGTTAAATTACCTTATTAATTCCAGAAGATTGTTTTTGTGTTTAGCCAGTCTTAGGTGTTTTTAGGAATACTATCAAGTCATTAGCTTTTTCTTCTGATGTTTATGTTAGTTATCTATTTTTGTTTGTTTGTTTCCTTATCTTGATTTCATGAAAACTACCAAAACAAATTTTAATAAAATGATTTTAAGGCTTTTAACCATGTAGGATAATAAGATAAATTTTTTTTAATTTTTTAAAAGATTTTATTTATTTATTTGATAGAGAGGGAGAGATCACAAGTAGGCAGAGAGGCAGGCAGAGAGAGAGAGTGAAGCAGGCTCCCTGCTGAGCAGAGAGCCCAATGTGGGGCTTGATACCAGAACCCTGAGATCATGACCTGAGCCAAAGGCAGAGGCTTAACCCACTGAGCCACCCAGGCACCCCAATAAGATAAATTTTAATAAGATAATATTAAAGTTTAATCATTTAAGATAATAACTGAATATAGTTTTGGATATAATTTTTATCACATTTAGGTAATTTCCTTGTATTACAATTTTATTTGAGGTTTTATTAAAATAATAACTGAATTTATCAAATGCATTTTTATCATATGTTGTTATAATCATATGAATTTTTCTCCCTCTAATTTGTTGTTTTAATGGCTTAGGTTGCTAGATTTCCTAATCTTAAACCACACTTCCCTCTGGGTCATTTATATCTCTTTTTAGATATGTTGCTGAAGCCTATTTTCAATTAAGTGACATTGTTTTGTAGCTATATTTCTCCTTCCTTCCCCTTATTTTTCCCTCCCTCCCTTCTTTCCTTCCTTCTTTTTATATTATCATTGTCATGTTTTCATATTAAAATTATGTTAGCATTGTAAAATGAACCAAAGAAACTTCTACCATGTGCTATGACTTCATCAGTTTAAATCCTTGCTACTCAAAGGGTGAGCTATGGACCAGTGGTATTAGCATCACAGGAAGCTTGATGGGAATTTATAGTAGCAGGCATAACATTGTATCTACTTTATTAGTAACCACATTAAACAAAATGTTAAATTAGTGCTAATTTACACAATTAATTTACAATACAATGTATTAATTTACACTACAGTTAATTTACACTACAATTAAATGTAATTTACACTACGCTAATTAAATTAGTGTAAATTAACACTATATCCTCAGGGGTTTCCTATGAACATTAACACTGAAATTCTCTGAGCTGTTGGGGCACCTGGGTGGCTAACTTGGTTGAATGTCCAGTTCTTGATTACCACTCAGGTCATGATCTCAGGGTCCTGGGTCCTATGGATCATTGAGCCCACTGGCTCCCTCCACTCCACAGTGGGGAGTCTGTTAAAGGTTCTCTCTCTCTCCCTCTTCCCCTCCCCCCTCAAATAAATAAATAAATAAATAAATAAATAAATAAATCTTTTAAAAAAATGAAATTCTCTGAGCTGCAAGTAATCACTTTTCAATGGTTGAATTTCCTCAATTTTCTCATCTCTGTTCTTTGGCCTATTCAAAATTTCCCTCTTTTTTTTTTTTTTTTTAATTTTCCTCTTTCTTAAGTCAATTGTGGTAATGCTTACTTTGCTAGGATATTATCCACTTCTTGCTTCTCAAATATGTCACCATAGTTACTCTTAGCATTCTCTTATAATTATTTTAACCTCTCTTACATTTATGGTTATATCTCTATCATTTAAGGTGATGTCTAGTTCCTCTAGCAATTCTCTTTCACTGAGTGTTTATCATTTTTGACCAGATTGATTTCAATCTCTTTAGTTCCCAGGCCTTGTGTGAGTGCTGTAGTGTACCACTCAGATCCCCCCTATAAGATATACTCATTCTCCCAGCTGCTTTAAATGTTGGTGACTAATGACTCACTACTGAGTCTCTGTCTAGGGATTACCCATAGCTAAAGAGAGCCACCTCACCCAACAGTGTACCCCCTCCCTGGGGATAACCCATATCCAGTGACTGGTGCATGGGAGGGCAAGTCCATCCCCTTTGTGTCAAGGCAGAACAATGCTGAGAGGCCATTCCAGGTGCAGAGTACCCCATAGTTACTGCTAGAGCCTCTGTTGCAATGGCATGCCTGTTCATCTTTTCCTTCTAATTCTCTTTACTTCACCCATCACAATTTTGTTCCCAAGAACACTCCCTAATAAATCCCCTACACACAAATCTTACATTTGCAAAGACCGTTTCTAGAGGAAACTGACATACCACTCATGTTCCCTTGAATGAATTGTATTTTTCTGTGTCAGCTTTGAATTTTAAGTTTGGTGGTCATGGTAGCCTGAGATACGCAGTACGGCAGGTGGGTGAAGGCAATTCTCTTTCTCTGCGTGGACTGGTGGTAATCTGCCAGTCCCTGGTGAGGCATTGCTGCCTCTATGTTTCCTTATCTCCCCATACTCTCCCAGCCACAGGATTGGAAGGTGGGGAGGACCAGGCACTCCCACTGGGGGGCTGATATTGACTCCTGTCTTGCTTCCAGCTTCCTATGGGCCCTATGTCACCATTTGGCAAAGAAGGATGGAAATTAGGAGTTGAGGTCAAGAAACCTCATTCAGGGCATCAGATTTCCAGGATCCTACTCTTCATTTTTTACTTTTATTTTATATTAAAGTAAACTCTACCAATGTGGGGCTTGAACTCACAACCCCAAGACCAAGAGACACATGCTCTACTGATTGGGCTGCCAGGTGCCCCTACTCTTTAAATTTTTGAAATCCTTTCAACAAAAGTAATAAATTTTCAGATGTCAGATATTTTAATTAAATTATATCTTTTAATTTTATTATCAAATTTTCTTATAAAAGTTCACCGAAATTCAAGAGAAGGGCAAAAGATGCATAGCAAGAGGGAAGTTGAGACAAGGATTTGAAGAGGTAATTTTTAAAATTTTTTATTTTGTGTGTGTGTTTGTGTGTTTACATTTAAATTTTAGTTAACATACCATGCAATATTGGTTTCTGGAGTATAATTCAATGACTTATTACTTACATACGATACCCAGTGCTCATAAGAAGTGCCCTCTTTAATATCCATCACCCACCTAGCCCATCCCCCTCCACCTCCCTTCATCAACCCTCAGTTTGTTCTCTATCATTAAGAATCTCTTATGGGGCGCCTGGGTGGTTCAGTGGGTTAAGGCCTCTGCCTTCGGTTCAGGTCATGATCTCAGGGTCCTGGGATCGAGCCCCGCATTGGGCTCTCTGCTCAGCAGGGAGCCTGCTTCCCCCTCTCTCTCTGCCTGCCTCTCTGCCTACTTGTGATCTCTCTCTGCCAAATAAATAAATAAATAAATCTTTAAAAAAAAAAAAAGAATCTCTTATGGCTTGTTTCCCCCTCTCCTTTTTTTCTTTTTCTTCTTCCCATATGTTGACCTGTTTTCTTTCTTAAATTCCACATATGAAGAGTGAGATCATATGGCATTTGTCTTTCTCTGACTTACTTATTTCACTTAGCATAATACATAATATACTTAGCATAATACACATAATCATAGCAAATGGCAAGATTTCATTCTTTTTGATGGCCGAATAATATCCCATTATATATGCATATATGTACATACACACACACACACACACACCACATCTTCCTCATTCACTCATTCATCGGTCAATGGACATTTGGGCTCTCTCCACAGTTTGGCTATTGTTGATAAGGCTGCTATAAACATTGGGGTGCATATACTCCTTCGAATCTGTATTTTTGTATCCTTTGGGTAAATACCTTGTAGTGCAACTGTTGGATTGTTGGGCAGTTCTAGTTTTAACTTTTTGAGGAAACTCCAAACTGTTCCCCACAGTGGTTGCACCAGTTTGTGTTCCCACCATCAGTGTAACAGGGTTCCCCTTTCTCTGCATCCTCACCAACACCTGTTGTTTCTTGTGTTATTAATTTTGAGAAGCTAATTAAAAATATATATATATGCAAGTACTTATTATTGTAGCTTTTGTTTTGTCATTATTTTAACTGCTGTCCTAGCATGTTAATTCTTACAATATCTTGACACAGATTTCTAGGACATCTCACATAGGACAAAGCCTAGGGCCTGGATATAGTAGGTACATGATAAGTATTTTTGTTTTGCTTTGGTTTTAAAAATCAGAGTGAATCAGGGAGCCTGGATGACTCAGTCATAAGCATCTGCCTTCAGCTCAGGTCACGATCCCAGAGTCCTGGGATGGAGCCCTGCATCAGGCTCCTTGCTTGGTGGGGAGTCTGCTTCTCCCTCTCCAATTCCGCCTGCTTGTGTTCCCTCTCTCACTGTCTTTGTCAAAAAAGTAAATAAAATATTTTTTTTAAAAATCAGAGTGAATCAACATATGATATTTCTTTACAGTATTTTCAATGGGCTTGTTAGCATTTTTCTACCTCTTTGAGAGTGCATTTTCTGGCAAACAGATTTTGGAAAGATTATAATAGGTAATACTTGTTGAGCATTTACTGTGTGCCAGTTACTGTTCTAAAACCTTTACTTGCATTAATTCATTTAATATTCACAGCTACTAGATGTAGAAGCAGAGTATTACATGCCACATATTTCAGTTGTTAAAAATGCATACATTTTGTGATTTTAAAGAGGCTTTAGTTTTTTTATACTTTTCACTCAATGCCAACAAAAATAATTCCTATACTTGACCTTTAAACTTGCAAGACATCCTCGTGAACAACCATAAGTGAAAAGAATTTATAAAGAGAGAATTGTTCTTTTTGAGGCTTCAGAGAGTAGACAGAATTCTGAACAATGAAGCTAGTTTAAGCTGCCTATGCTAATAAGACAGCAAGTTGAGAACATTCTGAAGAATACCTGTCTTTGCCTGATATAAAGTTGCAATTGTGAATTTTTACTTAAAACCTATCTGTTCATTTTTCTGGTACTTTAAAAATATCCTTTTGAGGGGTGCCTGGGTGGCTCAGTTGGTTAATCAGTTGATTCTTGATCGCAGCTCAGGTCATGATCTCAGGGTCGCAAGATCAAGCCCTGCTTTGGGCTCGGCAATGGGCATGGATCCCGCATAAGCTTTTCTTTCTCTCCCTCTCCTTCCGTCCCTTCCTTCGTTCACAGGCATGCATATACACTTGCTCTCTCAAAAAAAAAATAATTAAGTAAAATAAAAATATCATTTCGATATTAAAAAGAAAATACATTATATAATATACCTGAGCTTCAAAGATTATTACTTTATCATGTGAAATGTATCCTTTATTCTCTAAAGAGCTTTGGTTATTCAATTGCTTACTTCCACTTGTTAACTGGCTGTTTCCAGTAAGAGTATTCAGGTGAACATCTCTGATTTCTAAAAGAATAAACACTGATCCTCTTGGTTTTTTAGACAGAAGAGCTTGGAATTTATCCATTTCCTTTTGTACATAAAGGTTAAGGAAATCTATGCTTTGACAGGTCCTTTATTTTAAATCGATGTGTTAGAATCTTTGTTATAGCATCTATTGTGTCAAGATAAGTAATAATAGTGCTTGTGTTTTATAATTGGAGCTATTCAGTAATATCCCCAACCTCACAGAACTATCAAAGAGTAGAACTAGAATTTTAATCTAAGCATGCTAATTCTAGACCTCGGTAACTCAACCATATTTTATACATCCAGCCTCCTTAAGAGCAAGATTCCTACGATCCTCCACAAACAGCCATACAATGAGTGCAATTATTATGAGCTGAAAATCTCTCTGCATCCTATAAGCATCTCTAAAATTTAGCTACTCTGATGAAAAGGTTGGCGCCTGTGCTCTCCTCTAGGAATCTAATGGATTCCTGTCTCACATTTAGGTCTTTCATCCATTTTAAATTTGTCTTTGTGTATGGTGTAAGAGAATGGTCCAGTTTCATTTTTCTGCACGTGGCTGTCCAATTTTCTCAGCACCATTTATTGAAGAGATTGTTCTTTTCCCATTAGATATTCCTTCTTACTGTGTTGAAGATTAGTTGACCATAGAGTTGAGGGTCCATTTCTGGGTTCTCTATTCTATTCCATTGATCTATGTGTCTATTTTTGTGCCAGTATCATACTGTCTTGATGATCATAGGTTTGTAATATAGCTTGAAGTTAGGCATTGTGATGCCACCAGTACTGGCTTTCTTTTTCAACACTCCTCCGGCTATTTTGGAGTCTTTTCTGGCTGGATACAAATTTTAGGATTATTAGTTCCAGCTCTGTGAAAAAGGTCAATGGTATTTGATAGGGTTTGCATTGAATGTATAGATTCCTCTGGGTAGCATAGATATTTTAACAATATTTATTCTTCTAATCCATGAGCATGGAATGTTTTTCCATCTCTTTGTGTCTTCCTCAATTTTTCTTTTATAGGTGTTCTGTAGTTTTCAGAGTACAGATCTTTTACCTTTTTTCTTAGGTTTATTCCTAGGTATCATGGTTTTTAGTGCAGTTGTACAGGGGATTGATTCCTTAATTTCTTTCTTCAGTCTCATTGTTAATGTATAGAAATGCAACTGATTTCTGTGCATTGATTTTGTATCCTGCCACATTGCTGAATTGCTGTATGAGTTCTAGCAATTTTGGGGTAGAGTCTTGGGTTTTCCACATAAGGTATCATGTCATCTGCAAAGATTTTGTGAGAGTTTGACTTGTTCTTTGCCAATTTGAATGCCTTTTATTTTGTTGTTGTTGTTGTTGTTGTCTGATTCCTGAGGATAGGACTTGTAATATGATGTTGAACAACAGTGGTGAGAGTGGGCATCCCATCATGTTCTTGACTTTAGGGGAAAAGCTCTCAGTTTTTCCCCACTGAGAATGATATTGGCTGTGGGCTTTTTGTCGATGACTTCTATGATATTGCGGTATGTTTCCTCTATCCCTACACTTTGAAAGAGTTTTAAAAAATGATGTTGTATTTTGTCAAATGCTTTTTCTGCAACAGTTGAGAGGGTCATATGATTCTTGTCCTTTCTTTATTAATGTGGTATATCATGTTTATTGTTTTGTGAATGTTGAACCACCCCTGAAGCCGAGGAATAAATCCCACTTGGTCATGGTGAAGAATCCTTTTAATGTACTGTTGGATCCTGTTGGCTAGTGTCTTGGTAAGAATTTTGGCATCCATGTTCATCAGCGATATTGCTCTGTAATTCTTCTTTTTGATGGGGTCTTTGTCTGGTTTTGGAATCAAGGTAATGCTGGCCTCATAGAACGAGTTCGGAAGTTTTCCTTCCATTTCTATTTTTTGAAACAGCTTCAGTAGAATAGGTATTATTTCCTCTTTACTGTTTGGTAGAATTCCCCTGGGAAGCCATCTGGTCCTGGACTTCTGTTTTTTGGGAGGTTTTTGATTACTGCTTCAATTTCCTTGCTGCTTATGGGTCTGTTCGGATTTTTTATTTCTTCGTGTTTCAGTTTTGGTAGTTTATAAGTTTCTAGGAACGAATCCATTTCTTCTTTATTGCCCAATTTGTTGGCATATAGTTGTTCATAATATGTTCTCAAAATTGTTTGTATTTCCTTGGTGTTGGTCATGATCTCTCCTCTTTCATTCATGATTTTATTAATTTGGGTCTTCTCTCTTCTCTTTTTGATAAGTCTGACTAGGGGTTTATCAATCTTATTAATTCTTTTAAAGAACCAGCTCCTAGTTTTGTTGATCTGTTCTACTGTTCTTTTGATTTCTATTTCATTGATTTCTGCTCTAATCTTTATTATTTATCTTCTCTTGCTTGGGTTAGGCTCTGTTTGCTATTCTTTCTCCAGCTTCTTTAGATGTTAGCTTGTGTATTTGAGATTTTTCTAATTTTTTGGACAGGCTTGTATTGCAATGTACTTCCCTCTTAGGACTGCCTTTGCCGTAGTCCAAAGGTTTTGAACAGTTGTGTTTTTATTTTCATTAGTTTCCATGAATTTTTTAAAAGATTGTATTTATTTATTTAACAGAGAGAGACACACAGAGAGAGGGAACACAAGCAGGGGGAGTGGGAAAGGGAGAAGCAGGCTTCCCACCTACCAGAGATCCTGTTGCCTGATCCTGACACCTAGCTAAATTCAACAGACCAGCTGAAATGAGGTACCATACTCTTTCACCACCTTGTTTCTCTCACCCATATTCATTTCTTTATATGGTCATATTTGTACTTCAGAAAAATCACTCCAACAGACAACAAAAGATCTATGGATGTGTCTAAAGATTTCTTATAATTGGCTGTTTATAGTTCATTTGAGAACAAAGTTGCTTTATAAAGAAGTTAGTTTCATTTAAAACAAGTAAACCCAGGCACCTGGGTGGCTCAGTGGGTTAAGCCTCTGTCTTCGGCTTAGGTCATGATCCAGGTCCTGGGATCCAGCCCCAAATCAGGTTCTCTGCTCAGTGGGGAGCCTGCTTTCCCCTCTGTCTGCCTCTCTGCCTACTTGTGATCTCTTTCTCTCTGTCAAATAAATAAACAACATCTTTAAAAAAAAATAAAATAAAAATAAAACAAGTAAACAACACAGTAAGAAGTGTGACAATACTGGTATGCTTCCAGTATTTACTTTTTAGGCTTTTTGTGGACAAAGATTGAGTGTTGCTATTCCCATGATTGCTTAGTATTTATTTAGTTACTTAACGAATATTTATTAAGCATTTTCTGTATGCCAGAAACAGGTAGGTACTGGTGATATTAAGATAAGATATTGCTCCCTTCCTTCCAGAAACATATAATTTAGCAAAAGACATTTATACAAGCAACTTCAAGGTACCTGGGTGGCTCATTCAGTTAAGCATCTGCCTTTGGTTCAGGTCATGATCTCAGGGTCCTGGAATTGAGCCCTGCACTGGGCTCTCTGCTCAGCGGGGAGCCTGCTACTCCTTCTCCCTCTGCCTGTCGCTCTTCCCACTAGTGCTCTCTCTCTCTCTGTCAAATAAATAAATAAATAAATAAGTAAAATCTTAAAAAATATATAAGCAATTTCAATTAAAAACAGTAAGAACTGTCATGGAACCCATTTCTGTAGGAAGGAAATTAACTTGGGATAGTAACTTCAGATAGATTTTGCCAGAAGAGGAAAAGCTTAACCTGAGATATATTTTTGAATTCACTCATCTAGTGAGGAAGGGGGGGAAAAGTCCCAGGATAACAAAATGTATAAAGACCCATAATCATGAAAGGAACATTGGCATATTCAAGGAACTAGATGTAGTTGGTACGGCTGCAGAGGGGTAGGGATGTGTTGGTTTGCAGTCCTCTTGGAAGCTTCCTTGGTGTAATCTGAAACTTGCCCCTAATACTCAGAGGACAGGTAGAGACCAGAAGAAAGAGGCAGAGCACTACAAGTTGGTAGTAGCAGTTTTAATAAGCAAAGGGAACCTACATATGAGGCTTGTCTTGGGTGGCAGCAAAATGATTGGATCCCTGCACACACTCACCAAATCTTAAAAGTTTATAGAAGACTTAATTGGGTTTAGTCACAAATACTGTGTAGATGTTCTCAATATCATATCACTATCTCAAGGCTATATCCTTGGAGCAACCTCTGGGAGTGGGAAAGACAGGTGGAACTCACATTCCAAGGACAGGGCAGGGGGTAAGGAACCTCCAAGTACTGGGGTCCAACTCAACTCGCAGCTCAACTGGTAGTCATGTCGTTTTAATGACCTTCAGTGACATATCTTGATGGGCAAGATAACCAAGGGTTTGGGATGTCAGATAAAGGAATTTAAAATTTTTGTAAACAGGGCATATCATGGTCAGTTTTTCACCTTAACTTTGAACATTCTTTCCGGTAGAATGGAGGCATTATGGATAGTCCAGGTGACACGTAACTTGAGGTAACAAGGTAACTTGAGACAAGACAAAACACTATGATTACACATAACTGGCATTGAATAGCTGTTTGTTGAATGAATAAATTAATGAAGAATGAATACAGCTTAATGTTGATAGTTGGTAACACACATATTTATACAGCTTTAGGGACAAAGTCCTTTCTTGAGAGGAGGGACTTGAGTGCTGACGTGATCAAAACCACACTTTAGAAAAATGATTCTGCCCGTAATGTGCAAGGTCAGCTGAAAAGGGAATAGACTGAAGTACACAGTAGCACCTGATCAAGGAGGCTACAATGGGCATGAAGAAGTGAGGATCTACTTAAAAGATACATTGATTATGTAAAGATTAAGAGAATTCAGGTTGTTGCTAGAGAAGGATGAAGGGGTTCAGGATTTTTTTTTTTTAAACAGGAGAAGCTTGAGCATGGTTACATCCTAGAGAAAGGAGTTGGATGGGAGGATATAATAAAAATGTAGAGGAAGGTAGAGAATAGGATTTGGAATTTTAGAGTCTTCGTTCACTGACACTGTGACTGGAGCAAGTTACACCAACTCTTTGAACTTCATTTTATTCACTTATAGAATCAAGGTAATCCCTACCTTCTGGGATTGTTCTAAGCATTAGAAACTACAGTTGACCCTTAAATGGCTCGGGTTTGAACTACACGGGTTTACTTATATGTGGCTTTTGTATACTACAGTAATATAAATGCATTTTTTCTTCCTTATGACTTTCTTGATAACAGTTTCTTTTCTGTAGCTTACTTTATAGTAGGAATAGAGTACACAGTACATTTAACACACAAAATATGTATTTATCAACTGTTTATGTTCATAGTAGTGCTTTGGGTCAACAGTAGGCTATTAGTAGTTCAGTTTGGGGGAAGTTACAAGTTATATGCAGAGTTTTGACAGCACATTTTTGATAACATGGGCGCTATCAGCGCCCCTAACTCCTGCATTGTTCAAAGGTCAGCTGTAATTATGTAGAACCCTTCAGTAAGTAGTCATTCAACAAAAGATAGGTGTTGTAACTATTACTATTGTTAAGAGTGTGAGTTTCGGATAAGACAAAAGACAATAAAAGAGTGGCAAAAGTTGGGGAGCAGAGGGGAAAATTAAGTGAATTCACACTTATTTTTCTGTGAAGTTGCCAAGAAGGAGGAAGAGAGTCCTAGGGTTGGGTTTGAATGGTGGGAAAATCTCACAATAGCCATAGTGGCCATTCAGAAAAGAAATTGACCAGTTGTGGACATCCAAGGAAATTTGTGATTGACTTAAAGGATTAGAAGAGAGAATCTTAAAGTACTGACATTCTTTTTGCATAAAAAAATAGTGGAAGAGATGGAATTTCTCTACCAATTTCTTGACTTATCTACTTTTATTATTTTATACCTTTTCTTAAATATTTTAAACTAGTGCAGAAAAGCTCATTTCAAATTGTTAACAGAACACTGTTATGGCAGAAATGGGAAAAGGGCCATAGGAAGAGAACATATTAAGAGGTATATGGAGGAAAGAGTTTTCCTTTTGAAATAATGCATACTTGGTTTCTTACTGTAAGATTCCTCTGACCATTTATCATGCTAATAGTGGGCATTAGGAATCTAAAGATGGCTGAATATGTGGTGTTTTCCAAACATTTTTTGGCCACAGAACCATTTGTTTTGTATAAATATTCCTTGGGGCCCAGTTTGGGGAAGTTAGGTCTAGTATGGGTTAAAGATCTGTCTTTCCTTTTCTTAGATACCACAATCTTCAAGATAATAAGTCATTTTCTCCCGAAGTTCTCTATATGTCTCCATTCTCCTTTTGGAAAGACTAAATTCAAAATGGTCCTTCAGTACCTCTAGCCATGGTTCTCAACTGGGGTTGGTGGAAATATGTGAGAGTATGCCACTGGCCACCAGGAAGGTTAACTGCTCTGCAGTAAGCCAGATAGTCCTGAAACATGGAGAATTACTTCCTTTAAAATGTTTTCTCTATGTCAAGAGCTTTTCAATTGTTACATCAGCAGTTGCAAAAGCTTCTGCATTTCTGGATAGTTCAAGTCACCTTATCTTGTATCTCATATCTTATCTCTGTGGTGGTTTATAAACTGTGCAAAAAGACCTCACCCACTTTCTCCATTGGACCAGAGGCCTAAGTATAGTATACTACAAAGATACTGAAATAGCAAACATACAAAACAAAGTAGCTTTCTGATCTAAGTGCTATTCCTTCAGTCTACTTGCTCCA
The DNA here is from genome assembly GCA_028533885.1 of Nasua narica. NCBI lineage: Eukaryota > Metazoa > Chordata > Mammalia > Carnivora > Procyonidae > Nasua > Nasua narica. The sequence continues at coordinate 51,650,664 of CM052798.1, forward strand.
TACCCTCTGGCCTGCCACGAGCTTCTAAAGACTTATTTTTTTGAGAACTGTCAAGTATTACTATTTTCCTCATTTTGCAGAGGAGGAAACTGAGACTTACAGAGTTAAGTTGATTGACTGCTCAAGGTCACAGAGATAGCAAGTGCTAGGGTTGAATTTGAAACCCAAGCATTCTGATTCCAAATCTCAGCTGCTTTACTCTTATTCAAAAGCACCTGAGTCAGTACTTCATTACGTTTTCCAGTCATATTGGGGTCCTTTTATGTCATTGTGGAATGCATTCTAATGATTTCTGTTTTTCCCTCTTCCCAAATGCCTGAAACTCCATTCTATTCTCAGACTAGACACTTACTATATATGTTAGCATGAGCATGTCACTTCTATTTTCTGCATCTCATCACTAAAACAAAGCAACTGCGCTAGAAACTTGCTCTCTAATGTCTCTTTTGATATTAAATTTAGTAATTCCATCAATAGTGTTAATGTCACTTTCTCAATATATGTCACTTTCCATTATTTCATATCAAAATCAGATTGTTTCTTTTTGTTGTTATTTTTAAAACTTGTTTCCACTGGCAGGTGGAAGTGTGTGGCATAAGTGTAGAGCGGGACAACTGGGTGTCTCAGTGGGTTAAGTGGCTGCCTTTGGCTCAGGTCATGATCCCAGGGTCTTGGGATCGAGTCCCTCATCAGGCTCCTTGCTCAGTGGACAGCCTGCTTCTCCCTCTGCCTACTCTGCCTGCTGCTGCCCTTGCTTGTGCTCTCTCTCTGACAAATAAATAAAATCTTAAAAAAAAGATAAGTGATATTTGGAGGGCTTTGGCCTACTGCAGTGATCTACAAACCCACAAACTAAGGACTAATACACTGCTCCTTAGGACTTCTCCCTGTGCCCCAAATTCCCTTCTAATATTTCATTGGCAAAAGCCTACAGAAAAGCAAAACTTTTTTCCTTTGAGGTAAAACAAAATGGATCTCATAATTTCCTACACGTATACTGACAATAATAACATAGTATGTGGACATCTCTCCCAGGTCCTTACTGTGTTATTTTTGCTATGCAGTCACAATATCATTATCCATAGCCTGCCTTTAATGAGAGTAGTTTAAGTCTTTGTATACATATGCAAGAAGTACAGTGACATTTTCCTAGTTTTTAAAAAGTTTATATTATAAAAGTTAATGAACTTTTTGTTATATAAGAGGCTTAAGGAGTAAAGAAATATAAAAAAATGGAAAGTCTCCCATTTCCTCTAAAATATATGCCCTGCTGAATCCCAGTCTCAAGGAGAATTAATAGTTTTTCAGTAGATATTATGATGCTATATTGTTGTTTACAAGCTAATTTACATAAAAAATAAGCACACATCCCAAACTGTATAGCATTTACGATAAAGTGACTATCTTTTTTTTTTCTCTTATTCTTTAGGAAGTTTTTCTGCTAAATAACTTGCATAACTGCAATTTCTAAATTAGGACTTTTGGTATTAATATCATTGAAAAGGTAAAATATGCCCATGGTACAAAACTTGAACACAAAAGCAAATAAATATTAAAAAAAGTTACCTTTCCACTACAAATCCATGGTCTCCACTACCAGAATGATTTCTATATCCATTAAATCATATATCTGTCTAAAAATATTACAACATGGTATACTCGTTTGAAAAAAGGTGAAGCAGTAACATATACTTTGCTTTGCACTTTGCTTTACTGTCTCAGAAGTTAGAGATCACAACATACCAGCTCATGTTAATTTCTCCCTGCTTCTCCGCCATACTGCAGCCATTATAGGACAACACCATAACTGACTGACCAGTCTCCTATGGATGGATAGTTAAGCCATTTTCCATTCTTTGGACATTAAAAATGGCAAAAATACGTAGAAAGAACATTCTGGGAGCACCTGGGTGGCTCAGCTGGTTAAGTGTCTGCCCTCCGCTGCTCAGGTCGTGATCTCAGGGTCCTGGGATAGAACCCCAGATCAGGCTCCCTGCTCAGCAAGGAGCCTACTTCTTCCTCTCCCTCTGCCAGCCTCTCACCTAGCTTATGCTCTATCTCTGTCAAATAAGAAAATAAAGTCTTAAAAAACGAAACAAAACAAAACAAAAAAACCAACCAAACAACAACAAAAAAGAATATCCTGGCTCATCTTCGCACACACGTAGGAATACATGGGAAAGATAAACTCTTAGAAGTAAAATTGCTGAGTCATAGCAATCCTCAACACATACTAAGCTGCCATCTAATGAAGTCACCTCAATTTATAAGAATAAAAAAGGGGTATAATTTAGAGGATGTATATTGGTGCTATCTTTTAAAGAATGCTTTATTACAGTAATATTAAATAAAATATCCATATTTATACAATCAGGTTTTGCTTATAAATATTAGGAGGTACTGTTTTAGACCCTCCTGGTCCCTAAACATGTCACATAAAAACATACATATGTCCAGTTACATATACCTCTTGAGATGAGTTGCAGTTGACATGTTATATTTTAAACAGAAAAAATTAAATATATATTAATACCTATCAGTGTTTGAGAGTCTATCCATTTCTTCCCCCAGGCATACAAATTTGGCTAGGCCTCTAAAAGCTCACAGGCCCTTAGGCACTGCTTCTCTAGTGCTTAATGTCTAAGTGTCCCTGAAGCTAATTTGAAAAGCAAATGCCACAGTCCTTAAAATTTTAAGAATTGTTCATTCTGTATTCTCCTCTTTCTTAACTGGTTCAATAGTTTCAGATCTTTAGCTTATACTTTGCAGGAAGAGAAATATTCCTAAATTCCCTAGTCCTAGAAAATAGTCACAATAGTAAGTAGGTCACGTCTGTACTGTTTAGGGAACAAGGAGATGTTTGTTGTTTGTTTTAAAGAAGTGATCCTTGAAAGTAGGGCTCTGGGTGCAGGTGAGTGGTAAATTAACACAGGAACTGCTTCTTTTTTCCTACAAAAATGTTGCTGTCAATTGTGCAGCAATGAAGGCATTTTGTGTAAGGATTTTAGGCTCCAATAAGGTTTTTTGGTTTTTTTTGCCATACAATCTTTTTCATCAGGGAGAGCTTCTCCGGGTACTTCAAAAGAAGATAATAATGCTTGAAAAAGCTCAAATTTGAATGGCTCTTAAGTTGCCAGAGTTCTGATCAGAGAACTGCACTGCACTGCAACTTCACTACAGTTGCTTCGCCATTACTTAAGAAAAATATGGCCCTAACTCAGGTTTCAATTGTCGCAAGTACTGGGTCAATACAGATTTCAGTTTACCTTAAAAGGTAGGCCGCCGCAGTTAATGAGAATCCAAGCTGCAAATTTGGCAGGTTGTGCCCCGGTTTTCCTACAAATCGCCACTTCCTTGCTTGCGTCGGTCAGCACCGCCCTCAGGACAAAGGGATTTGGGGGTAGGGGTCAGGGACACCGATTACTGTAAGAAGAGGCTATTTGTGTGGCCTGTTTACAAGGTTACTCGGTTTCAACACCAAGCCCGCCTTTCTCCATGTCTCAGGCGAACATCCGGCCTGAGGTCACCCAGAAGCCCGGGTGCCTCACTGCGGGTAGCTCACTAGAGCGAGCACGGCAGTCTCCCCCAGATCCGGACACAGGAATTTCGCCTGCAGGGACGAATACCACGTGGACAGATAGACTCCCGCTTCACTCCACTTTCTGCACGGGGAAGGGCGGTCCCAGCGACGCTCCAGGCAACGCCTCCTCTTCCGGCCAATGAGAAACCGGGGCCGCGTCGGGGCCTTCGCTCATTGGGTCTCGCTGGTTCCGCCTGCGGAGAACGCAAACCACCCGGTCGGCTACTAAAGTCTGGGTCCTGAGTCCTGGAGTCCGGCTATTGTCCGCGCGCTCTCGTCAGCACGGCGTGTCTTTAGCTCCCGTTCTCCTGATTCTTGTGTCTCTTTCAGGCATCAGTTTTCTAGTTTTATCTTCCTCGCTCTTTTTCTCTTTCCTTCCTTCGCAGCTCAGCATGCAGGAAAAAGACGCCTCCCTCTATGGTTTCCAGCCTCGCTTTCAACATTTCGCCACGCAAGCCATCCATGTGGGCCAGGAACCGGAGCAATGGACCTCCCAGGCTGTAGTGCCCCCCATCTCACTGTCCACCACGTTCAAGCAAGAGGCTCCCGGCCAGCACTCGGTGAGCTGGGGTTGGCTGGGAAGGTGGGGGGGGGGGGGCTGGTTTGGGCTGGTAAAGAGAGATGGCTTATACAGAAAAAGGCGTGCGAGTAATTTATAAGATGGTTTTATACATCAGGAAGGCAGCCCAAAGGGTTGTTTACTACAATCGTGATCTTCCTTGTTCTAAATCTTTGTATTCTCTGGTCCAGTGATCACATTTCTTTTGATAAGCATAACTGGAAGCAACTTGCCATATAGCTTTGGAACTGAAATTCATGTAATTTTGGCAAATTTGCAGGTCAGAGCTGAGGGTCATAACTTTGTTGAATTACCTTTAGCAGCAAGAATTATAAAGACATGTAGGGAGTCAACTAAAACAAACAACAACAGCAACAAGAAAACCCAAACCCTCAGGGTCTGATAACTCACCTAGATTCAAGACCATGCTTAGTGGCCCTACTGTAATTATTAATAGAGATCGACTTGCTATGGGCTAGATACAGACTTACGTGTAGTATGTCAGATATATGTGTACACGCTGGGATTCCAACCCTGCTCTAGAACCCTACTTGTAGGCATTAGGCTACACTCTGCTATACTCCAATAATACTAGTAATAATCTAACCCATTGCATCATTTAAGCAGTGTGGCTTAGTGATTAAGAGCACAAATCACCTAGTCAATGGGGCTAGGTTTGAATTCTGACACCATCTCCTCTGATCTCCGTGACCTTGAGCAAGTTGCTTAACCTATCCAAGCCTCAGATTAATCCTGTAAATGGGGTTAAATGGGGTTAATCAGTACCTACCACGGAAATTGTTGATATCTATGTTAAGCTTTATGGTACATTATAATTGCTCAGTAGTTTGGTATTTCACAGTGCTCACATTTACACTTTTTCCATTTGATCCTCACAAAACCAGCTCAGAGGGCAGGACAGATATTACACACTTTTTATACAAAAGGAACTGACCTAGAGTTATTGATAAATGACCTTTAAGGTTTTGATAGAGCAGTTTTTGTTAATCCTTTTTGGCAACACACTCATGGGATCTTGGAGTACTTAAAAGTTGCTGAGCTTTTTTTTTTTTTTTTAAAGGTGGTAAAGGAATTTTATTGTGTGGCTTATGTAGGTCTTTGCATTCTAACAGAAAAGCATTTTTCCACATCTTATTCGACCTAACAAATCATATATTTGTGATTTTTATCTACTAAAGTTGCTGAGCTTTTAAGGAAATCAGTTCAGTAAGCTTTGTAGGTCCAAAGCTTTGATTATACTTCAAAAACCTCTTTAGTTTGTTGTTATATAAGTCCAAGAAAATTCTTTTAAACGTTTTGTGAGGCGTAGTTCTAAAGGGCATTTCTACAACTGGTTTAGGATGCTTCTAGCTACTGTATTTTGGAATCAGAACGTGTACACAGCCTGTTTTCCAAGCTTTCAGTCTGTTGCTGGTGTACGGTTTTGTGAACGTATGAGTGTCCAAGCTTTATTTACCTCTTGGTACAGAAGTTAACCATTTAACCAGACATTAGTTTCAGAGAGCCAACAGGGGTGGTAAAATCTACAAATACCAGACACCTCTTAATACCTTTAAAAACTCAGTGAAGAGCACTAAAGAGAATCTGAGGAGCTGAAGAGAAGCATCTATTTCTCCTCTTCCATTTGGAAAGCCATTGAATGGGCAAGAGGGTAGGAATTTGCCACTGAAATATGCTTCTCCCCCACCCCAAAGTTAAATCTCTGCAGTGAATAATTATGGAAACATGGGTGCCTTTCAGAGGCAATAGCCACATAAATCCAAACAGATTTTTTCTGTCTGGGGAGTACAGGTCACATCAAGGAGGTGATGGTGAGTGAGGGATGAGGATATCCTGGAACCCTATAAAATATGTCTACTCAGTTTGTCAAAAACAAGGAAACAAAGCAACCAAACTTAAAAATATATATATTTTAATTATATATGCATTGATATATATTACTAATATCAGAAGCTCCCAAATCAGAACCAAAGTGTATAAAGTAGTTGTTGTGTTTTGTTATATGCTATATGAGGCATGGGGAAAAATTATAGCATTTTTGGTCAATGTTTAAATCGTGGATTTGAATACTGGTTCTGATGTTTCCTATAACCTCTGGCTTCACTTTCCTAAAAGCTGACCATGAGTATTAAATAAAATGACTGAATGAATACTCCTAGTATGGTAAATGTAAAGAGAGCAAATTTTAAAAAATTATATAGCCACTTTGCCAACAATTACTATTTTTTGCTACTTTTGTAGAGTCAAGATCTGAACTTTGAGCATTTGTAGGATCTGTTCATAGTTTCCTGTAGGATGCTAAACAGGACTTGTATCACTTATTTCTTAGGAAATGAAATATAGGTTAGAAGTAAGTTTACTCTGTAGGCTCTGGTGATTCCCTTTTCGTGATGTCCCCAGGTAAGTGGGTAAAGGTGAGTCTAACATAATAATAATGCTAATAATAAAAACAACTTTTTCTAGTAGTTAGCATGTGCCAGGTACCATGTAGAGAACTCATTATACATTATATAATTTTATCATCACAACAATTTTACAAATTGGTTTTTTGTATTTTATTCCCATTTTATAGGTACTGAGGTTGACTTTAGGAAAGGTTAAGTAACTTACCTATTTGGCATACAGCTCGTAAGAGGCAGCTATAAAATTTGAAAACAGTCTGGTGGACTTCAGTGTAAAGAGAGAGCACACTAGCAGTGGGGAGGGGCAGAAGGAGAGGGAGAAGTAGGCACCGGGCTGAGCAAGGAGCCTGATGTGGGACTCGATCCCAGGGTCCTGGGATCATGACCTGAGTTGAAGGCAGACATGTTAAGCTCCGACTTAATGGCAAGACACGTTATAACTAAATAATCAAAAATCATCATAGGATGAACCTCTAGTTATGGAGGTATCTATGTTAGGACTCTAATAAATAAACTTAAATCTCTTAGGATAAACTCTAACTTCTTTTCTTCAGGGTTTTGAATATAGCCGTTCTGGAAACCCCACCAGGAATTGCTTGGAAAAAGCAGTGGCCGCACTGGATGGGGCCAAGTACAGTAAGTGATTTCCATTCTAGTCTGTGAAGTCAAGAACCCATTCTTCTATGTATAGACAAAATCATAGAGGCACAGAATTTAGAATTGGAAAGGAATAAGGATTAGCTAGTTCAAAACTTTTATTCTACCAAGACCTTGAATTTTTTGCCTAAGGTCCCATAAATGGCATAATATGCAAATATGTAATTATCAGGTAAAAATAAATATGAATAGAGGCAAAATGGCCGAATTTACCATTTAATAATCACGTAAATCCACTCTTCATCTGAAGTTGTCAGTATAAATAGATAAATATTAACCGAGTTTTAGAGCACTACTTCTGAGAATATTAACTTTCTGATACTCTGGTTCATTTACCTGATAATGCTTGAGAATAACACCAGGGAACATTTACCTGATACCCTTGATAATGTGTTCTCAGAGATTAGGGATTAATTCCTTGAATTTTTTCATGAAGGGAGTGGATTACTGTTATATCATCTTTATATTTTTTACATGAATGATACTGAATGAATATAGAACAGTGAAAAGAAAATGAGTCTTATGAATTTTCTCATAGCAAGAATGCCAGGGTTAGAAATGTTAATATGGGTTTTTGGGGGTTTGGGGAGTTTAGTCTTTTGTTTTGCATGGGGGAGTTCTTTTTGAACACTAAACTTCTGTACTTTAGTACTGTAGAGGGAACATTATTTCCCGCAGGAGGTGTAAAGGCTAAGTATTCTTATGGCAGACATTTTTTCAAGTGGGCCTCAGAAAACACGATTGTTTTTAACTGGGTTTAAAGTTTAGCCTTCTAGGGGTGCCTGGGTGGCTCAGTTGGTTAAGCGACTGCCTTTGGCTCTGGTCATGATCCTGGAGTCCCAAGATCAAGTCCCACATTGGGCTCCCTGCTCAGCAGGGAGTCTGCTTCTCCCTCTGACCCTATCCCCTCTCATGCTAATTCTTTCTCTCTCAAATAAATAGATAAAATATTTAAAAAAATAAAAGTTTAGCCTTCTATATAAATTTACCATTAGACTACAGATGTGCTGAGTAGAGAACTGTAATTCTGACCTAAAGTTTTCTGAGATTTTATAAGAATCACATTTTTCAACTTAATTGAATTAGCCCTTCTACCAGTCACAGGTGATTTTTATCATTAAGGTGATACATTGATATTTTGTCAGGATATTTTCTTTTGTAGTGTTTAATGTACATAATGCCAGGTGGTTTTTTTTTCTTTTTTAATTGTTTTCATTATTTTTGTTCTATATGAGATTTTGGGATCATACTTGTTTTTTTGTTTGTTTGTTTTGTTTTTTTTAAAGATTTTATTTATTTATTTATTAGGAAAGAGAGAGAGTGAGAGAGAAGGTCAGAGTGAGAAGCGGACTCCCCATGGAGCTGGGAGCCCGATGTGGGACTCGATCCGGGGACTCTGGGATCATGACCTGAGCCGAAGGCAGTCGCTCAACCAACTGCGCCACCCAGGGGCCCAAGGGATCATACTTGTTTAAAGGAGATTCCACACTTAAAAAATTTTTAAAAACAAAATTTTTCAAATTTGCCAGATACATCCTAGGTCTGATTTTGAGTTTTGTTAAAATATTTGCTCAGTTGGCTATCCATATAGTTTTTGTTTTTGTTTTTTTTTTTGTTTTTTTTTTAATATGGAACGCTTCACGAATTTGCGTGTCATCCTTGCGCAGGGGCCATGCTAATCTTCTCTGTATCGTTCCAATTTTAGTATATGTGCTGCCGAAGCGAGCACGGCTATCCATATAGTTAATGAGTGAATCATACCTTAGCTCTGTTCCTCAGGTTTGAAATTTTGTTATAAGTTTGTTGTTTTTAAACTGTAATTGAATCAGCAATTGGCCTTTAATCTCAGAATTTTGTAAAGAATTATTTCTTCGAAGGGTTTCAGAGAAACCCTTTGAAGGGTTGCCACCAAAGCAGAATTACCTGGTTTTTCTCTTAAAAATATTTTTAGTTTTGAAATAGAAAGGGGGAGTTGGCCATTGTATTTTCATTAGGGGACTTCTCGTGACTCAGTAGTGACGGCTGTCCTTATGTCAGCAAAGAGAAGAACATAAAGTAACGCAAGGAAATACTGTTGGTGTTTTTCAACCCAGAGGTTTGACTTTTTTGGCTTACTCTAACTTGGCTTTTATTTTAGGCTTGGCCTTTGCTTCAGGGCTAGCTGCCACTGTGACTATTACCCATCTCTTAAAAGCAGGAGACCAAATTATTTGTATGGATGATGTGTATGGAGGTAGGTGACCTCTCTCATGCATGTTGTGTCAGCTGGTATTTTAAAGACAGTAAAGTGGGTCTTGAATTATATCGACAGTATTACCAGGATTATTAATCATTTATTATCTTTTAAAGGTGTGATGGACACCTCCATGTTGGTCCAGACTTGGTAAAGGAAGAACATAAACATTCAGGGTCTATGCTTTAGAACCGCTTGTAAGAGAGATTATTTAATAATAATTTTATTTAAACTGCTGGGATGAGGGTGTTGGACCTGATCAACTTTCACTTATGTTCTCCTCCAGAGAAGATAGTATTTAGAGAGTATTCTAGTGTTACGTAAAATTTTTGCCTGCAGTGGAGATGAACTATAACCCAGCTCGCTCTCAAAGAGCTTGCCTCTATCCACCCCTCTATCTCCCCCACACATTTATATGCTTTAGGTTTTAGGGAACCTTTGAAAAATCTGTTGAAAGTATGGACCCCTTCCCCCTAAAAGTGGAAAAGTGTTCTTAAGACTACACCCATTTTATCATTTTAATCATAAGGTCAAGGGGTCTCACCCCTTGAAGTCCATCATGGATCTGAATTTAAGGACTTTCATTCTAAACAGTTTAAATGCAACTTATTGAAAGTGGTGAAGGGGAAGGTAAAGAAGACAGGTTGCTCTTACCTTTAAGCAAGACTGATTTTTGTGATCAAAACAATAACAAAAAATTTTGTTAATCTATGTATATATATATTCCAAATGCTTCCAAATAATTAAAATATATTGCTTCTCGGCCTTTTGGCTAAGATCAAGTGCAAATAATTAAAATATGATTTCTAGAATATTATCATTTTATCTCTCTCCTATTAACAAAAAGTAAAATCTGTAAGTTCCTTGAAGTAAGAGACTCTTAGTAATCATTTTAACTGTCTTAGAAATTTGCAGAGTGCTTTGTATTTATCATTTTCCTATGATAGTTTGTTGAATAGAAATAGCACACCTTTAGTTACTTTTATGGTGCTTTATAAAAACCTCATGGCATACATAGATACAAAATCTTGAAAATTGCTGTTGATTTTTTACAATTCTTTACATTCTTTTTCAATCATATATTATCTAGGATCAGCCTTACAGCATCAAAAGTTCAGTATATCTTTGATCATAGAGTATTTTTCCTTTTTCTTTTCTGTTTTTTATTTTCAGTTAGCTATCAATAAGAGCAATTTTTCCTTTAAATTTGCTTGTGTAAAAATCAAATCCAGAACAGTGTTTGTAAGAGAAATTATTCTAAGTTGAATGATTTATCTTTTTCACCATAAAACTGTAGTCGTTTGATTTATATTGCCTCATTTATCTATTAAAGCTTTAGAACCACATAATAAAAAGATTAAGAGAGTACAAAGAATAATAACCAGTTTTTTCTATTGCCAAAGTATAATCAGGCTAAAGATTTATTTTGAACATTTTATTGACATCAGTTCATTTATTTTAAATTTGAGTACTAAGAAGAAATTGTTAAAATAAATTACCGTTGGGGAGCATGCCACTTAATGTGTGAAGGGTAGAAATTGTAGGTTTTCAGAAACGTTTTTGCTTCGAGTCACTTAGTGTGGATATCAAGTCTGTTTTACTTGACTCTTTAACTTTTAGTTTAAAATCTAAGCTTTATATTCTTTACTATACAAGATAGCCAAATGATTTAACCAAGGTAGAATTGCTGTTAGTTGTACTTTTATTGGTGATTGACACTTCCTTATGTTTTTAAAGTATTTATACCAATAAGGAATGAACGTTTCTCAGTACCATGTCCTTTCCATTTTGTCTGATTTTTTCCTTCCTCAGGTACAAACAGGTACTTTAGGCAGGTGGCATCTGAGTTTGGATTAAAGATTTCTTTTGTTGATTGCTCCAAAACCAAATTGCTAGAGGAAGCCATTACACCAGAAACCAAGGTAACTCAGTTTGCAATTTTGTCTGTTTTCTGTGTGCTGTTTTTTTTTGTTTTTGTTTTTTATCATTCTGTTCACTAGAGGACATAATTTAAATGTGAATAACAAATTTTATTAGAAGCCATTTGAAACCATCAACAAGATTAAGATAGGTCCGGCTTCTCCAGAATATTCTTGCAGAATGGTTAGGTCCATGAATTCCACAGCAGGATCCAAGTTCCAATTCTGTATCATAGTTGGTGTATTATCATGGGCAAATTCTTTAACCAAAGTCTCACTTTCTTCTGCAAGATGGGAGTAATTGCACTTGCTTTGTAGAAACATGGTTTTATAAATTCGATGAGATAAGGCATATTAAATGCTCAGTACAATACCCCACATATAATAACTGGAAAAAAAAATTGTTAGGAAAAGCATATGATTCTGTACTGCATTACCAAGCTGTGGCATTGGTAACAGAAGTCATCACAGAGATTAGGTTGCAGAAAAGGAAGCTTGGGGTGCCTGGGTGGCTCAGTGGGTTAGGGCCTCAGCCTTCGGCTCAGGTCATGATCTCGGGGTCCTGGGATCAAGCCCCACATCGGGCTCTCTGCTCGGCAGGGAGCCTGCTTCCCCCTCACTCTGCCTTCCTCTCTGCCCACTTGTGATCTCTCTCTGTCAAATAAATAAATAAAATCTTTAAAAAAAAAAAAGAAAAGAAAAGGAAGCTTGCCAAGACCCCAGACCCTAAGCATACTGGCTTTTTAAGAATTCTAAGCGATACTTCAACAAAATAATAGTTACAAGTAGAGAATGGGCCACAAGCAATCTTTAGCCTCTGTCCTGGGAAGCTTGCATGCTACCGGAAGGTGTTTTGTGTCTGAATGAATGGCATATGTGATAGTCTTTCTTGGGGCCTCATTTAAATTCTGCATGGGTAAAAAAAGGACCAGTGTCTTTTATAAGTCAGCCTTTTCCAACTTTTTGCTAATGATTAGAAGGTTTGAATTGTACTCAAGATTATGTTGCAGTGAATGCTAAGAAATGAAAACCTTTTCTCACATAATTACTTTGAAGATTAACACAGGGGTGAGCTTTGAGTGATTAAGGTTTGTTTTCAAAGGAACTTGTTTTTTATCTTGCTTAGGAGAAAAGATACTTATTAAAATAGCTGGTCTGAGTCTTTCTAAGGGAGGAAAGCAAATTGTGAGTATGTTAATTCTTGTCAACAGAACTCTATGTAGTGGCTCTTTACTGACTTGAATTAATACATTTTTCCCCCCCTGAAATATCTGCCTCATCATATGAAGTAGATTTTTTAAGTCCCTGTAAAATCAACTTTGTATTTATTATTTCTATTTTAATTATTTTTTATTATGAATATGAATAATAGATTCTTACCCATAAATAATTTTTATAGATTTTTAAAATAATTCATTTCTTGTAGAATATGCATTATTTTAATTACCTTATCTTTTCTACAGTAAGACTCTAGAGTGGGAAGAATATTTAACTAGATATCTTGCTCATCTGTATAGTAATAAAGAATCATTAACCCTTTTAAAAAGAAAGCTGTAGGTAATGTCATTCAATACAATGACATCTTGTTTAACAAATAGTATTCTCTTCTTTTCTTTGGTCTTTTCAGTCACTGTCAAGCATCTACTATATGCCTGAATTGTGCTAGGTTTGGGGATATGATACTGCCTCTTTCTTAAATGAGCTGTGACCAAGTTTTCTGTTGTATGTAACTTCTCTCCTGCCCACTTTAAAACCCATGCTCTTCAAGTTCTGGGTACTTATTTTATAGTTTCTAATGCAACTGGCATTTTTTAAGTTAATATTTAGGATATGTTCGGCATTGAAGGGATAGTTCTCTTTAATGAAAATTCTGGGCTGTGATCTTAATGTCCTTTAACAACAAAATTCCTAGACACTGAATTATGTCTTTGAAATCTATCCTCTTTTTAATGGAATGTAACTACAATAATTAACTTGAGCACTTTTCTTATACATAACATTATCTCATTTGATCTTTATAACAACTCTATCAAATATTATCAACCCTATTGTACAGATGTAAAATTTGAGGAATATGGAGGGTAAGTTACTTAACTATGATCTCTCAGAAATTAATGGGGGCTAGGATTCAGATTCAACCTTTACAACTTCTTCACCCACACTCTTCCAGTGTAGTCTGCCAGATGGTTACAATATATGAGACGTATATTGGTGCAGTATGTTTTTATAAACTATTGTTATCTATTGAATTGTTTTAGCTTGTTTGGATTGAAACCCCCACAAACCCTAGGTTGAAGATGATTGATATTGAAGCCTGTGCACATACTGTCCATAAACATGGAGACATCATTTTGGTCGTGGATAATACTTTTATGTCAGCCTATTTCCAGGTAAATGAAAATACTTTTTTTGGCATGAATAGTAGACTACAGATACCCATAACTAGGAAAGGAAAGACTTGTTTACATTAAAATCATTATCAAACTCACGGAATCAAATGATAGTTATTGATTAGACAAAGAATTAAAATTGGACCTTTTCTACCATTAACTAATATTGTTTCAACCAACCCTAGGTTCATATCTGGTATGAGACTTTGTGTGTTTTAAATGTCGTTTTAATTAAAGCTTTTAAGTTCTCTCAAGATGTGGAAACTCTCTAAAGAGCTGGCCTTATTATGTGATTTTTATTTGTCAGTGCTTTATAAATAGTTAGGACTTTAATGTTTATGTACTGTTATAAATCAATTATATTATTTTTATATGTATGATGTGACTGAAAAACATATGTTATATACCTAATACATATACATTTATTTTAAAATATATTAATATACAATATTAAATTATTAAAATATATAATGAAATCTTAAGTGATATAATTTGATATATGTTTAAATGTATTGTATAATATATGTAATAAACATGTTACATAATTAAACCTTGCTAACCTTCCAAATAAAAGGAAAACAGAAGCTATACTGCTTGATATCCCTGTGTATGTCACACTTATTATTTCTCCACTTTCCTCCTTTCTAGTGTCTCTTCCCTCATGCCCCATGGACTATGCCCCACTCTCTATAGCTTTACCTTGTTTGTATTAGGAATTTCTGTTCCCTGTTTCACACTGTAACTATAAGTACCAAGTCCTTTCTAGTGCTCCTTTTAAACTATCTCTTTTCCTACCTACCCGTCTACATACATCTCTTCCCACCTCAAACCCTCCCATTCATCCTCCATTCCTTCTCTTTTTTCTCTCACTTTTTTCCAGATGCTTCTTTCTGTTTTGTTCCTTTTAGTAGATCATCTAAGGATCTGTCTATAATTGACTAGTTGTCTGCCCTTTCCCTACAGTATGTTCTCTCTCTCTTTCCTCCAAGTGGCCCAATCTGTTTCCTTTCCTTGTTAGGAGCTTACCTTCTTCTCACAGTATCCTTCCTGCTTGTACCTTACATCATTCTTATTACACTTCCTGTACTTTACCTTTATTCTGCAGAGTTCCTGAAAGCCCAGGTCATCTGCTACTCTTAAATTAAGCAGATGTTTATAGCTTAGTTGTTTATATTCCCCCCCTCCTTTTGTTTTGGGTCTCTGGAGTTGGCATAGCCTTCTGCCTTAGTTTGTATAAATCTGTTCTTCACCTTCTTCCATTTTATTGAGAAGGCACTACCACATCTATTTTGTTTGCCTCAAATACATTTCCTGACTACATTGCATTTGGACAGCTTCATGGGCCACCTACCTTTGGTTCATGATATATCTTAGGCTGCTTCCTATATCTGCTAAAGCAGTCTATTTCCAAGTGAAAATCTCCTGGCATCATCTATTTTTTCCCAGTTGAATTTCACTCTTGGATTCGTTATCCCAACTCCTAATCCCATATACCACTTACACTAAAGGCCAGTTAACACAGCATAGGGTTGGTCTAGCTGAGTCACAGTGAGTCCTATGTATTTCCAAACAGATTGCATGAATTGTTAGCCTGGGCCTGCCCAGATCACTCATCAGGCCTGGTCCTGCCCCTCCTTCCCCACCTTACTGTCACTAAAATAGGTCCAGTTTTTCTACCTTTCTGAAGCCCACATCACATTTCCGCATGCCAGGCACTGCAATTTGCTTCCTTTCAATCTGGATTCATTCCAGTTGAGTTAATCAGAATCTTGTTGTCTGTAAGTGGCCACATGTATTAGTTCCATACAGTAGATCTTCTGAAAAGGTCCTCATTATTTTACCCTCATGAAAACTGGATACGTTCTCTTTCTTCCCTGCCTTTTTCTTCTGGATCTTCTATAAATGTCACAAAAGGTGATATGGACATACTATCATAAAGTTTCAGAGTTTGAGAGTGGAACCTCTGGATTTCCATAATTTAGATGTGAGTGCTAGTTCTACCAGCTTTTTAATCTGAATGATGTTTTGCTTTTCCTTCCTTTCTTTTCCTTCCTTCCTTTTTCTTTTCTTTTTTTCTTTTTTTAGAGAGGGCAAGCTGGGGGAGAGAGCACATAGAGGGAGGTAGAGAGAGAATCTTAAGCAGGCTCCATGCCCAGTGCAGAGCCTGACATGGGGCTCGATCTCACCACCCTGAGATCATGACCTGAGCTGAAAAAAGAGTCAGATTCTTAACTGACCACTGTTTTGTTTATCTTCGTCCCTTTTCTTGATCTGTACAGTGAGACTCTTAAAGCACTGATTTTATTGAGTTAGGTAAAATATTTTGTATGGTCCTTCACTGGGATATATGTAAAGTATTTAACATGGTTCTCAGCACATAATTATATCAACAGATGTTAGTTGTTCATTTTCATTTTTCCTTTTCTTTTGACCACAGAGTTTATAGAATGTTAGCATTGGAAGAGATCATCATCTAGCTTGACTCTATCACTTTGGAGATGCACAAACACTTGTGTAGAGAGTGCTTTGAGTAATACCTAACTTAAAACATCCTATTTTTGAAACACCTCAAATGGGAATTCCCCTAGCCCCTTATGCTAACAACTTCTAAAGACTAAACAACTGGTGAGGTTAAAACACACGCGTGTGCGCACACATACTTTCTTTTAAAGAAAATATAAATAGGCTCCTGGCTGGCTGTCAGTAGAGCATGTGACTCTTTTTTTTTTTTTTCTTTTTTTTTTTTAGAGCATGTGACTCTTGATCTCAGGGATGTGATTTCAAGCCCTGGGGTGGGCATAGAGCTTACTTTTAAAAAAAAAAAAAAAAAGAAAATATAAATAGAAAGATGTTGATAATGTACTTTTTAGTGAATAAGTTGATTATAGCTTTAATTCTCACTATAAACAAAACATTTGAAGACTAAAGGATTGATTTGCCCGAAAATTGGGTGAGAGAAAACAGTCCAAAAAAATTTCTTTCTAAGTGACTTTACACTTGGCAAAACTAGTATAATAAAAGACTAATTAAGAGTCAAGATCATGGCACATCAACTGAATAATCACAGCACACATTATCAGGTTTTAATGATAAAAAATCTAAGCATATTATATATTCACTTGTCATCATAATTGCTAAATGTTTATGTCTACTACTTTATGCGTTTACTGAGTCATAAAATGCCAGCATCTCTGCATTGTAAAATTTACTATTATCGTTAGGACCAGCCAGCAACTGCTCTAAAGAAAAAAGTTCAGGGGACCTATTGACCTGAGTTAACCTGCTATTTCCAGAAAATTTGTGCTTTTGGATTGACTACTGGGTCCAGTGCTTTATATTTTTATTTGATGGGTAAGGGAAGGGAAAAGATACCATCAGAGATCCTGGAAAATTTTAAGATGCATGTATTTTTGAAAAGTTAGAATAGGAGTGAAATTTACAATAGCAAATGGGCATGTAATAAAACACATTTTCAAGTGATTTATCATTTAAAATGAAAATCTTTTGTTCCTTTCAGCGGCCTTTGGCTCTGGGAGCTGATATTTGTATGTATTCAGCAACAAAATATATGAATGGTAAGACATACATAATCTACACTTTGAGTATTCCTTTCCATGGGTAGATGAAAATACCACATAAAAGAAAAAATCTTTTTTCTTCTATTATTCAAGTTTTCTCTGTGACTCATGTAGAAAGTAAAAAATGTATACTTTGGTTAAATGTGGGATTTCATTTAAATCAGACAACGCTATGCTCATGACTTATGAACAGAGGATTAAAATTTAATAAAAAAAGTTAGAGTTTTATTCTACTGAAAACTTAAAAAGAAACATTTAATTTTTACATGGTTTTTATTTCATTGTATATAGCTTTTGGGTATATAGCTTTTGGTACTGTCAAATTAAATACTGTTTATTTAAACTTATTTTATAGGACTTTTTCCCAGAGAGTTTTTTTTAAGTGAAGGTTACATTTTAGAAATTTTAGAATAAAGAATAAACATACATTGTTTTTAACTTAAAGGTTTTTGTTTTGTTTTAGGTCACAGTGATGTCGTCATGGGCTTAGTGTCTCTTAATTCTGAGAGCCTCCATAATAGGCTCCGTTTCTTACAAAATTGTAAGTATTAAAAAGTCCAGAATTCCCCTTGACCTCTCAGAGGGACTACATTTGATATTTGTAGTCCCACTAGATTTTTTGTTTGTTTGTTTTTTTAGATGTTGTGAAGTGATAGCATTCTAATAAATTAGGAAGAAATGAGAAATGGAGGAGAAAGATTCTGGTTTTTAAAGGAAAGTAGAAAAATTAGGATATAAAAATATAGTTAGAACATAATAGGGCCTTGCACCATGATTCAAGGGATGAATTTTTGTTATTTTTCAAATCCATGTTAATTTTGACCATAATTGGGTAAAGCCCAAGTGATTTTTTAGTTTTCGGACTTACTAGATTCTTTTTCTTTAGAAAAAAACATTTGGAATGGTGGCTTTCTTATGCTCTACCTTTTATATCTGAAATGGCCGTTAACTTTAAATAGCACTTAATATATAAACTGACATTTTTCAACAGATGTCTAAACACCATTTCCTGTTTAGATGGTTTAGTTATCTCAAGTATGGGTAAGGATTTATTTGAAGATGCTTAGTTTAACCATTGTGATTTGACAGAAAAGATACAAACATAATTAGGAATAAAGTAAATAAGTATTAAATAAATAAAGGAAATAAGCATTAAAGTAAAAAAAGATGGCACCAAGGAGAAAAACCAAAACTTACTGTTTGTTAAATTCCTTTCATTTATAAAACGTTAAGGTGAGGTACACATCTTGGAGGCATAGAAATTCCTGGGCTGCTTTAGACAGAAGCTAAATAGAATTTTGGTAGAACTTTCAGTAACGGTAGGAACTGAATGCTTTTTTTCCTCATGTTCAAAGAAAGACAAGGTTCAACTATGTGTCATATGTCACTGAATGGAAATCATAAAAAGGACTATTCATGTTCATGTTTGAGACGTTCATATTGTGTTCATGTTTAGTTTGCAGGCTCTTCATTTCCCCTTGGGTTTAAAGACTATTTCTTTGAGCACTTCATTCTCATGTTTCTGATTTGATATATTAATTTCCCCCCTGAAACTCAAACACTGGCCTTTGTAGCGCATTGCTCAGAAGCACTATAATGAAAAAGAGTGAGAGAATCTTCTGGGTCTCTCTCCACCTTTCAGACTAACCCAGCATATGTTCATTTTTCAGCTCTTGGAGCAGTTCCATCCCCTGTTGACTGTTACCTCTGCAATCGAGGTCTGAAGACTCTACACGTCCGAATGGAGAAGCATTTTGAAAATGGAATGGCAGTTGCTCAGTTTCTGGAATCTAATCCTTGGGTAGAAAAGGTTATTTATCCTGGTACGTTAATCTTTCTTTCTTTCTTTCTTTCTTTCTTTCTTTCTTTCTTTCTTTCTTTCTTTCAGAGAGAGCATGTGCGGGGCGGGGGGGGGGGGAGGGAGGGCGGGGGCAAGGAGAGGAAGGAAAAAGAATCTCCAGCAGATTCCTCACTGAATCCAGAGCCAAGACAGAGCTCAGTCTCACAACCCTGAGATCAGGACCTGAGCTGAAATCAGGAGTCAGATGCTCACTGACTGAGCCACCGGGGTGTCCCAGTGTTGATATGATTTCTGCGCACATATGCTTACACCAGGATTTTATGGGTTATCCTAAGTATCCTGTGTATGACACCTGCTGTAAGGTAGCTGCTTCCATGTATTTTTACGTTGTTCATGTATTTATTATTGGACGCTGCTGTGTATCTGGCTCTGTGGTGGGTCTGGTGGTGAAGAAGATAGACATACTCTGTGTCCTTGTGTTGCCTATAATTTAGTGGCTGCTTGGATGTTAGGAAATTGATTTTATGCATTAGATGTTCCTGCCATGGTCTTTAGCTTAAAAGCTTGTGTTTACCTGTTCCAGGATTGCAACATTGTATTTCCAGTTGATTTGCTTATAGTCTTTTCAGGCTGCCATTCTGCATTAGCTCTTTTATCTGGTTCAGGTTGGGACTTGATACTCATCAAACTGAGACTTACTACTTACACACCAAAATTCCCCTGAAGCTCTCTTAATTCCTTTTCAAATGTTTTCACCTCTGCCAACTCATGTGCAGTCAGCAGACTTATATATTACTCTTTGAATTTATTTTGCCGGTCTATTAAATTGTGGTGTGGTCTTAAGTAATATAGTTACTTTGAACACTTTGAGGTTTTAGCCATGTGGTCTAGGGTGGACAGGAGAATTAAGCTTAATTCCTGTCCTCAAGGAATTTCAATAAGCCAACACAACCACATCTGCGATTAAATGCTGTTTGTGTCCTCTAGGTAAAGAGCTTTTGACTGGTGTGTATTTTGAATGGAGGGAGGGAGAAAAGTTTTGGGCTATGCTTTGAAGATTGAGAAGCATTTGTTTAGAAGGGCAAGGAGAGGCATTCTGATTTATTCAACAAATGTTTATGAATCTCCCACAATGGAGCAAGCTTTGAACTAGAACCTGGGATCCATTTATTAACAAAAGAAATAGATTTCTCTGCATGGAGCTGGTCTGGTGGTTTAGACAGATGTCAAACAAGAAATTACAGAATAATATAATTAATAGAGGGGCAGGGGCAGTCAGTGGGGAGAATGTTCCAGGTTAAAGGGACAGCTTACACAAAGGTCCTGAGATGAAAATGTGCGGTACTGCCAGTGTAAAGAAAGTTGACGTAGCTCGAGCATGGAGCAGATAGAAAAGATGGATCAGAATGAAGCTAGAGCCCCGGAAACAGGGGCCAGAACACATCATCAGATGTGGACAAGGTGTAAAGCTCATCATTATTAGGCTTGTTTGCATTTTGCTTTAGGCACGTGGAATTTTTTTGTTCTGAAATTACATGTTTGACTCTAAAATAAGACTTTTATTATGCCTCATGATCACAGGGCTGCCCTCTCATCCTCAGCATGAGCTGGCAAAGCGTCAGTGCACAGGCTGCCCAGGGATGATCACCTTTTATATTAAGGGCACTCTTCAGCATGCTCAGACGTTTCTCAAGAATCTCAAGGTAAACTTTCAAAAGAGGTTTTTAAATCCGGCGAGGTAAATGACAGCAGTTCATGAGCTCTCCTTTCCACCCAACTCAGATTCATGTCTTTGTACCTGCGGGTCATACCCTCAGACCTCTTTCTCATGAAATGCTTTAGGTTGGAAAATGACCTTGGTGTAGTAGCAGACATCTGAGTATATTTGTTTACTGAACTCTCCAGACACAGCCATCAATCTGATAGAAATGGACTGTCCTGATGCATTGGTTTTCAGATTTATCGAAAAATCGAACCCCTTTTCCAAATGCAACAATATTATGTGAAACTTCAGAGTAGTGTGCGGCTAGTGGACTGCACAAAGGCTGCTCTGAAATCCAGCCTAGGAATGGCTTTCCAAACCTTGTGCTCCCCAGGCTACATCTGCCTGCAATGAAGGAAGGGAGGCCTTTGTTTGGTTTTCACACTGGCAGGAGGCTCTCAGGGCCTCCGGGAGAGAGGCCTTTATTAACTCTATACACTGGGCTTGCAGAGCTCATGCAACAGACTGAGTTTTGTTTTGTTTTTTTCTTTTTAAGATTTTATTTATTTATTTGACAGAGAGAGACAGCAAGAGAGGGAACACAAGTAGAGGGAGTGAGAGAGGGAGAAGCGGGCTTCCCCCTGAGCAGGAAGCCTGATCCATTGCAGGACTTGGGGATCATGACCTGAGCTGAAGGCAGATGCTTAACGACTGAGCCACCCAGGTGCCCATCAGAGAGTTTTAAATTACTGAGGTCTAATGCATAGGCCACTGCCAGACTAGTCAGCATCTATTGGTATCTCAAAGTTGTGCTAAAAGTAGAAAGGTAGTGTATATTTAATTAAATACAGTTGTGAGAGTAATTTTTAAATATTTATAAATATTTAAAATTTTTATAAAATATTTATATTTTATAAAAATTTATAAATATTTATAAAATTATGACACTATAACACTAAACACAAAAACGGGTTTTGTTTTTTTTCCTATTCTAGGAGGAAGTTAAATGAATGTATTAATTTAGGAAGTGATAGATTTTAACAATTAAGTGTGTATAACTTGGTAGACTTGTAGAGATTTTCATTTAAAGGGTAACCACAAAACTAGGTCTCAAATGTAATAATTCTCAGGTTTTCGGGCTCATGTTAATTAAGTATTACTTAAGTGGAGGGCCAAATCGGGAAGGTATGAGAGATTCACCTTCGTCAACTTGTCGTGTTTTAAAAATTAGCACATCATATGTCTAATCGGTGATATCAGTATTACAGATTTTATTTTCATTTTTTTCTCTGAGTTTCTTACCCAAATTGTACTTTTTTTCATAATCATCACCATTTCTCACCCTGTGTCCAGGGCCATTTTGTTAGAAACATTTAGTTTTGTATTTTTGTGTTTTTACTTTAGTGAAAGATCTGAATAATTTTTTTCTTTGCCATAGTTATTTACTCTGGCTGAGAGCTTGGGAGGATACGAAAGTCTTGCTGAGCTTCCGTGAGTATATTTCTGTTTTTTTCAGTGTTGTAACTTTGATATCCGCTTTAACAATTTTTGGAAAGGAATATGGTAAAATCAGGAGTAATTCAAGACATTTGATGCTAAGAATAGCATCGTGCTATTTAATCAGGATGGACTCTTAACCCAGTAGAATGGAGACCCTCATAAAATCTCAGTGAGCACTATGTGTCCTCCCCAATTTTGCTTCCTTCTGTTCTCCCTGAAGCCGATTCCAGCAAAGTCATGTTTTAAGATCTCTGACCTCTGACCCAGGGCTACTTGTTCTATCCCACTCCAACCTGGAAGGGCAGTTGGAGACTCTTATTAGAAGGGCTGATTTCAAGACTTGTTGGAAATGGGGACTGTGTCTCTGATGAAATACATCCATGCCCTTGATGGTCAGAGGAGGACCTACTAGATGCCACCAAATCTGTTTATTTTCTATTCTCTGGATACACCTTGAATGGCTTAATGTTATCCACAAGATGAACCCAAAAGCTAACTTGGTATTCCTGATTCAGTCAGTTCATCTAATTGTATCAAAGCACCAGAAGATATTAGAACATGTTCTAATGGAACAAGCAGTCCAACAGCTTATTTTATAGATAAAGAAACAAATATTCACAAAGTTTTGCTGATTACTCAGATGTCACATAGGAATATGTTAGCAACTTCACTCTTGAGGCTTTGCGTAGAAACAGTGAGAGGATCTGGATTTGAGACCTGCTCGGTCAGTTACTCACTTCTGAGCTGCAGTTTTTTCATGCATAAAATGGGATTAATAATTAAAATACAAATTCCCGGGGTGCCTGGGTGGCTCAGTGGGTTAAAACCTCTGCCTTCGGCTCAGGTCATGATCTCAGGGTCCTAGGATAGAGCCCCGCATCGGGCTCTCTGCTTGGCGGGGAGCCTGCTTCCCCCTCTCTCTGTCTGCTTCTCTGCCTACTTGTGATCCCTCTCTCTTTGTGAAATAAATAAAAAATGTTAAAAAAAATAATAATAACAATTCCCATTTATTGATTACCTGTCCCACCAAACATTCCAGAGCTGTATCCTGATTTTATAGGATGTTACTCTGCCCATGTATGGTAAATATCGCACTAGTAATTAACATCATTACCTAATAATTTTCAAGAGTACTAAATGTACCTGGCATGTTTCTGTGTTTTACTTTTCACAAACATTTCTGGAATAAGTATGTTCTAGAAGCACTATGTTGAGAGGGGTCAGGGGATACCAAAATTTAGGCACATTTGCTGTCCTTTCATAGTAGTTTGCAGCTTCTTGGGAGAGTCAGGCAATTTCACCTAAAGTTAAAAAAAATGTATGAGGGGCGCCTGAGTGGCTCAGTGTGTTAAAGCCTCTGCCTTCGGCTCAGATCATGATCCCAGGGGTCTGGGATCGAGCCCTGCTGAGCAGAGAGCCTGCTTCCCCCTCTCTCTCTGCCTGCCTTTCTGCCTCCTTGTGATCTCTCTCTCCCTGTCAAATAAACAAATAAAATCTTTAAAAAAAGTGTATGATACACAAAGCATTACTCAAATAGTTATGATAACACACATAGGTCTTTGTGAGTCTTTCAAAAAGATGCCTGCTAGTCAGCCTGGCCGCACAAGAGGGCACACTCAGCATATGAAATTGGGTTATTTTTCATAGTCATGAAGTGTGTATTACTTTAAGGCGCTCTTAAAAATCGACGCCTCCTGATTTCTTTGGGGATTTGGTTTAAAGTTGTTTGGCCCTCAGATGTACCAGCCAGCGAGGCCATCACTCTGATGCCTGCCAGTGGACGAGTGAATTTAGGTCAGGGCTTGTCTGTTCTGTCACCCTCATTCTGTGACTCCCAACTGCTGCAACGAGTTCAGAATTGCAATAGGGGAGGGAGGAAGCAGAGCCAATGTGCGCTGGGCTGGTCTTCCAGCCTGACAACACACATTAACTCCGCAACCTCAGAAAAGTTACACGTTCTCTCAGTCTGTTTCCATGGTTGTAAAATGTGGATAACACCATACTCCGCTCTTAGGGTTGTTATGGGAACATGGGGAAAAAATATCCCTAAGCCAATGCCTTGATTCATACTAAGGGCCCAATAAATGTTAGTTATTATTAGGAATTATTATGTTTTATTAGGCATCTAGTACACTCTACGTACTTGCCAGTGCTTTATATAGGTTCCTTCCATTAATGATGTGATAGACTTTTGGGATGGGAGCTATATCAAACTTCTATTCCATTTAAAAAAAAATGAATTACTGCACACAAATGACCTAGTACAGTACCTGCCTCATGGTAAGCCTATAAGTGATAACTATTGTGATTTTATTTTATTTTATTTTTTAAAGATTTTTTTACTTATTTATTTGACAGAGGGAGAGAGATCACAAGTAGGCAGAGAAGCAGGCAGAGAGACAGGGGGAAGCAGGCTCCCCGCTGAGCAAAGAGCCTGATGCGGGGCTCCATCCCAGGACCCTGAGATCATGACCTGAGCTGAAGGCAGAGGCTTTAACCCAGTGAGACACCCAGGCGCCCCTGTTATGATTTTAGATAAAGAAATTGATTATGAGGGCAGGTAACTTTTACAAGCGCACACAGCCAGTATGTGAAGGGACGGATTCATGTGCAGGTCTATTGGTCTCAGAGTTCTTATTTTTGTGTGTACACTCTCTTTTGAGAAACTAAAAGCCTAAAAAGGCAGAACATTTTTTATTTTATTTTGTATATTTTTAAAGGATTTTATTTATTTATTTGAGAGAGAGGACAAGTGGGGTAAGGAGCAGAGGGAGAAGCAGACCCGAGCAAGGTGAGGGGCAGAAAAAGGGAGAGAAGCAGACTGTTCGCTGAGCAGGGAGCCCAACAGGGGGCTCCATCCCGGGACTCCGGGACCATGACCGTGGGAGCCAAAGGCAGGTGTCCAACTGACTGAGCCACCCAGGCGCCCAAGGCAGAACATTTAAAGGAGGATGTTGGCATGTACAACTTAAGTGGGGTGATCAAAGAAGATACTCATTTGTGTTGACCACATCTGAGATTTCTCTCCGTGGATCTGACGTGAGATAGGACAAAGCAACTTAGGCATTGGTTTTGCGGGTGGTGTGCCGGAAAGGGTGAGTGTTGGTGGCAGTGTGTGTGTGTAGGGCTCAGTGAGACTACAAGCCTCTCCTCCATGGTGCCTCAGCCTCAGCCCACAGAGTCTTCTGCCTCCTCTCAACTCTGGCAGTCCTTGCTATCCATTCTTGTTTGGCATGTGCTCTAGACTATTCTGTTCTGTGACTGGTCATAGTCTTTGGCTTCTGCTTCATTATGTAGGGTCAAGAAAAATAGCTCCTTTTTCTTGGTTTCCTAGTTCTTACTATGGTGCCTGACCCCCTGTAGGTGCTTTACCTTTATACAGGTTAATGATGATGATGAGTTGCCAGCTAGTTCTGAAAATCCTTCCAGACCTCTACATTCATGGCTTACGTGCTAGAATTCTTGATGCTCCCTGGTTGCCACTGGTGTTATTCCTGGGTTGTCTTTCTCACAAGGTGGCATTCCGGATTAATCCATTGATCAAGAGGGAATTATTTTTGGCTGGCTCTTGGTTCCAACAGGTCTTTTTTATTGTATAAGTTCAGCTGGCTGATCATGGAGTCTACGACTGCTGGCCAAGGCTTCATTCAGGCAGATGTTAAAATCCACAGCTGGAGGCTATCTTTTTTCCTTCTGCCTGGGAGTCCTTGCTTGGCATCTTCGGTGTTTGGATTGAGTATATTGATGATATAGGAAGGATAAAAGATCTTAGTTTTCACTTATAATAATGACCAGAAAAGATAATTTTCACAATTCCTTATTTTTTGCCTGTGAAAAATTATAGGCCTATGAAGAATTTGATATTTAGAATAGAAGAAAACGGAAGATAATTGCAATTTATGAGACAGATACAATATAGTGATAAAAATTTGTTCATTCTTTCTTTCAGGGCAATCATGACCCATGCATCAGTGCCTAAGAGTGACCGAGATGTCCTTGGAATTAGTGACACACTGATTCGACTCTCTGTGGGCTTAGAGGATAAAAAAGACCTACTCGATGATCTAGATCAAGCTTTGAAGGCAGCAGTAAGTTTAATTATTTTGGTGTGTTTGTGGGCTTAATCTGGGCGGCGGTGGTCACTCTTATTTTTTTTTTTGAAGATGTATTTATTTATTTGAGAAAGAGAGAGAGTGTGGAGGGAAGGGGCAGGGGAGATGGAGAGACAGACTCTCAAGCAGACTCCCTGTCGAGTGCGGAACCTGACGAGGGGCTGGATCCCATGATCCTGAGATGGTGACCTGAGCCTAAATCAAAAGTCAGACACTCAGGTCACCTGGGTGGCTCAGTTGGTTAAGTGTCCGCCTTTGGCACACGTCATAATCCAAAGGTCCTGGGATTGAGTCCTGCATCAGGCTTCCTGGTCGGTGAGGAGCCTCCTTCTCCCTCTGCCTGCCACTCCCCTGCTTGTGCTCTGTCTAACAAAAAAATAAATAAAATCTGTAAAAAAAAAAAAAAATGTCGGACACAACCGACTGAGCCATCCCGGCATCCCGGTGGTCACTGTTTTATAGAGTGGCCTCACTGTGAATTCCGAAGGTTTCCTCTTCTCTTCCTATAATAGACAGGGTATATAAATGTGCAGGGAAGTCAGCGGAAGGGCAGAATTAAAAAATGGTAGTATTCAGAAGAGAGTCCTTGGAAGAAATGAAGTCTCAGCCTGTAGTTTTAATGACATATCTTTTTTGTGCGCTTTTAATATAGCACCCGCCAAATGCAGGTCGAAACTAGTATTTCCGAACTGCCAGTGGAAGTTGCTTCCTGAGAAGACCAACTCTGCGTAATTGAATGGACCATTAATGAGCCTTTGCAGAATTTTCAACTGAAAATTTAAAGACACCTCATTACCTGTCAGAGCTGTAACCTTCCAGGGATCATCCTTATTAAAAACAGTTTCCTCTTTCCCTTATTGTAATTGACAAGTCAATTCTGTTAATATCTTTTTGTTAATTGTGGTACCCATTTGCCTCTGAAGGAGGTGAGATTTGTGCTGCTTTTGGGAATTTTGATCTTTTTCATAGCTTAAGATTTATATTGATCATGTTTACAATATAATAATTCATTTTTATGTTTTGCTGAAGAATTTAAATTATTAAATGTTCTTAAATCAAGTGTGATTTTTGCATATTGTTGAAAACAGCCCTCAAAGCAATGGTTTACACATAATTATCATAAGCCAAAAATCAAATACTTGAAAAGCCTACTGTGAAATTCTGCTGATATAAGGTTGTACTTATTATTAAAAAAATAAATAAATAAATCTAATTATGAAATTATCCCATTGTGATATTCCTATATTATGTGGCATTAACTTGTATTCCTGGGCCCTTTTAATCCTCAACTCTTAGAGGTTTCAGCTGCTTGCAGTAATTTTTATAAATTCAGTTGTATAACTATCATGTCCAAATCTTAATATTTGCAGATGAGAGATTCTATCATTGGGGGGGTCAAAAGCCACTTTTATAGAGAGACTACTTTTTATATTTTTACCTGTAAAGTAAACTTAGTGAGCCTAAAAAAAAATGCTTAAAACAGAAGCTCACAGCCAGCAAGTTATTGTTAATAAGCCATAAGTCAAATAGATTTTTTAAATTGTTTTTGTATTGAAGGATTTTAGTCATTTGCTATTGCCATTTGTTTCACCTTAAAAAAACATATCATTGAACTTGATTAATAATGCAGGATAAGAGGTGAATACATGAGGGTAAGTACTTGTATTGTTCACATTTTGAATTAGATCACAGTCTGGAAATTCTGGCTCTCCATTTTGAGGCTATACCTTAGTGCCATGGAGATAACAAAGACCAACCAAATCAGAAAAGCAAAGACTGTTTATTCTAAGCTTACAAGGGAGTCAGCTACTGTCACTTGTGTGTTGACAGAGATTCAAAGGGAAGCAGAGCATAAAGAGTTGTAGAAATTTTAATATCTGTTGATGTGGATGAAAACTAAAATTTCCATGTTTAGAACTGTCAGAGGACCTTTAAATGGATAACATTAAATCACTGTCAGAAATGTTAAAAAAAAAAAAAACAACTGAAAAATTAAGGCTGACAGAAGAGTAGACAAGCTTGGTAGTATAAAAAAGGGAAGGTTTGGGGTCCCTGGGTGGCTCAGTTGGTTAAGCATCTATCTTCCGACTCAGGTATGATCCCATCATGATCCCAGGGTCGTAGGATCCAGTCCCACATCAGTCTGCTTCTGCTGCTCCTTCCCTCTGTTCCTGCTCTCTCTCTCTCTCTGTTAGCAAAAATAAATGAATGACATGTCATAAATAAGTAAATAAATAAATAAGGGAAGGCTTCAGGCATGCCGTGATTGGAGGCTGCTGGCATGGGGAAGTAGGACATCCAATGGTTAGGGATGCATATTTGGCTTTGTAGAGTTGGTCCTCAATTGAAAATAGACAAAAATTAGGGGAGCTGTCAGGTATTAGTCAAGTGCTAGCCATTTGGGGCCAAGTGTTCCAGAAGTTAATGTTTAGCTTCCTGAATTGTCACTAGAGATAACAATCAGGTTTCCTGCAGGTCTGACTTACAGCAGGCAGGCTTCCTCAGTTCTTTGTTGTTTGTAGATAAAGAGTTTGGTTTTCTGGGGAGGTTTGCTGCAGATTGTAGGTCAAAATTCTATTTTTATATATGGTCTATCCACTGTCCATTTATCTCTTCAGTCTCTCAGAGCTTCCAGCGAGCAGTAACTATCCTTGCCTTAGTAAAGATTCTTTAGGGGAACAGAACAGAGAGAGAGAGACACTGTGTGTGTGTGTGTAGAGAAAGAGAAAGAGATTAACTTTAAGTGATTGATTGGCTAACGTGACTATGGGGCTGACGTGTCTGAAATACATGGGTCAGGCTAGAGATCTGCAAGAGCTGTTGCTGGCTTGAATTCAAACTCTGCAGGGCAGGCCCGCAACCTGGAATCTCAGACAGTGTTTCTGTGTCGTACGCCTGAAGCAGAATTGCTTTGCCTTCAACTGAGTGGATGAAGGCCACCCACATTATGGAGCCTGGTCTCCTTTACTCAAAGTCTACTGATTTAATGCTAATCACGCCTAAAAATTATCTTCCCAGTAGCATCTGAACTGGTATTTGACCAAGCAGCTGGGTACCATAAGCCTAGCCAAGTTGGTACATAAAATTAACCGTCATGACCATGTTTTGGGCATTGTTCCTTACTGCCTGAGGAGGGACCGTCCTGTTTATTAGGGCTTATGAGGTTTATCCACAACTTTTGGTTATCTGCAAGAACATGTCTCTCCATTAACATAGTTTACACTGAGACAATGATTTAGTGTTTAAACAATGCACCCTCCCCCTCCCACCTCCTTTATAATACATCTGGCTTTGTAGGAGGGAAATAATTAGCCACATTCTGGTCGGGTTAAGTGAAGTCAGGCTTCCAGAACACTAATGTTCACTGAAATGCTTTATCGGTCATTTTATTCAAAATTCCATTCTACCCTCATGTTTACTATATTCACTGTTGAAATTCAGAGTGAAATTAGTATCTGATACCAAATCCAGTGGGTACTATCTTAAGCAGCCACATAGCATCGTGTTTATTATATTCAGCTAGATAACATTTAGGAGAGAACATAACAGACATGTAAAGTATAACAAGCTCACTCATTTCTTTTGCTCGTGGCTCAAGTTAGTCATGTGTTAGTATCTGAGAGGTTATTCATAGCTGACTTTTGGCTGCTTTCTATTACATAATAAAATAAATGGCACCTATTCATCTGCTTAGTGCTCTTGTATGTTTTCTTAGTTTTTTTTCTCCCCAAATATGTTGATTTTAATTTTTCAGTGTTACAAGATTGATTGTTAATGCACCACACCCAGTGCTCCATGCAATACGTGCCCTTCTCAATAGCCCCCACCAGGCTCGCCCAGCCCCCCACTCCCTCCCCTCCAAAACCCTCAGTTTGTTGCTCA
>CM052798.1:51681499-51766716 GCA_028533885.1 Nasua narica
CCCTTCTTTGTACTGCATCTGCTTCTTTGGGGTAAACACCGAGTAGTGCAATTGCAGGGTTATAGGGGAGCTCTATTTTTAATTTCCTGAGGAATCTCCATACTGTTTTCCAAAGTGGCTGCACCAACTTGCATTCCCACCAACAGTGGAGGAGGGTTCCCCTTCCTCCACATCCTCTCCAGCATTTGTTGTTTACTGTCTTGTTGATTTTGGCCATTCTAACTGGTGTAAGGTGGTATCTCAGTGTGGTTTTTATTTGAATCTCTCTGATGGCTACAGATGATGAACATTTTTTCATGTGTCTGTTTGCCATTTGTATATCTTCTTTGGAGAAGTGTCTGTTCATGTCTTCTGCCCATTTTTTGATGTGATTATCTGTTTTGTGAGTGTTGAGTTTGAGGAGTTCTTTATAGATCTTAGATATCAGATAAATGGTGCTGGAAAAATTGGACAGCTACATGTAGAAGAATGAAACTTGATCATTCTGTTACACCATACACGAAGATAAACTCGAAATGGATAAAAGACCTCAATGCGAGGCAGGAATCTATCAAAACTCTAGAGAAGAACATAGACAATGATCTCTATGACATTAGCCACAGCAACTTCTTTCAGGACATGTCTCCAAAGGCAAAGGAAACAAAAGTGAAAATGAACTTTTGGGACTTCATCAAGATAAAAAGCTTCTGCACAGTGAAGGAAACAGTCAACAAAACAAACAGGCAACCCACAGAATGGGAGAAGATATTCACAAATATTTTCTTAGTTTTTTAGTGAATTCTGTCATTGGTAAGGTTGGTAAGGTGGTCCATTATTTTGTAATTTTGTGCCAAAGACCACTAGTTCTGAGATGTGAGGGGTAAATAGAAAGTAACAATGAAATCTGGAATATTTTTAAAAAATTAAGATCCTTTTTAACCACAGAGTAGCCTTAACTCACCTAAATTCCACGGAGAAGCCAAGAAACACCTGGGAACTACAAATTTATTTTCAAAAAGATGGAAATCTAATACTCTGTAATTTTGTAAAGTAAAAATAGTACGATCACCTAATTACTCAGGTGGACCTAAAGAAAATGTCAGGGCAAAGGAAAGAAAGCTTGTAATGCATTTCAGAGAAACACAAAAGAGAACACAAATGCTTCATAAGAAAACCATTAAGCCAATGGCAAAAAAAAAAAAAAAAAACGAGAACATGATTAAACCAAAAGTTAAGTAGTATTATTCAAAATAAGGAAAGTTCTCTTAGAAATTATCCAAAAATAAATAAGTAAGAAAAAAAAAAGAATTTCCATCTCCACAGTAATAGAAACCCTGATGCCATTTGCTTCATAATGCAAATGCAAACTTAGAAAAAAATGAGTGCAATGAAAAATATAATTGCTTTGGGGTAGAAATTAAAGATTAGTTGAAGAAAGGATTGCTGTATGTCTTTTTTTTTTTTTTTTAATATCCACCTTTGGTTCACTGTTGACTTATCGCTCGCAAAATCAATTTGAACTTGTTCCAGTAAGAACTGTCAGAAACTGCATACATTCCCAATCTTTTGAGTAAAATGCCTCTGACCGAAGACATAGAGCCTAGTACTAGGGATTAGAGATATCTCACTTCATTACTATTTTTATTATACTTTATATCTCAATTTCTTCAGTTAGAAAAAAGTTCAGGCCTGACTCTTCCATATGTTTTTGTTTTCATTTATCAGCTCACTTGTTCTCATACCTACCTGTTAAGTTAGAAGGTGCGAGTATAGTCCATTTTTTACAGACAAAGAAAGGAAGATTCAGAGTGGTTTTGTGACTGATCCTATTACATAGCCAGAGTCAGGCTACGACTCTGGATTTCTGAACTCATTTCATTTTTCTTCTGAGTCATTTTAGTCCAGAATAGAGAATTCTTAAGCCAATTAGTAAACCACTCTCATGAAATTGCAAGACTTGTTATTAGGTGATCAAGTTCTAAGGAAAACCCTCGGTTCTAGTGGGGAAAGAGAATAGGGTGGCAACGCTCTAAGATGGACATCTATATTATTCATACAGCTTATTTTATTTTGAACAAGAGTGTCTGGCAAAGTCTAACCATGGCCTGCTTCTCAAGGAGTGGTCTCTGAAATAAATGCCCTACAGAAATGGGGACCAAGGGACTTACCTTTTGTAGTCCTGTATTATTTAGTCATTAGTTATGGACTGGGGGTGGGGAGGGGCAGGGAAGGTGGTGGTGGCGGAAGAGGGTTTGGGTAACCTCCCTGGTTAAGTGGCTCCAGCCAGCACCGCACACTTCCTTGGAGAAGTGTGGATGGGTACTCTGGTATGGTAAAGGATATCCAGTGGGTACTAGAATATCCACTGCCAGTATTAAATTATACCTTATCCATGTATATCTGATAACACCAGGCCAGTCTAAAAAAGTTACTGTGGCTATAATGTGATTATTGGAATATAATGAAAATTTTCCCTTCCTCCCTTCCTTCCATAATATTTTTTTTTCTTTTTTGGAAAAATGATTTTGTTCTCTAGAGTTTAGGGAGTTACAGCTATAGGGCCAAGGGCAGGCTGCCTCAACCTGGGTCACTTTGGCATGAAGATTATTTTTTTTAGTGAAAAAGCAGTGAAAACCCAAGGGCTCCAGGAAAAGCTTTTTACCATCCCCCGCCCCTTACCTGCCTGAAAGAATTTAGATGGAAGATGTTCTCCAGTAGGAGAGTTATCACCGTAGATAACTACAGTATACTATGAACTAGGAGTGATAGACAGGGAAGAACCTAGCAAGGCCTATTTGATCAGTCCTCTACCCTGTTGTTTCCTTTGTGGTCCAGCAAACATTTATGTACCAAGCATTTACTCTTTTTCATCTTCCTGTGAATTGCATTTTTTCCCTTTAAAGTGCCACACTCGGGGCATCTAGGCGGCTCAGTTGATTAAATGTCTGCCTTCTGCTCCAGCCATGATCCCAGGGTCCTGATGTCTCAAGTCCCAGGTCGAGTCCCAGGTCAGGCTCCCTGCTTAGCGGGCAGCCTGCTTCTCCCACTCCCTCAGCCACTCCCCCTGCTTGTGCTCTCTCTCTCTCTCTGTGTCAAATAAATAAATAAAGTCCCAGACTCCTACCCTTTCTCCTTAGTTTGAAAGACATATATATACGGCATTTTGCAAACTGTTTTTGGAATTTCCATGTCTGTGTAAATACCCTGTAAGTAAAAAATTAAATTCTTAGTCCAGCTAGAGGGATAGGAAACTCTTGCTCCCTGACTCCAGAAAAGCATTTATTTGTTTGTTTGTTTATTTAAAGATTTTTTTTAACTTATTTGAGAGAGAAAGAGAACGAGGGAGAGTGAGAGAGAACATGAGCAGGGAGGAGGGCAGAGGGAGAAGCAGACTCCCTGCTAAGCAGAGAGCTCAATGTGGGGCTCAATCCCAGGATCCCAAGATTGTGACCTGAGCCCAACTGAGCCACCCAGGCACCCCAGAAAAGCAGTTTTTTTAAAAATAGGCTTCCATTATAGAAAAGTGGAAATCCTACTCTGTTCAAAACCCAGCTCACGTGTTTAGCAGCAACTTGACCTTGTTTTGAGTGACGTATTTAAATGCTCTAAGCATCAATGTCTCTCCTTAGAAGTAAAATGGAGATAATAACAATGTTTGCTTCATGGAGTTGTTATGAGAAGTGAATGCCATAATAAATGTAAAGGACAGGCAGTAGGTGCTCAGTTATTAGCTGTGTCTCTGGCTTAGGGATATAACCACTGTAAAATGGTCTGTGTGTATGCCTTCGAGTTCTTTCTCTAATTATATAGACAGTGTTTTGAATACTGGAGTCATGGCAAATGAAAACTGTGGGTTCAACTCCTGTTGCAGTTCAGATTTAGAGCACTATTGTTATTAACTAACAGACTGGTTATTCTGGCTGGTGGGAGGAGAGGAAAAGGATTTCATTTTAGTCACAAGCTACTTCCACCAACTGGTGTTCGGGAATTATTTTTTTGTTTGTTTGTTTGTTTGTTTGTTTTTTAATTGAATATTGCAGAAAGAAATGACTAGCCCGTATTTGGTAGCTAATATAAATGGTAACAGAGTATTTTGAAAATATAAAGCAAGATTGTAAATTTAATTATCATCAAATAGCCATAATGTCAATTGTTAACATGGCAAAAAGGTTTGAAGTTGTTCTTGCTTTAAAGGAGACAAGAAAAAGGTCACTGGTAAAAAATTTTCCATGTTGGATGAGTTTACAGCATGGAAGATTAAAAAAATATTTGGTGCCAGGTATCCTCTTGTGGTTTTGGTTCTTAAAAATCTAATAGCTTTTGTAAAAGAAAGAATAACCAAAATTTTATACGGATGATTTTATTAAGCAGTTAGAGAGGCCAGCTCTTGTTTTTGACTACCTGGCATCCATTCACCCTTCTTTTTCTTTCCTTTTGTTTTTGTTTGTTTGATTGTTTTTGGTTAAGCCACTTTCTCTTTCATTTACCTGTTACTCTGAACAGAAAGAATCCCATCTGATATTGAAACGAAGGAAACATTTACTCATAGTGGATAATGGGAATCTTACTTACCTTCATATTTTTATTTTTACAAATTGCACGTAATAATATCAAGTATGCAGGTAGGTTTGATATTCTATTATTCCGGGTTTTCCAGAGAAAACCAGTAAGATGTGTGTGTGTGTGTGTGTGTGTGTGTGTGCACATGTGTGTATTGCCAGACTGGAAACATGAGGAAAGTCAATGTTGCTGTTCAAGTCTGAAGGCCATGTGCTAAGGAATTCTTTCTTTCTGGAAAGTGTCAGTCTTTTGTCCTCTTCAGGCCTTCAGCTGATTGGATGAGGCCCACCTGTTATGGAGAGCAATTTGCTTCATTCAAAGTACACCAATTTCAATGTTAATCTCGTCTAAAATACCCTCACAGAAACATCCAGAATAATGTTTGATCAAATATGTGGGCAGTGTGGCCCAGTCAAATTAACCCATAAAATTAGCCAGCACAGTTAACCTAGTAATAATGGCCAACTTTTATTTCATCCTTCCTATGTGCCAGACACTTAGCTAAGCTTTTTGCAAGCATCATTTCAATGAATTCTCATACAATTATTTGAGCAGATGCTATTACTACCTTCTTTTTATAAATGAGGAACTAACACTAAGGGAAACTAACCTTTAAAGAAATGTGCTTAGGCCATCTAGTAGATGGTAGAGCCAGGACATGAACCTGGTTTGTATGATTCTAAAGCCATATTGCCACTTCAAGTTTACCAATTTGTCTGCCATAATTTTGCCATTTTTAGTAGACTACTCCAGCAGCATGGGGGCAAGAGTCTGGGATTGGTAATCAGGAGTCATAATTTCTTTTATTTTTTTAATTAGTGTTTTTGAGTTATAACTGCCAGGAATATGTTATATTTAGGAGATACTGTGTTCAGTAAGACAAAGTCCAAGTTCTTAAAAATTTAGTGGGAGTTCTGGGAAGTAGATACTGTGCTAAATTGTGCATGGTGAGCTATGACATCATAGAGTAGGAATACCTAACCAAGTCCTGCAGGGCCAAGGAAAGTGTCTGGAAGAAAAGGGGTCCAAGTTGAATCTTGAAAGCAGAGTAGGTATTAGCCAGATGAGCAGGTTTGGAAGAACATTCTACAACATAGCTAGAACACAGTTTTCTCACTGATTATAAAATTAGAGACTAAGCTAAGACATCTC
The DNA here is from genome assembly GCA_028533885.1 of Nasua narica. NCBI lineage: Eukaryota > Metazoa > Chordata > Mammalia > Carnivora > Procyonidae > Nasua > Nasua narica. The sequence goes on from CM052798.1 coordinate 51,687,191, forward strand.
TAAGATCCCTTTCATATTAGTTTTCGATTGCTACCTTCACAAATTACCACAAAATTAGCAGCTTGACCAATACAAATTTGTTATCTTACAGTTAGGAAGTTTAGATGTCTGACATAGGTCTCGGTGCACTGAAATCAAGGTTTTTTGGTTTTTTTTTTTTAGAGAGAGAATGAGAGAGAGAGAGAGCATGAGCAGGGAAGAGGGGCAGAGGCAGACTCCCTGCTGAGCAGGGATTTGGACTCGAGACTCCACCCCAGGACCCTGGGATCACAACCTCAGCCGAAGGTAGATGCTTAACAAACTGAGCCGCCCAGGTGCCTCTAAAATCAAGGTATTAGCCAGGCTGTGTTCCTCTCTGGAGGCTCTAGGGGAGAATCCATTTCCTTGTTCAGTTCCTTTTAGCAATAGAACTAAGATCTTGTTTTCTTGCTGGCTTCATCTGTGGGTTGTTCCCACCTTCCACATTCCTTGGCTCACGGCCCCTTCCTCCATCTTCAAAGCCAGTAACAGTGGTTTGAGTGCCCCTCTTCCTTTGAATCTCTCCTCCCTTTTCCATCTCGTTTCCGTGAGCCAGTTGGGGAAGATTTTCCACTTTTAAAAGCTCATATGTTTAGTTTAGCCCACTTGGATAACCCGAGGTGATATAGCTTCAGTTTATTCTGGAAAGGGTTACAGTTTGCTTGTGTGCTCTCTAATCTGGTTTCTGGTCTTCAGATTGCAGAATGAAGGGGATTATGTTTTCTATTGCTTATCCCTCACCAAAGCTGACTGATGATCTACAACACTGCTTCCTTCCTACTCCCAGGTCATATACAAGGTGGATTTAGTGGATTCCTCCTTGCTCCTCAGACCTACAATAACCAGGACCTACCCTCCATATTGAGCTGAATCTAACGTGGTGATAGGAAGGAGCAGTATCATTTAGACAAACATCTCCATTTTGGCGAAGGATAACCAATCTGAAATAATAAGCTTGATTCTTTCACCTGGATGTCAGAACCTAGCTTTCCTAAATTCATGGAGGAAGAAGGTACATGTGGAGAGGGGAAATTAGGACCCTCAGAACTGGATGTCCCTCTACTGCCCTACTCACCAGTCTGCTAGAAAATATAGTATCAGGAGTAGAGAAAGGGAAAACCGTGCTAAGCACAGTTTTGATATAGTTATTATGAAATACAGTTTTAACTTATAAAACTTATATTTTAATAAGATCGCATATTTTACAATACTGTGAAATACACTTCAATATTATACATCACATACTATCTGTAGGATATATCATACTTTTTTTCAAATGCAAAATAGGGCTATAAATATGGACTCTGAAGCCATGCAGCCCGAATTTGAATCTTGGTTTTACTTTTCATGGGGCTTTCAGCAAATTATTTATTCTCCTCTTGGTTTCTTCATCTCTAAAATAGGGATGACAAAGACACCTACTTTTCTGGATTATTTTGAACCACAGCTGGTAGAATACTTGTCAAGTATTTAGCACAATGTCTGACATACAAGAGGTCATTATTGAAAGAGCACTGTTCTTACCTCCAGGGTACTGGAAAGGAACTTGAAAGTGGTCACATGGACAAGTATGACCGTGTGGATCCAAGATCAGAGCTCATTTCAACTCACCCCAAAGCCTGTGTATGTAGTGAGTGATGTCGAGTGATTTTTTTTTTGACTCCATTTCCCAAATCAGTTATAACCAAATTTGACTACATTTTTGCTTCACTATTACCAAAAAAAATTCAAAATCCCACTCTTGTCTCACTTTTCACTTTTTCAAACTGTCATTATTTTAAAAGTTCCTGGAAATTTGTTAATGTGTCTTCTTGGTTCTTTGTTTTCAAAAAGACTTACTGAATCAATAATCCTTGGTAAATCTTTAAGAACATCTGGTCTGGTGCCAGAGTTTTAGTAATAGAGTTAGAAACAGCAAACTATGATTGGCTCACAAGGGGCTGAGGGCACTCCCTAACCAGAAGTACCTAACTTTGGACAGAGCAACCCACTGATGAGATTTAGTTCACTGAAGTTTGCAGCAAACATATTCCATAAGATTATATTGTCAATAAATTTGTTTCTATGGAAACATATCCTCACTTGTCAAGAGAGATTATTTTAGAAACCTCTTTTTATTTATTTATTTATTTATTTATTTATTTATTTATTTATTTATTTATTTTTCCTTCTCGCTTCTTTTAATCATTCTCTCAGATAATTGATTTTAGGAGATAATATTTATTAGGAGATAATATAATATTTTAGGAGATAATTTTAGGAGATTATATATATAAGAGATTATATATAATACATATTATTTATATATATGTAAAACTACAGTATTCAGAAAGTCTACCAAGTTGATGCAAATGGTGATCCCTTTTATATAAATTATCTCAAAATAAAAATATCTGACAGGATGATTTGTAACTTTAAAAGATATAAATGTTACATTCTCTTCATTTTACCTTAATTCTTGCTTTTGTTCCCTCAAGCCCAAGTTTTATCAGTCCTGTGGGTATTTTTGTTTTATTTTCTATCCAGCAGTAGTTCCACTTGCCCTAAATGTCTCTTAGCCCTCGTGCTAGCTCCGGCTTGTTACCATGGCAGCAGCAGGATTCTAAATGCCAGTGGAAATGTGCAGTGCTTCCTGAGACCACGGCCTCAAATTGGCACAGTATTGCTTCCACAGAATCCTATCAGCCAAACCAAGTACAAGGCTAGCATATATTCAAGGAATGGGGAAGAGACTTTGCCTCTTTATGGGGAGAGCTGAGAGTCACATTGCAAAGGACATGGATACAGGGAGGAGGTAAATGATTGGGGACTTTTGCAGTTAATATATCACAATCATGAAGGGAGTTGTTTACCTTATCCTCTGAGCCATCTATATATTCCTCTGTAACCTATTAGGTGCCACTTCTGGCCATGATAGACTTCTTAGGATGCACCAATAAGGGATGGTGAACAAATCTTTCTTTTTTTAAAAAAATAATTTATTTATATGAGAGAGAGAGAGAGAATAAGAGAGAGAGAGTGGCGAGGTAAAGGGAGAAGCAGGCCTCGCTGAGTGGGGAGCCCAACATGGGACTCAATCCCAGGACCCTGGGATCGTGATCTGAGCCGAAGGTAGATGCTTAGCAGCTGAATGACCCAAGCGCTCCTGAACAGATCTTTCTAATAGAGATGAGCCTAACAGGGAATTCTCCAAAGGAGACTAATGTATAGCATCTCTGTAATTTAAATTCCATTTATTAAAAAATACTTAACCTTTTTTAGGAATCATCAGAAATGATGCTAGTACCAGTCTTCATACATTGACTCATCAATGGAGAAAAATCATATTGTAAAAAAAAGATCACTAAGTATGCATCCTCTATAAGCTAATAAATAGCCACTCCATTTGACATAAAAAGATGTTACTTAAATAATTAAACTAATAAAACTGTAACTTCAACACCTCTACTTTCAAATGACACTCTGTTTACTTTCAGGTAGAATTCATAGTTCTCAATTTTTATTTGTTTTTATCCTGGAAAACTTTCATCCAATATATTTCAGAGTTTTTTTTTGTTGTGACTATTGGCTATCCCCCATTTCCAGTATCTTACCTAGTGTTTTCCAACTCATTGTCTTCTAAGGTCTAGAGAAATAAATATAGATTTGCTAATTTCTCTGTCTAATAAACTGATTTGCTCACCAAAATGATCTAAAAATGTTATGATTAATCCTGAGAACATATTCATAGGAAAAAAGCTAGGGGAGTTAGTGAATTTTGTGCGAAATGCACTTGGCAAAACAAAAGGGATTTACAAAACAAAATAGTGACTTTACAAGCTAGTGAGTTTTGGCATCTATGATGATTTTTACTGAATGTTTTTGTTGTTGAAGATGAGCTTCCTTCCCTTAGAGCAGAATTTCTTTCTTGTTGAGATGACTCTTGGTAAAGAGATCATCTGGTGTTTACGATGTGAATGTCTGCTGCCATTTTACAGAAAGTCACATTGTGCTTTAATAATACGTCCTTTTGCTGGAGAATCAAAATCAATGTGGAAGAAAATCTGTGAGATGGTTTACGAGGAAGGCAAATTACTACTACAGCTGACAAGAGGACTGATATATGAAGGTCATAGATAAATGCTTTTAAGCCATTTTAAAAATTACATTTTGTGTGCCTCCTTTATTCTGAAAGAACTTTCTTAAACCTTTCTTAAAGTTAGAGAAGGAAAAAGGAAAAAACACCTAACCTGACTTGTATATTTCTGTCATCAAGATCATATTTATTTCTTTCGAATAAACTTTGTAATATTGTCTCCCTTTCTTTTTATATCCCAGAGTCTATTTGGGATGAATGATAGTGACAAACCAAAAGACCATTTGTTCGGGGGGTTTCATTCAACAAGAGTCTTAAATTTATACTTTTTAATATTGCCTCAAAATGAAATAGAGACACATATATAAGACTGAATATTTAAAATATGCTATATTTTGTAACTATATATAATTGTGTATATGTAGACATATATCTATCTCTCTATCTATATATTTGGTAACCTTATATTTTTTTCATTTTTTTACTTTTTATTACACTGAGAGCCTCAGACTTGGAATCTCTCTCTCTCTTTTTTAAGATTTTATTTATTTATTTGACAGAAAGAGAGAGAGAGAGGGAACACAAGCAGGGGGAGTGGGGGAGAGAGAAGCAGGCTTCTTGCTGAGCAGGGAGCCCTATGTAGGGCTCCATCCCAGGACCCTGGGATCATGACCTGAGTCGAAGGCAGACGCTTAACGATTGAGCCACCTAGGTGCTTTCTCTCTCTCTCTCTCTCTCTCTCTCTCTCTCTCTCTCTCTTTTAAGTAAACTCTACCCCCAAAATGGGGCTTGAACTCTATGACGCTAAAATAAAGAGTTGCATGCTGTACTGACTGTGCCTCAAATTTGGAATATCTCTTGACCTGTGAGAAGCATTGCTTTTCTTTGAATCTGAATTTATGGCCCTTGTTTTTATTACAATCTGTTTCAAAATCTAATCTGTCCCTTAAAAGGCAGTTCAAATCATACCTCCATAAAGCCATCTCTGGTCTTTTTAACTGGAAATAATTTCTCTCCTCTGTGATCCCATATTTCTGACATATACATCTTATGTCTATAGTAGGCTTCATGTGAGCAAGGGCTTCATCTTCTTCTTCTATTATGTACTTAGAAAATAAAAAAAATTGATTGCCTTTGAATAGAGGTCAGTGGTTATTTTATTCGTAAGAGTCATCTTTTATTATATTTTATTATTCTGTCTTCCTCTTCTCTCACTCTGTTTTCTCTGTCTCACAGCTAGTTAGTACTAAAATTAGGGCAAAATGCTTTACAAGCTGTGAAGCCAGCATTTCTGAGCTCAGAGTAGTTTTCAGATAGAACATGGGATTTGTTAAGAGCAAATCAGTTCTTGCAAAATTGGATTATGTATTCTATCTATTTTCAAAGATTTCCATTACTATATCCTCTCTAATATCAGTCTAATTTAGTAGGAAAGCTCAAGAGGTCTGTGGTTAACTAGAAAGTCATTCTTCTGGACATACTCTGGGCTACTTGAAATGTGGTTAGCGACATCCTTGGTTCAGTGGCTAAAAGCCATTCCCTGGAGCTCTCGAAGGCCATTAAGCAGATGTTCAATTACACTCTAGATTGTATTTGGCAATATCACTACCAGATGGTTTCATTCTGGTTATGTTTCCATTTTTATTTCTTTACCCCCACTCATCTTTATGGGTTCTGTCTTCAGTAAACAATCATGCCTCTAGGAAATCTTTGTATCACAGAATATATTGATCCTGAGTTGGGTTTCTCAAGATGGTAATTTTAGCACATAAGGCAGCTCTTTGTTGTATAGGTGACATTTCTTCAGACTCTTTGAAAATCCAAGAAAATGACCTTGTGTGTTGGGTGAATGTGTTAATCCTAGAAGGGATATCAATTTTCCTTTGGACAAGCAAATTAATTTGCCCTGCAGAACCCTGGAGAACCTCAGAAATTGGAATATCAGATAATTCTTAATGTAGGCATAAGTGGTATTAAAAAGGCCCCAAGATAGGGAATTACTTAAAAGTCTGTAAACAAGAAGCAGTTAGATTGACCTTGTCTTCTCCCCCATACAGGCTAATTAAGTTACTAATCCCCTTGATTCCTATAGGAGACTTTCTTTAGAGAAAGTGAAACCAAGATGTTTACAAAAATAGGCCATGGGCTGCATTTAACTCTAGGGCCATAGTTGGCTAACCCCTATAGTTAAGGAGCACTAGGTATCAAGACAAATCAACAGAAAAAAGGAAATCACAGGAAGAAGCAGAATTGACACAGAGAGCAGAAGAAAACATCAAAGGAACTAAAGTCATTACCCTTAGAGAGGCAACAAAAGCATGACATCCATTAATCAAGAACAGGATAAAAAAAAATCAAGAACAGGATATAATAAAAAAGGTATAATCAAACATGGAAAAATCCCAAGAAATTAAAACCAAGATAGCTGAATAAAAACAAATTCAAAAGAAAAGTTAAGAGATAAAGTTAAGAGAATCCCTAGAAAAATAAAAAGACAAAGAGATAGATAATAGGAGGGAAAGGATAAGAAAATGAGAGAGTAAAGATAACCTTATTTCTGAAGGTTTAACATCCTACTAACATAAGTCCCAAAAGAAGAGAATAAACAGAAATGAAGACATTTTCAATTAGATATACTGGAAAATTTCCCAGATTTGAAACACTTGTGACTCCAGATTGGAAAAGCCCACTTAATTTCCAGCCCAAGAAATAATGATGAACTTTTCTCAAGGCTAGTCATCATGGCATTTCAATACCAGAAGAGAAAATGCTTCAAATTTAATACTTTGATCAAAAATTAGAATTAGTTAAAACAATCTGTTGGGGGAAAGGTTCTGGGCATAGTTGATTCTTGCTGATTTCAAATCAGTTCCACCCAAAAGAAATGGTGGTAGAAATTCAGCAATTATTCCTAGAATATTGATGTAAAGGTGCATTGGATAATTAAAAATAAAACATGAAATCCTAGAAAAATCAATTCATAATGGTTAAGAGCCTCCACACAGTTTTCATATCTTTTAGCAAGGTGTACTAAAATGGTAAAAATCTCTATGTAGAAGATTACTTATTAGAACCATTTGGGATCCTAAAATCCTTTCATATTTTATCATTTGTTCTTTAAAAATATGTTATGTTGAAGAAATGTCTATTGCCTTTGAATAAGATGTCTTGAATTATATTTTGTTTCACATCCAGTAATTGATTGTTTGAGGGATGAAGTGGTTTGTTATACAATAGTACCACTGAGGGCCTAAATTAAGGTTGCACAAATCAGTATTATGTTCATTTTATTAGTTTATTCTGTTTCATACAGCATTAGGATTGATTTGCTCATGTAAGAACTGCCCCACATGCTAGGATTCTATTTTAGTGACCCAAGAATTAAGGCTGTCTTTTAATTTCAAGTTGTACTAACTTGGGCTCTTGGATCACTGTGAGTAGCTTGCCAACACCAAAGACTTAGCTCTTTAGGAAGCCTTTAACTGAAAATATTCCCCTTCTTCCCTCGTTGGCTGAATCAGGATCTTGTTTCTGGTACTAGAAATGAAGTGCTATCCAGTGACCACATCCAGATGGCCCGAGGTCTGAAGGGGACTGTGGATCTATGAAAAGACTGTGTGCCGCTCTTCAAATTGGAGAATTACTCTTGGCAGAGGAGGGCTTTGAAGTTGCTATGTGAAGTCAGTGAAAAGCATTAGGAAGCACCCACATGAAAGGGCTCTTTTCTTCATTAGGTCTGCTGCTCGCAGAGGGGATGATTACATTTCATTATTCATCTTCTTTCCCTGTGAAAACCAGCTATGGAGTTCTCTGCCATGCTCAGCATGTGTCTTCTTCCTAGGCCACCAAATTTCACAGAATGTTAAATGTACTTTTATGAGCACATGGCTGTGTTCTTCTGTGGCTCAACTTAAAGTAAGACATGTTAAAATGAATTAGTACTTTTTAGAAAAATGGCATAGTTCAAAACCCCCAAGACCATGGGAAGCAAATTGAATTTAGGAGCTGACATTTCACAAGGGACTGCTAAAATAATGAAAAATGAAGAGACCAAGAACCAGTGGTTTCCCTAGACATGGAAAGGGTTCTGAAGGCAATAGTAGTCCTACAGTTTGGTTTCTAGAGGTCAAAAACCTGCCCTTTTCTGAAAGGTAAAAGGTTCTTGGGAGAAATAAATAAAATTCCAACTTTGGTATATTTGTGGTCTGAAAGAGATGAGGGGAAGTCTTGGTTTTTACTTGGGGTGCATTTGCTGTAGAAGTAGTATCTGATCTTCCAAACTGAAGAAACTGGTTTAAAAAACTGAGAGTCCACTGAGGAATGAAGTCGTAGTTCCCTTCCTGCAAGAAAGGCAGCCTGAAGTCTTGGGTGTGGAGTCAGTGAGTTAGGTCTGTACGCACCCTTTTTCCACTCAGGGCTCAGTGACTCAGGTCCGGGTTCCAGGTACCAGCCTGTCCATCTATCTTCCCCAACACCTCGAAAGCATTATACCCTCTCTCTTTGCTGCTTTCTTTTTGCAATTTATTTGCTGTAGTACACACTGACCTGGAACTCAAAAATCTGTTAATGTTTTCAGCTTGTATTAGACATGCTATTCTTGCCTCTATAATGAGATTGTTCACTTTTTTGATGCAAGGAACCTGTCTTATTATTATTTTCAAAATTTTATTACTGCTTAGTTCAACTGGCAACATGGCAGGTGTTCAATAGATAGGGGGTTCATGTAATTTATATCCAAACTGAAACACTTTTGAGAGTAAAACTGGATGCTTTCAGTTGTCATGCTGAGACAGCAGGTGCAAATTGCAACATAAGGTCAGTTTGTCAACATATATTTGTAAAATGAAATTAATTTCTCCAGTGATCTCCTACCCATAATTCCTAACCTTTACATCTTCCTTCCTTCCTTCCTTCCTCTTTCTTTCTTTCTTTCTTTCTTTCTTTCTTTCTTTCTTTCTTTCTTTCTTTCTTTCTTTCTTTCTTTCTTTCTTTTTTCTTTTTCTTTCTTTCTTTCTCTTTCTTTCTTTCTTTCTTTCTCTCTTTCTCTTTCTTTCTTTTTTCTTTCTTTCTTTTTCTTCCTTCCTTCCTTTCTTTTCTTTCTTAAAGATTTTTAAAATTTATTTGAGAGAAGGAGAGCAAGAAAGAGAGAATGAGCGTGCGCATGCACGCAAGTGGGGGGAGGGGCAGATGGCAAAGCTGGCTCCACACTGAATAGGGAGCCTGACTTAGGGCTCGATCCCAGGACCCTGGGATCATGACCTGAGCTAAAGGCACACGCTTACCCCATTGAGTCACCCAGACATCCCCTTACTCCCCTTTCTTATCTCGGGAAACTTCCTACTGGGGCTTGAACAACTTCGCTCCCTTTAAAGCCTTTTTACGGAGATTGTGCTTCTTGAGATCACATTAGATGTCTCATGACTTGTTCCTTTTTATGAGCCATTACATTCTTCCCCATTCCTCCAATTTGTTAAATAAAACAATCCAGCAGTGTTTCGACCCCACAAAACTCTTGAAGATAGAATCCTCGGGAAGTCATTCTATCCAAGATATTTCAAATTATACCCTTGTTCCTGGATATTGGTTATTAAACCATCAGTCTCTGTCTTGAACAGATTTATAACCCGGGGTGGGAGAAAACAGTTCCTGTTTGTGGAGGCCTGATTATATTCTAGGCTCCTTACTGTCTAGATATCACAAAATATTATATCTCTAATTATCACAAAATATTATACTCTTCCAAAACTTGCCTTGTGAAATGGTAGATCTTTTTATGTATTATTGAACATTATATGAAAAAAAAAAGCCTTTCCTTGATCAATCAAATTTGAGATGTGCTATGCTAAAGATAAAGATGTTTCTTTACAGGGTGCCTGGGTGGCTCAGTCTTTGGGCACCTGCCTTCGGTCAGGTCATCATCCCAAGGTCCTGGGACTGAGCCCTGCATCAGGCTTCCTGCTCAGTGGGAAGCCTGCTTCTCTCTCTCCCACTCCCGCTGCTTGTGTTCCCTCTCTGTCTCTTTCTGTCAAATAAATAAAAAAATCTTAAAAAAAAAGATGTTTCTTTACTGCAGCAACTTTCCATCATTAATAAGCTAACATACTTTATTAATTTCCAAGAGAGGTCTATAATAAGCATTTTTTGAACTGAAGAACTCATACCCTATCTTCTTCCTTGACCCTCCCTCTTTTACCCCCAAACCAGGAATCATCAGCCGTGTCTATTGTTTAAAAAAATACTGTTTGGAAAAATCTAAATTAATACTATTCTAGAATAGGCTTCATTAGAATTCTTCAGTGCAGCCTATTCCCTGATTTGCAACGTAGTCAGCAGTCTTGCACTACTTTGGTATCTCTAACTGGGGAGTTTAAAAAGATAATAAAATGATTTGTCTGGGATAAATAAACTCTGAAAGAAGCAATGTTTACCTCATGTACTTACATATAACAGACTTTAAATCATTCTTAGTTGTTTCAGAAATAATCCTCAATTCCCTTGGCTAAGAATCTAGTGACATCCATTATCTATTGTAGCAAGGAAATAGTTTCCATTCTCGTCCTATCTATATTCTGTTGAGTATCCCCGTATGGGTCTTGTCCCACATAATATGATCTGTCAGTTTCTTCCTTTAGGGCTCTTATTACGAAGCCAGCCTTTGATTGTGCACTTACTTAAAGTGCAGTCTTTAAGGATCAAGCCCTTATTAATAGTCTTTTACAAAAGGATATGCTTTCTTCTAATATGTTTGGCAAACCACTGGCTGCCTTTTTATTTGCACTAATATATAAAAATGACTTCTTAAAAAAAATGACTTCTCGATGTTCTGTGTTTCACATGCTGTGTTTGTGGACGGGGGATATTTTAAATTTGCTTTGGCAAATACCACTTGGACTCTGAATCAAAAATAGGCCCCTGCTGTCCCTTTGCAAGATCACTGATGTCATAAGATTAAAAATTCCTTGCCTGCAGTAGTTCCTCAGTGTTTCTTAGATCCCTTCAGCCTCTAGATTAATTTACCAAATCTGTATGAAATCCTCCGATGTGCTGTGCTTGGGCTAGGCACAGCAGAAATAAAGATAAAAAAGATATTTTGGGTCCTATATTGTGTAGCTAGGGTATGTGCTGTGTCTGTTTTACAGATAGGGTTGCTAGGTCATTTAAGAAAAAAAAAGGCGGGGCGCCTGGATGGCTCAGTGGTTTAAGCCTCTGCCTTCTGCTCAGGTCATGATCTCAGGGTGCTGGGATTGAGCCCCGCATCGGGCTCTCTGCTCAACAGGGAGCCTGCTTCCCCCTTCTCTCTCTGCCTGCCTCTCTGCCTACTTGTGATCTCTCTCTCTCTGTCAAATAAATAAATAAAATCTTTAAAAACCCCCGCATCAGGCTCTCTGCTCAACAGGGAGCCTGCTTCCCCCTTCTCTCTCTGCCTGCCTCTCTGCCTACTTGTGATCTCTCTCTCTCTCTCTGTCAAATAAATAAATAAAATCTTTAAAAAAAAAAAAGAAAAAAAAAAAAGGCACATTTAGTAAGCATTTATAGCCCAGATGGGAAAAGCTATGATGTGGAAACTTTAATCTTGGCAAAATTTATATCGCTTAACTTTCATATTAGATGGACTTTCTTTTGTTCGTACAATTAATTAATAATAAATAATATATTAAGAAAAAGAATACATTTGACTGGCATTTATTCCCAGTGAACATAAATTTGATGTACTCTACTGAACAGGCTATACATATTAGCTAGGCCAAAGCTAGGTGCTTTTTAATTGTGAGAGATATTGCCCAATTGTCATCCATCAGTGTTGGGCATTAATTTGCTTGCCCATAGCAAGGAACAAAAATGCTTCTTGCCAACACATAGGGGAGTTATCAGATTTTTTTAATCTTTGCTAACCTGATGCATGTAAAATGCTATCTCATTATAATTTTAGTGAACATCTTTTCATATATTTAAGGCATTTGTATTTTTCTTTTTAACCAACTCTCTGTCTTTCCCATTTTCCTTCTGGATATGAAATTAAATTTTTTATATATTTACATTTATATTTAATAAAATATTAAAATTTTTATATAAATGGATATATTGTATGTATTCTTTTAGTTTGGCTTCTCTTGCTTGGCACAACTACTTTGAGATTTACTCATCTTTCTTTGTTTATCAATAGTTTCTTGGCGAAGATTTTCAGTTCAACTAATGACATTTTTATTATCCTATATTCGGATCCAACATTAACAATAAATACAGATTTATAGAGCCTGGTTATTTTTTAAGATGAAAGTGCCAAAGAGTGAATTTTACCATATGGATGATTTACAGTTTTATTATATATTTTTAACCCAGGTTAAATGGATGTATTCTATTTCACAGTTGTTTCTTCTTGTGCCATATAAAGTGACAGAATTTTTTCATTATTGTATCTATTGTGAAATATTTTTAATGGAGTTTAAGCATTTTATGATTTTACTCTTCATCATGTTCTAATCAAAGATAAAATAGCTAAAATAGCTTTGCTTTTTCTTCCTTCTTTGCAAACTTTGTAACTGATGGGCTACTTTTTTTTTCTGTTGCTCTGAATGAAGAATCAGCCAAAAGGCAATAAAAACCTGAAATTAAGAACAGCAAATAGTACTAAGGTTCCACCCAAATAATTTTAGTGATATTTATGATGGTATGTCCTTTCTAAACATTTATTAAAAATCAAAAGGATTCCCATGAAACAGGCTTCACCACAAATACTTTGCAACCACTTGCAGAACCTGAGATAAGATGAGATTACTTGCTCAGAGTCAATCTATATCATCACAGCACTGTGAGGTTTCTCTATAGGATCTGGTTTCACCGTCTTATCTCATTTACCAGTTGCTACTAATTATTGTGCCACTGTCTGCTTACTATGTAGCAGGGGCAAGCAGTATCCACAACTCAAGGACACAAATATAATTAATATTTGGTCCTTATCCCTAAAGAAATACCTTGTTCTAACAGATCTATGGAGGTATAATTGAACTTTTTTTTTTTTTTTAAGAGCCCACAAGTGGTGGAGGGAGGGGCTGGAGTAGAGAGAATCCCAAGCAGACTTGTTCTGGGTGTAGAGCGCGACATGGGGCTCCATTTCATGAGCATGAGATCATGATTTGGAGGCTTAACTGACTGAGCTACCCAGGCACCCCATGGAGGTATAATTGAACTTAAAATAAACCACATATATCTAAAATGTACAGTCTGAAGTTTTGAGACCCACGAAACCATTATTATAATCAGGATAATGAGTATATCCATCACTCACCCAAACTTTCTTGTGCTTCTTTGTAGCACCTCCCCTTTCTCTTCTCTTTTCCCCTTCCTTGAAAACAGACAGACCAGAGGGTCTTGAAACAGACCTTGAAACAGACCAGAGGGTCTGTTTTCTCTCACTGCAGTTTACATTGTATTTTTAAAAATTTTATATAAATGGACATATTGTATTATTCTTTTTGATGGCTTCTCTTGCTTGGCATAACTACTTTGAGATTTACTCGTGTTTCTGTGTGTATCAGTCATTACTCCTTTTTATTGCTGAGAGTATTCAACTATAAAGCTAAACCCTAATTTAATGATCTGTTTATTTGTTGTTGGACATTTGGGCTGTTTTCAGTTTGGAGCTATTATAAATAAAGCTGTTATCATCATTCAAATACAAGTTTTTATGTAAACAGATGCTTTCATTTTTCTTAGGTAAATGCCCAAGTATGGAATGGCTGGGTCATACAATAGGTATATATTATACTTTTTAAAAAACTGCCAAACTGGTTTCCAAAGCTATTGCACCATTTTACTTTCCTACTGCCAGTATATAAGAATTCCTCTCACTGTATCTTTGGTAACATTTGGTATGGTCAGTCTTTTTAATTTTAGGTGATCTCCTAGGTTTGTAGTGACACCTTATTATGGTATGAATTTCCCTTCTTAATTATTAATAATGATGAGCATATTTTCAGGTCTTTTTTGGTGAAGCATTGGTTCAAATCTTTTGTCTATTTTTTATTGAGCTGTTTTCTTCTTATTATTGCATTTTGAGAATTTCTTATACAGTCTCGATGTAAGTCCATTACAAGACAGGTAATTTGCAAATATTTTTTCCCACTGTAGCTTGCCTTTCCAATTTGCTATTGAGATAATTTTAGTTCCAATGAGAAGGGACATTTACTCAGTGGTGGGTAGCTCAGAAAAATTTTTACACACTGAAAATTGAAGGATGAGTTGGAAGTCTCCTGGTTAAAAAATGTGTGTGTGTGTGTGTGTGTGTGTAGAAAAAAGTAGGATGTCATGAAAATTTTGACATGAATTTGTTTATCAGATTATTTGACTCCAGGACAGGAAAGAGTCTAAAAAACATCAAAATTTGAAGAAGGGCTACTGATAGGTGGATGGGACATGTGGGAAGAATATAAAAAAGAGACTGGGGATTGACAGAAATCTCATTTGCTTTGTTTTGACATTCTGCACCCTCACTATTCTGTTTTTCTTTTGTTTCTGACTGGCAGGTGATAAATAATTAATTGACAGCTGGGGGTTAAGTACCTAGATACAATGGAAATTTAGAGATGTCATCTTGGAAGTTAAGGATATTTGTCTTTTTAAATGGAAGATGAGGTAATTTTCCTCTGAGTACTTGATTATTGACTAGTAGGCTGGAAAGAGGGAGACCAATAAGATTCACTAGAGGTTTCTGACTCCATTGCCCAAAGTTCACTGACAACCAAACAAGTGTACAGATAATAACTTAAGGTCAAAGTACATAAAACTGAGCTGGTGAGCCAAGGATAAGAAGGAGACTGCAATTTCTATCTCAGTAAATTGAATTATCTAAACCTGTCCACCAGCTACCCTGCTCTCCCTGCCAGATTTGAGTAATGTTACCCTGAAAGAAGAAGCAAGAATTCTGTTTGTTGAGTTGCCATTTGCATTAATATCAGTACACCCAGAAATACCCTCAGCCTTTGGATCTGGCAATCAAGGACATTGATTATATTAGTGGCTTTAATGTTGAAATCAAGTTCATGGCCTGTCACTGATAATTAATTAGGCATTTTTAGGACAATAAATAATGTATACTTCTTCTGAGAGGAACACATCCTGGTTTGAACACAAATGATGGACACTTGGATAAATCTTTGGTTTATTAAAAAAGTTTGTGAAAGCAAGTAATCATTAAAAAATGTTAATATAATAAACAATTTACCAATTCACATTTAACTTATCAATATTTTGTGTAGGGTTAAGGTCTTTTCTTCATTTATTTAATTAATATTTGTTAAACTCTTACTAGGTACTCTTGCAGATGCTAGAGATAAAACAATAAGTGAAACAGACAAATATCTTATCGCTTTAAAGTAAGCCTTTATCGCTTACTTAGGAGGGGAGTCAGGGTATGTGAGGGTCATGGGAATGCTTCCACAAACCTCCTATGACAAGAAACATAACTGAGCCCCAGCTTGTTATGTCCTCCCTCATTTCCTTTTTCTTTTCTTCACATACTTAGATAATCGCTCTTATGACCAGGCTCTCTGGGAGTTGAGGTTACTGTGATAAACAAGGTACAATTATTGCCTTAAAAGAACGCCAAAATTCAGGAACACAGACAAATAAATGGATAATTACAAAACATAATATTTAGATCCATATAGAAATATGAATGATGAATTATGAAAGCCCTCAAAAGGAAGTAATTCACTGTATTTGGGAGAATTAAGGAAATCTTCATAGAAAAGGTAATATTGGACTGAAGTTTGAAAAGTTGGGAAAAAAGGAGATTTGAGTATTGCCTCCTCAAACTGAGATTTCTTGAGAGCTTAAGTAATTTAGGAGACAGTGATTGGGCACTTCCATGTGCCAGGTGCTGGGAGTGGAGACTTAGAAAACAAATCATAATTAAGTGAAGCAATTGTTTTTAATATTTTTATGATAGTGCCATTATGGTCATGTGTTTTTAAATGAATCTTTAAGAGACCCATTCTAAAATTTTTACAGGTACAATTATATGATATCTGGGTTTTCTTCAAAATGTTATCTTGAGAGCAAGGGACAAAGAATAAAACAAGGAGGCCAGATCAGCCAAAAATTAATAATTGGTGAGGCTAGGTAATGAGTACCAGAGGTTCATGAGACTATTTTTCATAATGAAAAGTTAAGAACAAAACAATAAGATTTGGTTTCTGACTTTGAAAAGCTCATAGTCTATCAGGAAGAGACATCTAAACATAAGTTTAAAACATTATGAGGAGAAACACTTAACCGCATAGAAAGGATGTATAACGTTACAGAATGAAATAAAATTTATTTATAAATAAAAATTAACTCTAGCTAGTTCTAGAGTGTAGAGGGTTCATTGGTAATTCACTTCAGTGAGTAAATAAATCTCCATTCAGCTCCCTTGCCTTTAGAGACTGGGGAGGAGGAGAGAAAAGTTAGATTCAGACAAAATTACAAAAGTATATGGACGAATCTTTGGATATATAAAGGGAAGCCCAGAGGTGGTATTTTTGAAATGCTGGTGTTTGGTGAGAATGAAAACTGGTATAGCCCCTCTGGAAAACAGTGTGGAGGTTCCTCAAAAATTTGAAATAGAGCTACCTTACAACCCAGCAATTGCACTAGGAATTTACCCCAAAGATACAAATGTTGTAATCCAAAGGAGCACCTGCACCCCAATGTTTATAGCAGCAATGTCCACAATAACCAAACTATGGAAAGAGCCCAGATGCCCATCGACAAAATGAATGGATAAAGAAGTTGTGGTATATATACACAATGGAATGCTACTCAGCCATCAAAAAATGAAATCTTGACATTTGCCATGATGTGGATGGAACTAGAGGATATAATGCTAAGTGAGATAAATCAATCAAAGACGATTATATGATCTCACTCATATGTAGAATTTAAGAAACAAAACAGAGGATCACAGGGGAAGGAAGGGAAAATAAAACAAGATGAAACCAGAGAGGGAGACAAACCATAAGAACTCTTAATCATAGGAAACGAACTGAGGGTTGCTGGAGGGGAGAGGTGGGGTTGGGGGATGGGCTAACTGGGTGATGGGCATTAAGGAGGGCACATGATATAACGAGCCCTGGGTATTATATAAGACTGTTGGAATCACTGAACTTAACCTCTGAAACTAATAATACACTATATGTTAATTAATGGAATTAAAATAAAAATAATATAAATAAATAAATAAACAGATAAATAAAAAAATAAATGCCGGTGTTCATAAAGAGGTGAGCAACATTAGAAGATGCTTCTCTCATAGTTTGTGGGAATGATGTTGAACCGTCTATGTGTGTTGCTGCTACACAACCTCATTTATGTCCCTAGAACTTCACAAAAGGTTACCATACAAATGATCTGTGTGTCTTTCATTTTCCTGTTTTTCCTTTTGCAGAAAACAAGGAAATAAAGCTGAGTTTCACATCATGGGAGGTGATAATGAAGGATTCTGGAACAAATGCATTAGTGATAGGAAAGGGTTAACTATAGAAATCCTGTGAGAAAGGATCTAGGAATAGACTGGAGGTAGTATATTCTGACATGTGGGTAAAAATTAGAACTAGATGTGTCAAAAAGTAGGATGAAACTAATGTATTTAAGTCACTAATGTTTTGTTGGATAGTTTATCAGAGGCTTCATTCTGTTAAGCAAGGAGTAAGGGTCCTGGGCAACACTAATGCCCCAGATGACCATGAGAAAGAAGAGCCTTAGGAAGGGTCATGGATATTTCTGAGAAAGAGGTAGAAAATGCTTGAAGGAGGGTGATAAAAGAGAGGCTTACTTCGAAATGTGGTGCTTCCTTGTGTCCTTGGCCTCCACTTTATTTTATACTAGGAAGAGATAGGCAATTGACTCTGAGGGCCTACCAATAATCTCTAGAGAAAATTGTAATTATCATCAGTAAGATATTTACTTCAATTCTTGTTTGCTTTAAAACATGCTTTAAGTAAGATGAAATCAATGTGAAATTTCTTCAGAAATTTTGATCCTCATCCACTGCTTTAATGATTTAAATTGTGTAATTTAGTTTTGTGCAATTGTTTGAAATAACTCCCAAGCCAAAATTGTGGTGGTCAATAAAATTTCTGAATTCATTCATTTGTCAATCTTGTCATTAAAGAAAAATAATTTTACAGCCAAGAAAAATAGTAGCCCAAATGGTTGGAATAAAATTAATAGATCACAGTAAATAAGTGTCAGCTACTGAGTCAAGTGAAAATCCAGGTTCTGCCCAAGTAATTTTTCTATGCTCTGATGTGCCCTACAGCCACTAGTTAATACCCATTATATCTGGGTATTAAATCCTGCTGCTCTGAAAGGAACATCAAGGGTACAGAATCTCAAGGATTAGAGTACCTATTCTCAAACCCATTTGAAGTTTCAGCTAAAAGTATTAATTAACTGGGCACCTCTACTAAAATAGAGTACCCTGCAGTTCCCTGACTACTAAGCTTCAGGTCGGATGCTCTTTTGAAGAGAGTCAAGATATTTTTGTTTTGAATATAGACCAAGGATTAGAGCCTGCTCTTACCTTATAACACTCACTGTTCTGAATCCTAGCAGCAGGCACTCGGAAGAAGGTCACATCCAGCAGAGGCCAAATGAGGACCTGGGTGGTTCTGAACCAGATTCATAAAATACTTTTTTTAAAAAAAAAAATTTCATTTATTTATTTGACACACAGAGAGAGAGAGACAGTGAGAGAGGGAACACAAGCAGGGGGAGTGGGAGAGAGAGAAGCAGACTTCCCGCTGAACAGGGACCGCGATGTGGGGCTCGATCCCAGGACGCTGGGATCATGACCTGAACAAAAGGCAGACACTTAACCACGGAGCCACTCAGGTGCCCGCATAGCACACTTTTAAACATAGGAATGTTTGGGGCACATTTGATATAATTAAATTGCATTTAATTAATGTTTATTGGGCTAGGCACTTTCATGTCTTTCAGTATTATGTTTTGAACGGAACTGGTTCTGGCAAGGATCGTCATACTTTAGCCCCTGGCCTATCAACTACTGAAAACGTGGTTATGTTTTTAAAAGTGAGTATCTTTTAGATATCCATCCTACCTCTTTTATAGATAAAGTTATATGATACTTGGGATTATTATCAGAACATAGCCATTCTCTGTGACTACTTTCGTGCTGTAGTGGCAGAGTTGAGTAGTTGTGGCAGATTCCAAATGGCCTGTCCTTGCAAAGCCTCAGATATTTAGTATCTCACTCTTCGCAGACAAAGTTTGCCCCCAAATGGGTTATGGTCTTGAGTGGATTTGCCTACATGTTTAAGAAACAAACAAACAAAAAAAGAAACAAAGTTCTCTTTTGTTCCAGAAAATGTGAGATCTTACTTTGGTGCCATCTTAATACTACACTGTCACTCTGGCTTTTACTCACAGCAATTTGTATATGACACTGTACTGCTTTATATCACTCATCTAGCTCAATGACTTTTCCAACAGATATCATCATAGTAGAATGTATCAGTAGGTAGGGTATAAAAATATTTATGCAAAAATAAAAATTTGATAGATATTTATGAAGACTTTATGATATGCCAGGTATCCCAACTGCTAATTACTTGGCTAGACTTTGTGATATGTAAGATAACAGGGTAGATGCTTGCTTGTTTGTATCCTATCCATTATTTGCTCTCCTTTCATCTGGTAGTAATGTCCTGGTTTCCTTTGGGAAACATTTTTGTAAATGCATATTTGTGCATATAGAGTAGTCAGATTCTTATGTATTTTGGAGATAGAACCAATAAGATGTGTGGTTTGTATGGAAAAGAGAGGAATTAAGAAAAGCTCTAAAGCTTTTGGTCTGATCAGCTAGAAAAGGCATGTACCACCATTTAACATGATATATATTTGTTTATGTTTTGCCTTCTTCCAATAGTGACTTGAGATCGAGAGCTTTCTCTTTATTCCTAGAAACCAGAAGAACGCCTGATGTACAATATACTTTCAGTAACTGGTTGTTGAATGAATAAATGTGTAAGTATGTTTGTGGCATAGATTTCATAGATGTGAAGTTCTACGGAATCAAAGAGAATGTACACATTTAATTTTGACATATTTGAAATTAACTTCCAGAACGAATTTGTCAACTAAGTTCCACCAACTGTATATGACAACATCAAGGTTTCAATAAGTGGGCAGTTTGGTAAGCACAATAATGCCATTCCCCACGCCACACCCCACACATGAAAGATGTTCATTGGTTGCACCACAAACACTATGAAGATGTCCATCTTCTAATGCCCAGAACTTGTGGATAGGTTACCTTAATTGGTCAAAAGGACTTTGACATTGTGACTAAGGATAAGGATCTTGGGCTAGGAAGAGGCTGTGGTCAGAGTGATGTGACAACAGAAAACAGAAGTATGGCCAGAGAGAGATGACACTGCTGGCTTTGAACACAGGAATTTGCCTACGCCAATCAAGCAGGAATAATGGGCAGGGCTGGGGGGAGCGAAGGGAAGGGGTGCAGCAGGGAGGCAAACTAATAGAGCAGCAATATTGAAAGTTGCCGTTCAAGTTGGTAGAAACAAACTGAAGAACTATTTTTAAGTAGAGGTAAGCCTAATATTTTATTTTAGGTCATTTATGTTGCATTGATGTAAACCATATGCATTTCCCTGAACCTTCAGTAACGTCTGCTATACAGGAAATGCCTTTTAAGAAATCAAGGAAAAATGGCTGACTACCACACCTGAGTAAGTGTAGAAATGAAAGAAAGGAAGAATTGCATGAGATGATGTTGAGATTCTCCTAATACTAGGAATTGGAGAGTAAAGTGATCATGAAAATGAGTCTTCAGAAACACAGTTATACCTGGAAAGATGTGGCATGAGGGAAAGGCTGAAGTATCACCAGTGTTAAAATTGGAATCAGGGGCATGAGGGAGAAAGAACAGAAAATGTTTTAGTAACAAATACCTTAATGTGAATTAGTTCCTCTATTGATTTACTTAATTATTTACTCCATGTCCTGGGAAATATCAAGTATCAAAATCAAGCTATCTAGGAAAAGAAGGATCTTCGGAGAGGTTGGGCAGCATGAGAAATTGTAGCAACAAGGAAAATATCATAGAGAAACTTCACCCACTTTTCTCAGAGGTAGGACAGGACTCCATGAGCCATTGATCACCCTTCATATCAGACAGGTATATGTCAGGAAATTGGGTCCACAGGCCCAGCTGTGTCCTCTGCAGGAATCTTGCCATTTCTTCTTAGAAAACTATTTGTTTTATATGCTTATTTACTTTTAAATTTAATTAAATCAATACAAAACACCTTCATGGACTTTGATTCTCAATGAACTACTTTTATGATGCAGGTATTTAACTCTATGCACCTGAGTTGAAGCTAGTTCTTGGGCCTAAACTATGGGGGTCAAATAAAATTATCTGGAAATTCTGAGCATATTTCCTAGGCAATCTTGCCAATAAAGAATAAAGGTCAGTGACAATCAAGTAAGATTCTAACCGTTATCGGTAGGTAACAAGTAATCGACATGGGCATTTTGACTAAGGAGTAGCAGAAGGATTTAGCTCCTATCCAGATAATTTTCATATCGCTCACTTTATAATCCCCTGATATCCTGGTATTAAATCCTGGAACCATAAATTTAGGATCAAGCTTACAGATCTATCTAGTGCACAAACACATTGTATAAGGAAACTGGCACCGAAAAACATTAATTAAATTGGCTGAGATACTCAAACATGATCCCCGGAGGTTATTGACTATATAGCTCCCTGTAGTTCAATTTTTGGAGGTAAATCAACACATCCTGGTTTGAATGTAGACCACAGATTGGAACCTACTCCTGTTTCATGATCCTTGTTGATCTGAATCATAGCATAAGAACTCCAGGAGACTAACCTATTAACAGAGCCCACATAGAGAGTTGGGTTTACGATCTTTATTTAGTCCACAGAACATTTTTGAATGCCACAATATTTGCAGCATACTTTATGGAATTAATTTGCCTTCATATGCAAATTATCATTCTTCTCTTAAATTTTCTCCAATCATGCATTGTTATTTGATTAGAATGTTTATTTCCCTTATCTGGCTCATTTATATATTCAAGGGGCAGAGTATTTTATGTTTTAATAAATAATTATATTTTGGTCTCGTTTAACTTCCATTTAACATTGGAAGTTAAATGATGCGATTTTTGCTCCTTTGTGAGTTGGATATTGCCTTACCCAGTTTTTCATGGCCTACTTAGCTCAAAGTTTGGCAGCAAGATATTGCTATAATATATAGATCATCAGTTGTAGTGAAAGTTAAGTTTAAATATTAAAATGTAATAACTGAAAGGTTCATACTACTTTGGTGTATACGGCACACTTATAAATACGTTCTTCATTTGGCAGATATTTCTTGCCAAATTATATGTGTTCTAGGCACTTGGAAGGATAGTAAAATGCAGTGCCTCATCCTCAAGAGCTTTCACTATATAATAGGGGAGAAAAGGAAGTTAATGAATGTTCTATAAAGGATGGTGACTGAGGGTGCCTGGGTGGCTCAGTTGGTTGGGCGACTGCCTTCGGCTCAAGTCATGGTCCCGGGAGTCCCGGGATCGAGTCCAATGTTGGGCTCCCCGCTCGGCGGGAGGTCTGCTTCTCCCTCTGACCTTCTCCCCTCTCATTCTCTCTCTCTCTCTCAAATAAATAAATAAATAAACAAACAAATAAATAAATAAGGATGGTGACTGAGTCAGAAGAATTCATAGGAGAGCAAGCTCACTCTTGGCTGAGGTCAGAGAGGTTGCTAGGCCTATGCCAGAGTTGGTGAGCATGAGCTCCTCAGCTCCTTGGGGAATCCCCACTTATTCTACTGGCCAGATGCCCTTGTGCAGGGTACGTCTTACACAAATGTATCTTGCAGTCTTGGCTTGGGGTGATTACATATGGCTTTATGTAAATAGCAGCTTTGAGCTGAGTGAAGAGATTATACAAGTTTTGGAAGGAAAGGAAAGCTTGAAAATGTGGTTTAAGGCCAATGGAGGGGACTATGAATTATAGACAGAAAAGTTTTATCTTAAACTTTTTAAAATTACCAATTATATATATATGTATATAATTATATAAAAATTTAATATATATATGTATAGATATATGTATAGATACATAAAACAAATAATATACAAAATGTAGATGTATATTTATATATTAATATAAATCCATGTATACATATAAATATTATATAAAAATATAAATATATTTATAAAAAATACAAATGATTAAAAATTATAGAGGATATCTAGTGTTAAAAATTTATATACTTATAAGTATACATATATATTTATATATTAAAATATAGTAAAATATAAAAATATATTTTATGTTAAATACTTATATATATGATATAAATAAAATAAAATGTATTTATATATTATAGTATATATAATATATGTTATATAGTTATATATAATATATATTTTACATATATTTTATGTATATTTTAAAACATGAAAATACATTTTATATTTTATAAAAATGTAAAATAAGATAAATAAAATTAAATATGTTAACATATTTAAATATATTTATATATTATTTTCATATATATATATGAAAATATATATATATTATATATATATATATACATATATATAAAATTGAAGCACAACCGAAACATTGACTGTCCCTTCCATTTTCCAAATTGCACCACCACCCACTTTATCAGAGGTAATCATGCTAATCTGTTTGGACACAAACACACACACATCCTTACAGAATTACATCTATACAGGCATATATATGTACTCATGATTCTATAAAAATTACTCAATCACATTAAAAAATTAACAATTTATCTTTGCCATATTTCTATGTAATTATATCCATATCGGTTTCATTTACTTCTGTTAATATTTACATAAGCAACACACAAATATATTCTTTATAAGATTTACAGAATAAAAAACAGAGGAACAAACTATTAAAAAAAACAAAAAAGAGAAAGTATAAGGAGAGAAAATGAATTTACAACACTGTGCTGTTTATTTTATTACTTTTTAAAAAAGATTTCATTTATTTATTTGAGAGAAAGAGCAAGCAAGTGAGAGAAAGAACATAAGCCTCAGGGAGAGGCAGAGGGAGAGGGAGAGATAGATTCCCTGCTGAGCAGGGATTCCCGGCAGGGGGATGGATCTCAGGATGCCTCTAGGATCATGTCCTGATTTGAAGTCAGGCACTGCTTAACCCACTGAGCCACACAGGTGCCCCTTAGCTTCTTTAAATCTCAATTTCCACATCTGTAATGATGATACCATTGTTACAATGAGGATTATAAGATAATTTATGACAGTACATGGAAAATATTAAGTAATCTAAAATGTTAGCCATTGTTTTTATTATTATGCATTTTCTTTACTTTATCAACTGAAAAACAAACTTATCAAATTTTCTAAAAAAATCTTTCTGTGATTTTTGATTATAATTGCTTTGACTTTGAAGATTATAATGGGAAATTTGAATCTTTGTAACATTATCTTCTCCCATCTAGAACTTGTGTATTTTTTATATTTTTCTGTCAATTTATTAAATTTTCAATTATATCTTTTAAGAGATTTTATAATTTTTTTGGTATAGGTTTACACATTTTTTCTTTATATTTTTCCTATTCATTTTATGGGTTTTGTTGCAATTGTGAACAGGATCCTTCTATATTTTCTAATTAGGAACTTAATGTTGTATATTGTGCAATGTTTCCTATATGCAAATTTTAATAAAGTCTGTGTTACTCACCAGTGCCTTATGAGATGGACTTTTTTTTTTTTTTTTAATGGAGAGGTCAGTGAAATGCTGAATCCTGCTTTGAGGTCAGAATGAAGTGAAGTCAGAAATAGTGCATGGAAAGGCGATGACTTTTGTATAACACATGGGGAAAAAATTCTTATTTTCTTAAAAATTAATGAAATTCAAAGCAAATGTTAACAACAAACTAAATATAAAAATTTAAATCTCAGTTGTCATAAATATTATTTTAACTATTATTTTTTTATTTTTTACCTTTGCATTTTGAAATAATTACAGACTTATGGAAAGTTATAAATAGTACGGTCTCACACATGCACCCCCTCACCCAGCTTCCCCCAGTGGTTTCATCTTACATTGCTATAGTACAACATTGACATTGGTACATTACTATTAACTAGTCTATTAAATGTTAACTAAACTATTAAAATTACTATTAACTAGACCAATAAAATTAACTAGACTATGAACCAGACTTTATTTACCCACCACTAAGTTTAACCTGCATTCATTTGTGTGTGTAGCTCTGTGCAATTTAATCCCATGTATAGATTTACATAATCATCTCCACAGTTCAGATACAGAACTATTCCATCACTGCAGAAGAATTGCATCATGCTACTTCTTTGTATTTGCTGCCCTCCATTCATACCCTTTCCCTTAGGAAACTGTTAATCTGTTCTCCACTGATTGCTATAGTTTTGACATTTTGAGAAATGTATTAGAAATGGAATCATACAGAATTCAACTTTTTGAAATTGACTTTTTTTTTACTCAGCCTAATGCTCTTGAGGGCCTTCTAGGTCGTCATGGGTATCTATATATAGTTCATCCTTTTTTATTGCTAAATGGTACTCCATTATGGGGATGTACCAAAGTTTATTCAACAATTTGCCCATTGAAGAACATTTGGGTCTTTAGTGCTCTGCCATTACAGATAAATGCTATGAATATTCATGTGTAAGCTTTCATATGAACATAAATTTTCATTTCTAACTTTATTTTTAAGCTCTAAAGTAGTAAAAATTTATTTTCCTTCAAAATTTTCTTAATAGTTAAGCTATTTTTCTCA
Organism: Nasua narica; assembly: GCA_028533885.1. Classification (NCBI taxonomy): domain Eukaryota; kingdom Metazoa; phylum Chordata; class Mammalia; order Carnivora; family Procyonidae; genus Nasua; species Nasua narica. The sequence goes on from CM052798.1 coordinate 51,713,165, forward strand.
GCATTTCTGGCACCAATTATGTGGGTGTTTTTTTTTTCTCTTATCAACCAGTTCTCCAACTCTCTGGACACTAACTGCGGTGCCCAACAATTCAATTCTGACATTATCTCTGTGGAATTAGTTTCAGATCCCACAGGTTAAGGTCTCAGTCCCACAAGACTGTTCCTGATCTAGATACCACTGACTAGTCCCAGGCCACCTGTACTTTTGAATAATTAGCTATAAATTGTAGGTCTCCACAACCTCCTCCTCAGAGTTGATAATTTCCTAGAATGTCTCAAAGAACTCAGGAAAGCACTTCACCTACTATTACCAGTGTATTATAAAAGAATACAACACAGGAAGAGTCAAATGGAAAAGAAGCATAGGGCAAGGTGTGGAGATGGCGACTGGGTGCCCTCCCTGGACATACCACTCTCCCAGCACTTCCTTATGTTCACCAACCTGGAAGCTCTCCAAACCCCATTGTTTAAGGATTCCATGGAGATTTCATTACATAGGCATGGCTGATTGAGGTTTCTTGTGACATTTCTACTTCAAGTCCATCAGTAGTAAATTGAAATAGTATTTGTGGAAAGCCTTCTACAAAGGGATAACTGCTATTTTAAAATTGTTCTTTGGATGCTTGTATGAAACTGGAACATTTGAAACTGGTGGGATTATTGATTTATTTCATCTGTATAGCATTGCAATTTCTTACAGTGGAGAAGAGGTATCATTAGGTCATACTGAGGAGAGAAATGGCTCAAGCCCAAAGGGTACTTAGCCTAACTCTGAATCTAATCCTCTGGCAGGCGGCAGTAGGAACAGCTGAGCCATTTCTGCTCTTGCAAGCAGTTTAGTAAACTGAGTAGTACTAATTTTTTCCCCTCAGTATTGGATGTGTCTATAGGGCAAGGCTCAAGACTTTTTGGAGACAACCTATAAGCCAGGTTTCAGAAACACACACCAAGTGGCACGCATTTTGAATAGAAAGCCCAGATCTGCAGATCGCTCCCCAACAAAACACTGGCTCTTTGTGACTTTTGTGGACGGCCAAGCCTACCTTTTCTTGGGTACATAAATTAGATTTATGACTGACTCCAGTTAAACTTTTCTCATCTTTCCTCTTTTTTTTTTTTCTGTTCTCCAAAAAGGAAGGCTGTTGTCAAAGAGTCTTTTGCCTATAATATTCTATAATTCCACCTCTCAATGGGCAATTGCTCTTTAGAAATTGATTCCAAGATTATAAATTTTGTGGTCATTAATATTACCTTTTCTGACTCACGCAGCAGTCATGTGAAATAATTATTCCCATCATTGCTATTTTAGGAGATACCAAAGCTCATAGAATGACTTGCTCAAATCTCAAAGTCATGTCAGCACCAGGCCTTGAGCCCATGGCCTCTGTGCTTTCTGACTCTTAAAACTCTAAGACACAGCTTTCCCTGTCACTCCAGAAACCAAGATGCATCCCAGAATGGAGATTACACAGCCCATTGCTTCCTCTCCAAACAACAAAATGAAATGAAATTATATTTAAATATGCCTAGTTAGGCCTCTTAGTGAGATAGATTGCAACCAAATAAGGGGTCTATTTTATACAGTTTTACTCTTTGCAGGTTTGTACAAACTGTTGAGAAGAACTTGATGAAGGGAAGTTTCGTATAAACAGAAGTAAAGTCCCGGTCACTCACATTCTTCATTCTCTTTTCTCCCCGACTCAGTTCTGCTTCTTGTCTAATCTCGCTCTTGGGCTGCCTGGAAGGCAGCATGAGAGGCAGAGGGCTGGGCTACATTCCAGGGAGCGGGGCTTTTCTGGGTCACTTTCACACATTTTTATACACGGGAATCAGGGATGTTTCTGGCCAAGGAAGAAGGCTGGTTACTGTCTTGTTTTCCATTATTATCTCTTTAGACAGGCTCAGCATTTTTGAGCCAAGTTGTAGATGGGGTCATTAATAATATTTTTTCTAATATTTAGTCATCTGATGACATTTTTTTTCACAGTTCATCCTCGGAGATATTAAAGAATCATTCATTATAAAATTCCTCTTTTCTACTAAATTTCCTCTTTTCTACTGAAACCACATTTTATTACCCCTGTTTAGAATGTCTCTATACATTTCCCCAAATCCAATAATAGCCTGCTGAAATTCAAAAGAAGCATATTTATATTTTACCTTGCGAAGTTGCCAGTGGGTGATAATTTGTATGCCAGTGACTATAATTTGTGTGCTTGACCTTTCAATGCTGCTGAACTTTTGGAAAACTTGTAGCAACTGTATGATTGTTTTGTACTGCTTCAAGTTATGAAAATATATGTTATTTTGTAAGACATTAGTGTCATAAGGTGAGAGTTTTGAGGAAAAACTCCAAATGACCAAACTCACATATTTTAAGATCTGTGACATTTTAAAGGACATGAAACAACAAAATAATGTGTCGTTCATGCAAGATACAAGTCTGTTCCTGGCCATCTCTACCAGTTCAGTAATCTTTTCTTTTCTTTCCCAGTCTCACCCTATACTAACTGGTATTACTTTGTAATATAGTTCATTAGTTAACTGGATTGCTGACTTCTAAGAAAAAAGAAATGAACAACAACAACAACAACAAAAAAAGGATGAACCTTAAGGGAGTCTCCTCAAATAATTAAGGACCTATATTGTTTTTCAAATGCGAATTTAACCAGACACCTCTCTGTGCACTATGGCAATGTTCACTACAGAAACTGGATATAGAAATGATTATGACACAGCCCCACTCTTTAAGGGAGGTATAACTCACAAAAAAGACAATTTTAAGACAGTGTGGTAAGTGTCATGTGAGAGGTATGCAGATCACTGAGGAGGGGCCCTTAATTCAGTTTAGAATAGAGTGAGATTTTGGTAAAGATTTGTCAGAGGTGATTGGGTGAGCAGATTCTTAAAGGATGAGTAGAATTTAAATATATAGGAAAAGTTTGAAGAAAAATCTTTAGGAAATCCTCTCAAATAGGAAAAAAAAATCCTCTGGTGATCAATGAAATATTGATTCGCACATGACATAAATATGTAAGAATAAAACTTCTGTTAAATCCAAAGGACCATCATTACCACTCTTGGGTTTATTTGCAGGAGCCATCTTTTCACCTTTGAACTGCATTTCTTTGGACCCTATTGCAAGGGGGGAAAGTATCCTTGGAGCGATAAGCTTACTAACATTTTACATTTTAGATTAAGGCAGTTGTGTGGTAATTTGTTGAATTTGGAATTCCACACTCAGATTTCCTACAAGGCAAGGCAAAAATCCATACAACTTGCAACGGAATGGTCAACAATCATAAGATGTTCGTTGATTCTTTAGTAATGCTGCAGAACTAATTGAATGAGTCACCAAAGACTAAGTGAGTCACCAAAGTGCAAGTGTTCTCTCAGGAGACTGAGGAGGTACCCCAAGAGGCCAAAGGAACTCCATGAATGGTTTGCCCCAATGGAAAAGAGAAAATAGTGATTATAAGCAGAGCAGAAAGTGCCACCTAATGGTCCTCGATGGAAATACATGAAAAGTACTTAGTAAAAGTGAAGAGCTGGAATTATTTTCTTGTTTCCCTACACACATTTTTCGAGTTGTAAGAAATTTAAACAGTACGTACAGTGGCAAGTTTATAATTTTAGACTACATTTTTCAGGTTCTTGCAGGTGGCAAAAACAGAGACATACTCAATTACCACAGGAGATTACCGTTTATGGAAAGGATACTGTCTCAGAAAGGAGGTACAGAAAACTGAATTAGTGGTCCAAACAGACAGACATCTTAGAGAATTGGAACTATGACTCTTTGTTCAAAACTTACAGCACTTCTAGAGATCTAAGAGTCACTTTGTCCACCTTGTCCTCATATCAGAGGCATGAGTCATTGTGTTCCACTCTCAACCATCCAGCAGAACACTAGGAGTTAGATATTTATCTTGTGGGCATGAGACCCAAGATTTCTTCCCTAAAGAAATTAGCAGGTCAATAGAAAGGATCTCCCTGTATGAATGCTCACTTCTCTCCAGGTAACCCAAAAGCAATGGCTGCTAGTCTTGGCCCTACCTATGTGATTCTCAAACTTTTGTGTGGATTAGGATCAATTGGAGGGTTTATTAAAACACAGATTTACCACCCCCACCCCCGCCCAATTTCAGAGTTTCTGATTCACTAAGACTGGGAATAAGCCAGAGAATTTGCCTTTTAACAAGTTTCCAGGTAAAGCTTAGGACCATATTTTGAGAATCACTCATCTGGATAATAGCTTCAATCCATTTTTCAGAGCCTTTTTCTTAAATATGAATAGGCAAAAAGGATCATTGTGTTTTTGGGAGAGGAGCTTGAACAATGAAAGAAAGAAAAATACAGAAATAAGATGGGAAACAGAAGAGAATTTAAGAGAGTTTTGAAAAAGCATATTCGTTCATATTTGTTCATTCATACCCTTAACAAATATTTATTGAGTGCCAGAATATGTGCTAGGAATTGTTCTAGGAGGTTTTAGGGATATACCACTGATATAGATTTCAGAAGAAAAGTGAGTTTTAGCTAAGCATTTATGCTCAAGTTGTATTTCAAGTGGAGGGTACCTCAAATGTATTTTTAGGTGTAGATGTGTATATTCCCCAAATAACTTTTATTTCTCGGTGGAGTCTGATAGAGAATATACTCGAGTAAAATACAGAAGGAAACCAACATGAAGTAGAATGGGATCCAGAAGCTCAGTCTGAGGATGATAGTCCCGAAATAAATCTGAGAAACAGCCTGGCTTGTAGCAGGAAGACAGACTCCAAGAGGGAAATCTCTGGAAAAATAGAGTTTTCATAGAGGATGTGCTCTATTGAAACTTAAAAAAAAGGAGGATTATTATAAAAAATAAATTTTATGAGGAAAAGAAAAACACTGAGAAACTCCAGGAAATTTGTACAGGAAAGGAAATATAATCACTGTAAAGTTCTTGGCTTCACAAAGTCCTAAAAGTATAAACAGAGCTTAGCAATGTTAACCAAAACTTTATATAACTGTGTTGGGAGAAAGATGGAGAATAGATAGAGAATGGCAGAACAGATTTAAACATGCATATGTTATAGTAGTGAACAAATAAAATTTAGATTAGCTAAATAACAAACAGCAAGCCTGAAAATATTATTTTGAGATTTGACACGAACTGCCAAAATAATAGTGAAAGGACTTCAGAAGTGTTTCCCCTGGGGTGCCTGGCTGGCACAGTTAGTAGAGTATGCAACCCTTAATCTCAAGGTTGTGAGTTCAAGCTCCATATTAGGTGTAGAGCCTACTTAAAATAAAATAAGAAAAAATAAGAAGAAGTGTTTTCCCTTAGAAAGTAAAATGGATAGGTGAGGAGGAATATTGTAGAAAATGTTTTTCTTTATGAGTTTTTTGATCTCATTTGATTTTTGAACTGTATTCATATGTTACTTTGATAAAAATAAAAGAATAGAAAATAAAAAGCCACTGCAGGTAGAATTAATAAATTTACTTTAAGCTTTTCTTATATTGGGAAAATCTGGCTTCATTCTTATCTTTATTAATTGAAAGTGAAGGGCTCTTCTGTGCAGAAAGGAGATTCAACATTTATAAATTTAGTGCAATTATCTTCCCTTTAATCAGATTGAATTTAGAAAAATCAGTTTAGGAAGAAAATACTGGAGCATACTAGATTCTTGCTCTAATATGCCTCACAGGAGTCTGGAATTTGATACAAAAGACAGGCTTATTTAAGACTTTGTCTAACTTTCCACTCCATGAATATGTATTATGAGTGGATTGTGGATTAGTTTTACATTGTAAAACTAATGAAATTTATTATTATTATGTTTTAAATGTTTACCTATACTAGTGTGCTTTCAGTGAGGAAATCGGAAATGGAGGAGAGCTGGCATGCTCTCTGTAGGGTCATTTCAGGACCCTCGAGGAGGAGAAGGGAGATGGGAGGGAAGTCTGCTTGTACTGGCAAGAGGAGCACAGTGGGTTTGGGGATTTAGTTTTCTCAGAACTTCTGAATCCGTTCAAATTTTCCACTGCCATTCTGAGAAGCAGGAAGTCAGCTTACACTGCAGTCCTGTAACACCAAAGGGTGAATATGGAATTCAGCATCCATCAGACTACCTGCAGCGTGATCCTTTGACTGGATCCTCTAGAAAAGCATTGTAGCAAAACTGCATTAAGAAAATTTTCACAGTGGAAAAAAAAAAGAAAAGAAAGTTTTCACAGTGGTTTGGCAGAATTTATCGGGCTTATCCATGTAGAATTGCTCTTTGAAAAATCATTGGCAGCCTGTTTTCTAACCCCTCTAAGTGTCATGGCCACCTATTCCTTCTTTGTTTGCTTAGGCTTGGCCCAAATTAAGCACCTTTTTTGTTGTTGAGAGATCTTTTTTTTTTTTAAGGTTTTATTTTTTTTTATTTGACAGAGAGGGGGAGAGAGTCAGAGAGCACAAGCAAGAGGAGCAGCAGAGGGAGAGGGAGAAGCAGGCTCCTCGCTGAACAGGGATCCCAATGCGAGACTCAATCCCAGGACCCAGGGATCATGACCTGAGCTGAAGGCAGGCACTTAACCGACTGAGCCACCTGAGAGATCATTCTTTATTATTTCCTCTTTATTGTCCCCATTTCATCTATAATATGCTTCTACATTTGCAAATAATGACACCTGGAGATACAAATTCAGAAAGTAAGTGAAATGAGGATATCTGTTCTTTATTCAAAATATAGGCGACAGCATAACATTATGGTTGAGCATGTGAATTCTAGACCCAGATGGTCTGGTTTCATTGGCTGACTCCACCACTTGCTGGCAAAGTCAACCAGGCCAGCTTCGTACCTCACTGGGCCTGAGTTTCCTTATGTGTAAATGATGAAAGTAATATTATTTACCTTAAATATTTATAATGAAGACTAAATGTATTAAAAGACATAGAGTACTTAACAAACGTTAGCCATCATTATTTACATAAGCTTACAGTCAGAAGAATACAGAATACTATATATTTTAAGTCATTCGATCTAATTGTGGAGCATTTTAGAGGAAAAAATTTTAAGGACAGTTTGTGTATATAATACCTTTGCTGCAAACAGTGATATTTCATCTTCTGAAAATCCTGAAATACCAGGTAAAACACTTTGTAAGGCACCTTTAAGGCTTTTAACATCTGGGTAATATCTTCTTATTATAAATGTCAAGCCAGTTATAAAATACTTAGTAAAATACATTTTCTGGCATAAAAATCAATATCCATTTTTTCTCTGCTTACTAGGAGTTACTGTGTTGAGAATTTTGATTTGATTTTTGTCAGTTCATTTAAATGATGACTTGATTCTTCCTCCCTGCATTTCAACTGGTTCTTTGAACTGACTGGGTTCTTCATCTGTTTGTTGTTAGCTGCTGTGTTTTAAATTTTATATAAGTGTAGCATTATTTTACAGGGCTTGGTTCTAACCAACCATTCTATATGCACATTGCAAGGTTTTAGAGATCCCGAGATAAATAAGATAAAGACCCTTTTTATCAAAGGGCTCATAGAACTTCCATCTAAGAAACTTTCTGTATTTGAGCATGAACAATGGTTTAAGCCCTCTAGTAGAAGGGTTAAGAGCTTTCCCAATTGTTGGTACTAAAGCTTTTTAAACCTCTGTTTTTCCTTTTGTAAAATAAGACTAATAATAGAACCTACCTCATGGGGTGCATTACAACGGCATTGCACAAACTTGGCTGATTATAAGAATCACATGAAGCCCTTTTAAAAAAACAGATATCTGAACACCTCCCCTGAACTCTCTGATTTAGAGGTGATCAGAGGTGGAACAAGGACTCTTTATTTTTAATGAGTACTGTAGGTGGTTTTTATAATTGAGATTTTATAGGGTGGAAGAAGAGTGGAAACACTCTTCTAAGGCAGTGGTTCTCAAAGTGATTTCTTGGACTCCATTCTAAACCAACCGAATCAGAAAGTCTGACTTTTTTTTTAACATTTTTAAAAATTTAAATTCAACTAATTAACATATAATGTATTATTGTTCAGGGACCTCTATTGTTCAGAGACCTATTCAGAGGTCGAGTTCAGTGATTCATTAGTCTCATATAATACCCAGTGCACATTACAACACACACCCTCCCCAATGTCCATCACCAGTTACCCCATCTCCCCAATCCCCTCCCCCCCAGTAACCCTCATTTGTTCCTATGATTAAGAGTCTCTTATGGTTTGTCTCCCTCTCTGGCTTCCTCTTGTTTTATTTTTTTCTTTCTTCCCCTTTGATCCTCTGTTTTGTTCCTTAAATTCCACATATCAGTGAGATCATATGACAATTGTCTTTCTTTGATCGACTTATTTCACTTAGCATAATACCCTCTAGTACCATCCATGGAAACTCTAACTTTTTAAATTAAAAGTGAAACAAAACCTTCCAGGTGGTGTTCATACCCACTGAAGTTTGAGAACCACTGGTATATCTTCAATTAGATGATCTTAGTTTGATTTAAAGTAGATAAGTTTAATTAGTACTATCTAAATTAGTTCTAATGATTATTAATAACACCAAGAAGGATCAGGTCAGCATATAACCTCTAAAACAATGAGTGAATTGATATTCTAGTTTCCAGGCATTTCTGCAATTTTTGTCAGCACTGTTTTCCATGCAAACCTGGAAAAACTGATTAAAAGTGTCTTGCAGCTTAGGTTCCAGGTTTAATAAGAGAATTCTTTTTAGACAGGCGTGTTGCTGATAACATAGGCAAATTTACTGATTCTTTTTGGTTAACTGAACACATAGTTACTGGGCACTGAAGTGTGTATGAAAACATTTGAGATCATTCCCATCATTAGTTGATGAGACAAGAAACATGCAGGCAGGGACGCCTGGGTGGCTCAGTGGGTTAAGCCTCTGCCCTCAGCTCAGGTCATGATCTTGGGGTCCTGGGATCGAGCTCTGCATCGGGCTCTCTGCTCATTGGGGAGCCTGTTTCCCCCTATCTCTCTCTGCCAGCCTCTCTGCCTACTTGTGATCTCTCTCCTCTCTGTGAGATAAATAAATAAAATCTTAAAAAAAAAAAAGAAACATGCAGGCAATATTTGACCTTAAGCAACTTATTTTTCTCATTCCTCGTACCCTGTGTTGTATTCAAATAAACATAAAATTCTATGGATTTAACCTCTGTCCCAGTTTGCTTCCATTTCTCTCCACCTGCACATCACTTTCTAGTATCAGACCTTTTTCTCTCAGCCTCTTTGGGCCTCTCGTCCTTCAGGGTTTTCCTTCCTTTCATAAGTGGTTTGGTGTTTATAATAAAAAGATATTATCCAGATGTCTTCACACGGCACTCAGGCTGATTTTCCTAAAAGGCAAATTTTAACATGTCACTTCCCTTTTCAAAAACCTCAGGGGCTTCTCGTTATGACAAAGTATAAACTTGGTTACTTCTCCTTAAAGGTCTGGATAATCTCACTTGTTCTGTCACTGTATCTGTCAGGCTGCAGGCCTGGCCTCCCATGGGCTTGTGGGCAAGTTAGATAGGCTGCACTCAAGGTCATGGTGATGAAATCACAGGGAGGAGGGGTCTGACAAAGACAATTTAGAAACCAAAGGAAACCTTGCTAGCATATATATTCTGATTTTATGTGACCAGGATATTTAAAAAATAATCCTTACCTGTGATTGGAGGTGGAAACAGGAAGCAGGATTGAATAACCTCATCCCTTTTGAGGGAGAAGATTGGCAGGAGCTAGTGAGAGACACAAAGGAGAACGGATTCAGGGAAAGATGCTAGGCTCTGGATGCCCAGGCTTATACGCAAGGAAAACTGACTTGAAAGAAAAATCTGCTTAGTGGACAAGCAAGTCGGAGGGAGGTCATCCATTTGCATGAAGTATAGAGCACAGAATTATTCCAGAACACTGAGACTATTGGACTGCTATTTAGCCAGGATTAGGACATCATACCCTTTAGGATCAAGGTCTCCTGGGAGAACATGAGAAAGCTGAGGAGTGACTTATAAGATAGGATGTAATTAAATTCTCTAATAGAGCAGATAACATGTCTTACAAAAATCAGTAAGGGCAGATTGTTTAGACTCCATTACAGGGGTAATGGTTTCATTGAGAAAGCTGGACATGAATGTAGGAGTTTCGAAAAATGGATAGGATTTTAACAATACAATATAAAATAAGAGATATTACAGCTAAAACATATTAAATAGTTATTATGTGCAAGGCACTGTTGAATCATGATCTTTCTTCATCTTCACAATGGCAACTATCTTACCAGTGAGGAAACTGAGAGCCAAACATGTCAAGTGACTTGTTAAAGATCGGGAACCTCCTCAGTAGAGATTCACACTAACATTAGAGCAATACTGTAACAGGCTTTGGTTAATGTAGCAACTGCTCTTTTTCATGAGTCAGACACAATCCCACCGGTGGAGAAGAGAATGAAGGGAACATAAAACGCCAGTTTCCAACCTCTTTCTATTTACATGGAATGATTGAGCGCCATGCTAAGGACTGAAAAGCAGCCTGTTTGGATACCTGTCTGCTCCAGCACTCCTAAAAATTCCTAAGAGGAAGTCCAGAGTGGTTATTAAAGGGCTGCATCTTAACTCACTAGGAAATGGCTTGTGGAAAATGACTTCCTTGAGCTATTTGAAGACCAGGAAGGAAGAAAAATCTGTCACCCGAAATTAAATACCATTTTCTTCTTTTGGACTTTAACTGCTTTTCTCCCACCAATGTTAGTATGATTAACGGACACATTATGAGATAATTAACCTGATTAAAATTTTTGGTATATCATGTAAGTTAATCACAAGAATGATATGGGTGTAAGTAACAGTGAGGGTTTATTTCTAACCCAAGCACAGACATTTCTGTTCTTTCCAAAATTTAGCGATCTTTTTGGTACTCTATGATATTAATGGATTCTCAAAAAATTACATTCATCTGTATGGTAAAAATGGACATATTCTGGGGTAGAATAGAATATTTAAGCAAAATCTGAAAATAGAGGTAAGTATTGAAAAGTTCATTGTAGGTTGATTATTCTCCTTCCCACATCTTCCCCTTCTGGGAAGATCATTCTGGGAATGATTTTTAACAGTTGCAATTAGATACTTGGATATACACAACTTATCTAAATGCATTAAATAAAGTTCTTAGAGACTCAGCATTATTGCTAAGACAACCCATAATTTTTGTGTTCCCAGGGGTTTGGTACATAAAAGTAAGTTTTCACTGCAGCTCATTTTCCACAAGAAGGAATCTAGTAAGTGGTGTGTGCTAAAAATAAAACTGAAGATAATTCAAAATACTGAGAGTCACAGAGCAATGGAGGCTTACTGATTCAGGAAGAGATTTATGATTTCCTTGATTAATTAATCTCTCTGCAAAATGGAAATAGATTCATAATATATTTTCAGCATAATTCAATGCATGATCATTGGGAAGATTCAGATTAAGCAAAAACAAAACAAGCAAAGCAAAACAAACAACAACCACCACAAAAACCAATGATAAAAATAATCCAGTTACTGATGCCACCACTGGTAAGATTTGGGTGCACATGTGGACTGGTTTGACCATTTTGCCGTGTGCTTTTCCCCTTTCTGTTTGCCTGGAACACAGGCCTGAAGTCATGAGGTATAGCCAACATCAGTCTATATTCTGAAATCATAAGGATGAAAACAAAAGCCAACAGAGTAATGATGGTGGAGTGGAAAGAGAAACAACCTGGTTCTTGGTGACATTGTTGAGTCACTGTCAGTCCTGAAATGCTTATCCCCAGAGTTCTAGGACAACCATGTAACCTCAAACCCCCAACTTTATTTAAGCAACTGTTAGTTGGGATTTCTGCTTGCACATGAAATCATTTCTAAATGATAACAAATCTTATGTTGATCTTTTCCAAAAGACTAGTTGTTTCCAATTTATTGAGTGATCCATATTTCCCTTTCTCTAATTTTATTTTATTTATTTACTTATTTATTTTTACTTTTAAAATTGATTTTATTTTTTTATTTGAGAGAGAGTGCAAGAGCAGGAGGAGCGGCAGAAGGAGAGGGAGAAGCAGATTCCCCACTGAGCAGAGAGCCCCACACTGGGGTGAGGGGGTGGGCTTAGATCCCAGGACTCTGGGATCATAATCTGAGCTGAAAGCAGACGCTTAACTGACTAAGACACCCAGGTGCCCCTCCCCTTCCCTAATTTTAAATACATTTTCATCATGTTCCAGTTCCTACGTGCACATATCTCTCTTTCAGACAGATCGCTCTTTCCTCTTCATCTATGTGTTTAGTCCCATGACACTACCACACTGTTTTATTATTGACGGTGACGCTTCTGCCCTCCTCCCTCTCCTACTCCTTGTTTTGGTATGTTCTTTAATTTTTATTTGTTTTTTGCCAAATTACTAATTTTTGCCAAATTACAATTACATAACCTTTCAAAAGTTATGACTGTGCAGTTTGTTTTATAACTACAATTACTACAGTTGTTTGCTTTTCATTCTGTGTTAGATATTTCCCATTTGTCCTTCCCTATGACTTACACATTTACATGGTTTCTTTTTTATAGTATTTTTCTTGGGAGAGGGATCAGTGGTACGATTTCTTAAAGTAGTTTTTTTTTTCTTTAAAGGAAGGGTACATGGATGATATTGGGCCACAAATTGATCTGCATTCATTTTTGATGTGACCTAGGCTTGGGCCTGACTTCTAAGATACTACTCAGCACACATTCTTCAGTGTATCCCATTCCCTTGAGAACACTTAGCAATTCTATTTTACTCTAAAATCCAACACTTAATTTTATGTTTCTAAAATGGCCTATTCTCCCAGGAACTGAGATGAAAAATTTTGGACTTCTAATTTTCCTTTCCCCATATATTTAATCCTTTAGAAGCCCCAAAATTTAACACTGTAATATTTCTCATAGACAAATTTTCATTTCTTTTCCACTGCCATGGCCCAGTTTCTCACTTTCTTAAATAGTCTTTTATATTCTTAGTTTCTTAAGCTACACATCTCTTGATTCTATTGGATTAATATCAGACTGTTGGATTAATTTTTCAAAGAAGAGTTATGTCCCTAAACTTTGCACCAGATATTTGCCTTCTGCCCCTCCAGATCCATTCCCTTCTCTGCCCTGCTTTACGCCCTGGGAGGAAGATCTCCTGGGACTGCATCAATGGGCTTCTTTACCTCTGGCTTCCATTTGGATTTAGCCAGTAGGGGGCACTAGCAGCAGATTGGAGAGAAGACAGGAAGTTAGGGTATTTATTCCCCTGGCTGTCTCTTAGCTCAACCATAGAAGGCCTTGCTTCATGTCAGGAGGCATTTTCCTATAGTTATAGCTACTCTCTGCAGGGTCCAGTAATATTTCCTTCCACTTCCCCCTTTGGGACTAGTGGTGCTGACCCTGCTGCTGTGGCAGGATGTTGTTCCTAGCTCTTGTTAGAGTCGTTACTCATCCCACATACCCTTTGCAAATATTCTCTTCATCTAACCCCACTCATTGATACCATGGGAAAGTGCTGTTTGCTTCAGATCCTGATGAATACAAACCTTAAAGCTTTACCTACCATAATAAGTACAGACTCCCAGCTCCAAGCTGAACATCAACTTTCAGGCTACTCTTGTACTTTATTTCTACATTGACTATTTGTTCCAGTAAAAGTGGGTTAGTCATAGTTCCTTGAATAGACCTGAAAAAGTACATTGTGTTTTCTTTGTGTGGGATATCCTATTTCTCTAATGTCACAAGCCAAAGACTTGTTACCTCTTTTCATAATTTATTTCAAATGTTACCTTTTCCATGATACCTTTGCTGAGCTCCCTGGTTAACCCTTGTGTATTCGCTTGTCTTTGATGCTTGTATTTTCTCTTGCCTTCTAACTATTAATGTACTTGTCCTTCCTATTTTGTAAGTTCTTCAGGGGCAGGAGGCTGCATGTTATACCACTGCAGTTTTTCTGCACAGTCTGTGTCCTATTAAGAATGTAGTGGATCTGGTTAAATTGCCCTGGCTAAGTTTAAATCTTTTTTTTTAAGATTTATTTATTTATTTATTAGAGAGAAAAAGACTGAGAATGAGAGGGGGAGAAGGTCAGAGGGAGAAGCAGACTTCCCGCAGAGCCGGGAGTCCGATATGGGACTCGATCCCGGGACTCCGGGATCATGACCTGAGCCGAAGGCAGTTGCTCAACCAACTGAGCCACCCAGGCGCCCTGCCCTGGCTAAGTTTAAAAATTCAGATTATTTTAAAGTAGGGCTAATGGTTCAAATAAGATGGAATGTTTTTAATAATTTAAGTATTATAGTAACAGGAAAACAACTTTGGTTGACATGAAGGTAGATAATAAGGTTAAGAGTATCTTTTTCATCACTTATCTATTTATTTTTAAAGATTTATTTATTTATTTATTTTGGAGAGAGAGTGCACATGGTGGGAGGAAGGGCAGAGGAGAAGGGAGAGAGTCTCTCTTTTTTTTTTAAATTAACATATAATGTATTATTTGCCCCAGGGTACATGTCTGTGAATCGTCAGGCTTACACATTTCTCAGCACTCACCATAGCACATACCCTCCCCAATGTCCATAACCCAGTCACCCTATCCCTACCTTGCCAACCCCCAGCAACCCTCAGTTTTTTTCATGAGTTTAGGAGTCTTTTATGGTTTGTCTCCTTCCTGATCTCATCTTGTTTCATTTTCTCTCCATAACCCCCCATGACCCCCCGCTCTGCCTCTCAAATTCTTCATAGCACAGAGATCATATGATAATTGTCATTCTCTGATTGACTTATTTCGCTTAGCATAATACTCTCTAGTTCCATCCACGTCATTGCAAATGGCAAGATTTCATTTCTCTTGATGGCTGCATAGTATTCCATTGTATGTATATACCACACCTTCTTTATTCATTCATCTGTTGATGGACACCTAGGTTTTTTCTATAGTTTGAATATTGTGTACATTGCTGCTATAAACATTGGGTGCACGCACCCCTTTGGATCACTACATTTGTATCTTGAGGGTAAATACCCAGTAGTGTGATTGCTGAGTCATAGGGTAGCTCTATTTTCAACTTTTTGAGGAACCTCCATACAGTTTTCCAGAGTGGCTGTACCAGCTTGCATCCCCACCAACAGTGTAGGAGGGTTCCCCTTTCTCTGCATCCTCACCAACATCTGTCATTTCCTGACTTGTTAATTTTAGCCATTCTGACTGGTGTGAGGTGGTATCTCACTGTGGTTTTGATTTGTATTTCCCTGATGCCTAGTGATGTTGAGCACTTTTTCATGTGATTGTTGGCCATTTGGATGTCCTCTTTGCATAAATGTCTGTTCATGTCTTCTGAAGGGAGAAAGTCTTAAGCATTGTGCACACTGAGCGTGGAGCCTGGCACAGGGCTTGATCCCATGACCCCGAGAACATGATCTGAGTAGAAACCAAGAGCTGGAAGCTCAACCAACTGCATCATTCAGGAGCCCCTTTTTCATCGTTTATTAAAAAAGCATTTATTGAATGTCTACTTTGTATCAGGCATTTTCCTAAGCACTACAATATGCCTCTATTGATGTCCAATAACATGATATTTGTAATTTTTTGAAAAATTAGTAGACGACTAGAACAAATTAGAATTTATGATCAGCTACTCAAATGGTAATTCTATAATTAGAACCTTTTTTTTTTGGTGATTTTTCATAAAATCCTGACATAATTCCAACAGTTACCAGGAAGTTGACAAAAATATAATAATTTTCTTACTATATATAGTGCGACACAATTGCAGTGTAGCTAAAGATTTTCCAATGTTCCCAGAAATATATCACAATTTATAAGAGGACTATCTAGAGTTAGTTTTGTTTTTGAGAATTAACAGAGACCGAGGAGACAGCTGCTAGATAAAAAATGCCACGGGGAATATACATGATGGCATTCTAATTTATTATCATTCTTACTTTATAAATTGTGGATTCTTTTGTTTATCTATTTGATAAACAAAAACTGATTCTTGGGAGACTGAGATCTTTTCCAGTGGATAAGGGGAAAAATGATAAATTGAAGCTATCTCTTTAGAGAATTTCTATTCTGTTATGCCATCCTCCAAAAGTATTTCTTTTTTGGTGTTTTCATTCTGTGATGTTGCCTTTTTTTTTGGCAAACTGGTATTGTGCTCTTCAAGAAAAGGGTAGACTAAACAATTGTTGTGAGATAAGGGTCTTTATTTGGTCACAAAAATTTCAAAATTATGCACATTGATGTGCAAAAAAATGCACATTGAATATTTATAAAAGCACACAATTATATCTTTCCCGTTTTTATGTCCAGGAACTTTAGTGACAAGTGTGTGGAATATAGATGACTAGAATAAGACAGAGATTAAAGAGAAGCATAAATGTGCCATTTTGAGTTTGCAACCTTCTGAACTCTTGGGCCCAAATTGTTGTTTCAGGCTCGATCTGAGTCCTCCTGAATGCCAGACATATTTCAGTGCCACTTTTTTTTAAGTGATTAATATAAAAATTAATGATCCACTTTAGGGAAAGTTAATTTTATGATCTTCTGTGACTAATTATCTCTAATTTCATAAGTTAGTTTTTTTTCTGATTACACAAAAATGGAAATAGCAAAAATTGAAGGGGATACAAAGCAGTTAATATTCCCTAAGATTCTTAATGTTTCCACCAGGATGCTATAAATTTGGACTACAACATACATTGCTGTGCACTTGAAGAAAACTAGATCCCAAAGATGAGGTTGCATCTCCCACTCCCAAAACCCAAAAGAAACAACAACAAAACAGAAAACCAGTTGGAGAAGCTTCTTTAAACATTTTTCCTTTGAAAATAATGATGTTAGTGTAGTACTTGCTTTCTTTTATTCCTTTTAGCTTCTAGAAGGATGTTGTTGAGATGTCTGTGTTGCCATGATTCTGTTGAGTTGTTGGGAGTGAGGTAAATGGTTAACTCTGGTGGACAAAGAAATAGTTTATGCTAACCTCAAACACTGGGTGCCACAAACATTTGGCTCAAAACCTTGCAATTTCCTTTTCCTTTTAGTTAAGTAACAGTACAAATGTCTTCTTGTTTCTGCTGGAATCTTTTCATGAACGTCCTTCTGTGTTTGTGTTGTAAGTTTTGTGTTTGCTTAACTTGAGAAATAATTTCCAAGTAAGGTTTAATATATGATAGTTTGATACATAAAACAGAGCAGTAGTTTTGTTACTCCTTCAACAAAATTTGACAATCTGATTTTTCACATTGTTTGAATATCAAATTCTTCTAGTTGTAGGAGAAGGTGCTTTCATTTTTATTATACAGTGATAATTTTCTTCTTTAGGACGTGGTAAGTATTTTTTTTAAGTGTTTGTAAACTTATTTTTTTAAGTTTTTATTTTAATTCCAGGTAGTTAACATACAGTGTAATAGTTTCAGGTATACAATATAGTGATTTAACACTTCCATACAACACCTGGTGCTCATCATAGAAAGTGCCCTCCTTCATCTGCATCGCTTATTTCACCCATCCGCCCCCACTGTAGGACATGGTAAGTTAAAGTTGATTTTTTCCCCCACAACTTCTTTTTTTAACTTTTTTTTTACTTCAGAAAAAAAGTATGTACACTGAATTTATGATGTAGCTCTCTGCATAGAGTATTGAAATGCTGTTATATATTAAGAATCTAAAGTTTTAAGCATCAAAATAGAGTAATCTGATTTCTTGGGGGTACTTGCATGTTAGATAGCTCATTGTCACTCTTGGCGGTGGGAAGGTTCTGGAAGCCTACCCACAGGATGGTATAATTTGACAATGAACCCAAATACCATGTGAGGAAATTGACAAGATTGGAAGACAGGACAAAAAACAAAGCACAATAGTTTTTGGCCTTCACATGAGAATTATGTCTTTAATATTAACATTGGACCCCATCACTGGCTAAATTCCAGTAGTTTTCCAACAAGAGTATTTTCTGGGTATCAGATTTCTATCTTCAATTCCAATTTTATGTCATGGATTTTCGAGTTCCTCATATCTCTCTCTTCAGAAAGCTAGTCACCATTTCAGATGTGTTTAAATTCTTATGGAAGCTGAAATAACGAGGCCTAGTACTGGAATCTCTATTGCTTCTAAAGAAAAAGATAGAATGAATTTAATTACAAGAGCAAAACGTTGCCTTTACTACTCCCTAGAGGTCCCAGATTAAAAAGGAAAGTTCTTACAAATTCTAATTCACTTAAACTGCCTCATAGATTTGTCTCAGTGGTTTGCTTTAATGTTCCGCAAACATATTTAGAAACCAAAATAAAATAAAGTTAGAGGGAGATGGAAGAGGAAGATTTCTAGAGCCTCTCCAAGGAGCAATGGAGAAATATTTAACTGCTGAATCAATTTTAAAGTATTTTGAAATCTTCATAATAGCTTGATAAGTGTTGAATCACTCACAGTGACTTCCATTTGCAGTAAATCTTATAAGATAAAGTGAGAAGACTGTAAAATGTATTTTAACGCCTGTTATGGAGGATACAAGTGGTGTTCATTTAGTGATACACAAGGTGCAAAAGCCAACCTGAGAAAATATTATGAATTCAGTTAAAATACTAATTTTGTTCCAGGCAGTGTGATCTGTGCTTCAGGATACACAAGCTAATTTTTCTTGTCCTCAAAGACCTCACAGTGAACTGGTGATAATGAAAGTGGGGCCTGGTTTGGGAGCAGTGGCGGAAGTGAGCAGACATCTGTTCGTCAAGAGACAAGGTAACGTAAGTACTCAACCATTAAAATAAATACAGTATGTGATAAGCCATGTCCATCATTTGCTTTATTCATTCATTTATATTAACTGAGTACTTGTAATATGTACTATTAGATAGAGGTGATATTACTTTATCAACCTTTCTCTGAAAGTTCTAGTGGAGAAGGAAAAAATAAGACTACATCCTGGTTGTAGAGCATGATGAGGTACAGATGAGGTACCCTAGAGGTACAGGTTAGTATATGTGTGAAGGGAAGGACTAGGAGTAACAGTAAGCGAGGCTGGAATTCTTGGCAGGAGTCGTCAGAACATGGACTACCTTGTGGACAGACAAGGGAAACGGGACTGTAGGTCCTGTGGTGGAACGATATTGTGAAGTGTGATCACATATGTTCCCCTCTGCACCCACACCACTCCTTTGTATACTGTGATCCTTCCCTAGGTGCTCCTAGAACCAGACTTTGAGAATTCCTTTTCCCTTTGAAAACAGGACATGGGTAGACATAAACACATGTATATGATGATTATTGCTTTTAAGTGAGAAAAAGCACGTCTCATGAGTATAAAATATAATTTGGGAGACTACTAAACTGGATGAATGTGGCAAGGAGGTTTAAAATCTCTCCCAGGCACGAGAGCAGTGTTACTGGGGGCCATGGCCAAAGAGTGAGCACAGCCACTGTGCTCCCCAGTCAGAGGAGTTGTGAGGGCTCAACTCAGGGACCCTGAAAATAGGTGATACTCCTTCAAATTCCGTAGAAGCTGCTATAAATGCGAGATAATAAAGGAAACGTAATGTGCCTGGTGATGCAGAATCTTCAAGTTTTGGTACCCTTTCAAGAATGATTTAAAACAGTCTTTTGCATTCCTTCAAGCTACATTGAAACTTTACCTAAGCCGTAAGAAGTCCCAATGCACTGAAATGCCTTCAGGTGAAATGTGCTCATTTGGAAACTGATATCTATGAAGAAATTATACTTGGAAATAAAGTATGCAGCATTAAACCCAATCTTTCCTTGGCAAGGGAAAGCATTTTCTGTAGTGATGTTGAGCTTCCAGAAGCTGAGGTAGAATGGCACAGTGAAAATGATGCAGAGGATAAATTGGCTGGAGTTCTCGCTATGGTCTGAGTGTTTATGTCCTTTCAACATTTATGTGTTGCAATCTTAACCCCTATGCTGATGGTATTAGGAGCTGGGGCCTCTGATTAGGTCATGATGAGTGACCTTAAAATGGGATTAATGCTCTTACAAGAGAAACTCCAGAGAGCTAGCTCATTCATTCACCATGTGAGAACATAGTGAGAAGTCTACAATCTGAATCCAGAAGGAGGCTCTCAGCAGAATCCAAGTGTGTTGGCACCCTGATCTTGGACTCCAAAGCTTCCAGAACCATAAGAAATAAATGTTTATTGCATATAATCTGCCTAGTCTATGGTATTTAGTTATAATAACCTAAAAAGACTAACACAGTCCGGAAAAATAAATGAGTCAGACCAGAAGAAAAGGCAGCAACAGTAGAAAACCCAGATCCTAACTGAACTTCAAAATGCTGGTTTTCCTGCTCTAGAAATATTCTCCAATCTCTAGATACATAAGTGAATTAGTACAGAAATATGATGAACCAACGTTGAACAAACCTGCAGGATATTAAAGTGAAAATTTCGGATCCTGATGATCTATACCTTTTGTTTTAGATTTCCATGTTGAACCAATGACTACTTTACCAATAAAGTTCTTTTTTTTATTTATTTAAAGATTTTATTTATTTATTTGACAAAGAGAGAGAGAGATCACAAGTAGGCAGAGAGGCAGGCAGAGAGAGAAGGAGGAAGCAGGCTCCCTGATGAGCAGAGAGCCCGATGCGGGGCTCGATCCCAGCACCCTGAGATCATGACCTGAGCCGAAGGCAGAGGCTCAAACCACTGAGCCATCCAGGCGCCCCACCAATAAAGTTCTGAAAAAAACTTACACAATAAAATCAGACTCAGATAAGGTGGAACTTTTGCTTTGAAGGCTTCGAAATAGTTAACTGTGATGGGTGTAGCATTAATTGTAAAAAAGGAAAATTACTACAGCTAAAACAATCAAGAAAAACAGAAATGTGGTGTCTAGGCACTGTTACAACAATTACTGAACAACTTTGGAGTGATTCATTTTTTAAAAAAATTAACTTCTTCAGCCTGCTGATAGCATCTGGAGATGAAGAGTCACTGGATGAAGATTCAGAATTCACATCAGCATTGGAATAAGGATTTCACTTCTGGGAAATATGATTCCACATACTGTATATCACTTTACTAGAGAAGCCATTGATGTGCTGATACTTTTGAGGAAGGTGAGAAAGGAGAATAGGTAATAGAAAGTGAACGCAGGAAAAAGTTGGATAATGCTGAAGTTGACTCCAATTGGAATTTTTTATCTGTGTATCTTTCATACATTTCTAGAGAAAAGCTACCCAACCCACTGGATGAATGCAGCAGTAAGAAGCAAGAACCCTGCTGTGAGGCTTGAACATGTAATGGATATGTCAGGACACCAGGCTTAGTAGGCAGGGGGCTTGCTCATTGCTGCCGCTAATTCTTATCGACGGTACTTACAAATAACTTCTTTTTAAGTGAATGCTTTTCATTTTAACTTCTTTCTTTCTTTTAAAATTTTATTTGTCCCTCGCATGTTGTCAGAAATAAGAATAAAGCTCTTACAGCATGGGCACCCAGCATCTTGACTCTCTTTTCAGGCCCTGCACTGGGGAGGACCTAATAGAAGCCATACTGAGGTTGGGCAAGGTGGTTTGGGAAGATGGTAGTGTCCTGATGGTCACTAGACAGGTCTGGAAGATAATATGGTAGTGGGCTTCAGAGGCTCTTAGAATCTTTTGTCGCAGTCCAGCAAAAAGAATTGTCTTCTTTTCTTTAAAAAATTTCACACATTTTGCTTCCAGCAACTAAAATTTGCTCGATGCAAAAGCAGCTTCAAATGTATATTTACACTAACCATCGCAGAAAAGTCAAGTTGAATACATTCATGTTTTCCTTACATTTTTACATTGCACATTTTTACTTTTTCAGAGAATGGGGGGGTGGGGGAAAGTGGGTACACTAGTTTTTGTGTGTTACTTTGAGAGTTCATCCTAATATGTATTTAAATCTTGTTCGTAGGTACTTTCACTTAGGCTATTGCTTATCTCCAAGATTTCTGAAGCTATGTTTGTGACTCAAGGTCTAGTAACTTAGTCCAAAAGGAAACGATATCTATTAATCATTGCTAGGGGCCTGTGCAGAAAATTTGCATCTTCTTGTCAATAGCTATTAAAGGAGAAGAATTGTTTTCATAATACACAGGCCAGATTTTACAGTTAAAAATTAAATGGGTTCCAACCAAAAAAGACAGGTTTTATTAGTTTTTTTTTTATTTCTCAACTAGTGTTCAGAAGCCTAGAGTAGAAAGTATAAATTTCCAATTTTGTACCATAAATTCAAGTTCTTGTTTGATCATTAATACTCTCATTTCTCAACTCCACTATTTTACTTTGTTTTAAAAGCCCTGGATTTGGTACAGCCTGTTTCTCGATTGACGTGCGGGATGTTGAAATGTCTGACAACAATCTTCAGGCAGGGCACTAGCAAAACATCAACATCATCACCAGGCAGATTGGGAATGCTTCAGCTTTGCCTTATTATAAACACTTGTAACATAATGCAGGTTTTCAATGTGTATGGAATATTCAGAATATTAAAGTTTTACACATAAATCCAGCACAAACAAACAAATATAAAATCAGGCAAAACAGGAACAATGAACCTTTTGTGGACCAGAAAAGGGAGAAGAGTTGAGGATGTTAAGGATGGAGTTGGTTGGGTGTTAAGCTGTCTGAGAAGGAGCCTTCTGTGCTCAATAAAGGAGAGGGGATGGACGTCCCCCCATAGTATCAACATCTATTTTTCTCTCATTTCCTGTCTGGAACCACACAGGAAGGCCACTTCACAGTATTCTAGGGGCCCCATGACACCATGTCAGGAGGGTCATAAAATGGAATGTGGGTGGCAGAGGGTTTGATGGAACTCTAGTGGCACTGGGGTGGTGTAGTGTGCTAATTTTTCCCATATCTTTAAGGAGAACACAGCTGTTAGGTGAGAGAGAATGAGAGAGAGAGAGAGAGAGAGAAAGAGATTAAGGCTAGGTAGACCTGAGCAAGTCCTAAATTCTTAATGCGGGACACTACAGAGGAAAGAGGTGTGGACCATAAGACCAAAGATCAGGTGGGAACTTGGCTGCCTCAGTGAATGCCAATGTGGATAGAGGACACATCTGAGCATTGAGTGGGATTGGACTCTCACTAGATGGCAGCAGAGTGTAGGGCCCAGGATACATAGGCGAGAATAGTCTACCTCCAATCTCCCACTTCCCTCCTCCCCCTCCTCCTCCCCCTCCCGCTGCTGCTGCTGCTGCTGCTGCTGTTTCTTCTTCTTCTTCTTCTTCTTCTTCTTCTTCTTCTTCTTCTTCTTCTTCTTCTTCTTCTTCTTCTTCTTCTTCTTCTTCTCACTTTCTTCTTTTATTAGATAACAAACCCAGGGCATATCACAGGGCAAAAATATAGAATGCTTCACGAATTTTCATGACATCCTTGCACAGGAGCCATGCTAATCTTTGTATGGTTCCAATTTTAGTATATGTGCTGCCATAGAGAGCACTCCCACCCCTGCTTCTTATGATGACCCTTCTTTGGGAACTTATATGCCATTTCCTTGAGAAAAGCAGAAAATGACAAATGCTGAATTGGCTGAGTTTAACCTGGAATGATTGAATCTACTCTTAAAAGTAGTAAAATTTTGTTTTCTGCTTTCAAATAGAACACACAGCACCATCAACTCCCAGAGTACTGTAAGGCCTAATCTCCTGATAAATTCCTTTTTCTGTATCACTCATGACTATTCTTTTTCTCTGATTGAACCGTATTATAGAAGCTGGTGTTGGACGTGGTTGCAGAAGAACAGAACCTTAAGGACTGGTATCCTGACTTGGCTTTGGATTTTCTGGAACGGGTTCTTGGATGTGATTAGATTTAAAGGCAGTAATAACCCTGTTTCCATTGGTAAAAAGAGCACTTGCTTTTCATGGCATGCAGTGGCAAAAATAGTGACTTAAATTGCCATCAGTAGACACATAATCTAATCCCTATGTAAGGCAAAATTTCCTTTCAGTGCAGTCAGTCATACAGTTTCAGGTCCTGAACCAGACTTGGGGTGGTTAACTTAAAACTCTGAGTTTCTAATTTTCTTTCCCCTAGTTCTTCAGGTCACTTAGAAGCAACCAGATCACTCTATTATGCTCCTTATATTAGGATGAGTAACTACCCCGGTTTGTCCAGGACAGAGGGGAGTCCTAGAATGCCCAAACTAAGAAAGTCTCAGGTGAATCAGGAAGAGTTTATATTCACTAAAGTGTTCTATGACAGCATTTACTTGGTTGCAGAACCTAGTGCCCAGAAGGACTTGGAAGATGCAGGAATGATGATTTCTACCACAGCTCCATTCAATTCACCTTTTCAGTCTTTTTAGAAGACAGGCAGATCTTGGAGGTTGAAAGTGGATTATTGTAGACTTAATCAGTAGTAAATCCAGCAGCTACTTTTCCAGATTAGATTCTGTTGCTGGGGAAAATCAACACACCTTCTGGCACTTGGTAATTATTGGCCTACTGAATGCTTTTTTTCCCCTCTCTACTAATTAATAAAATTGTTAACAGAAAACAATTTGTTTTGACTCAGTCTCTTCATTATCCTACCTCAACTACCTATATCAACTCTCTAGCATTTTACCATTATGAGGGTGTATTAGTCAAGGTTCTTCACAGAAACGGAACCAATAAGGTCTATATAATACAAGAGGTTTATTATGAGGAATTAGCTCACATGATTATGGAGGCTGAGAAGTCCCAAGATCTGCCGCCGCCAGCTGGAAACCTAGGAGGGCTGGTGGTATAATTCCAGTCCAAGTCTGAAGACTTGAGAACCAGGGGAGCCCATAGGGTAAATTCCATCCCAAGAGCAGAAGAAGACTGATGTCTCCGCTCAGCAGGCTGGCAGGCAGGAAGCAAGAAGGAAAAATCTCCTTCCTTCACTTTTTTTATTCTATCTTGTTCTTTTTGAAGGCTGCCAATGGATCAGATGAAGCCCACACACATTGGGGAAGGCAATGTACTTTACTAAGTCCACTGAATCAAATGCTAACCTATCCAGAATCACTCTCACAGACACACCCTCAAATAAGGTTTAATCTGGGCATTCCATGGCCCAGTCAAACTGACATATAAATTTGACCGTCACTCAGGGATTAGAAAATTGTTTCTTTAAAGGGCCAGATAGTAAATATTTGTGGCTTTGTGGGCCACATATAGTCTGTACTCCTCTTCCTTTCTCCATGCAACTATTTAAAAATGTAAAAACCATTCTTTGTACCCAGGCTGTACAAGAACAGATCATAAAGCCACATTTGGCCCATAGATCATAGTTTGTTAACCCTTCTAACCTATAGATAAGTGACCTAGTTAATATAGCCACAAATTTCCAGATAACTGAAATCTCAGAAAGGTTTAATAAATTGCCCAAGTTTACACAGAGAATACATGTATTATCTTGGCTTTTAAAAAGTTCTTATAAAATTCAAAAACTTATTTTTTAAAGGATTTTATTTATTTATTTTTATTTTAGAGAGAAACAGCAAGAAAGAGATGGAGAGCGTGCGTGTGTGAGTGGAGGGAGGGGCAGAGGGAGAGAAAGAGGGAGAGAAGTAGATTCTACACAGAGTGTGGAGCCTGACATGAGGATTGATTTCAGGATTCTGAGAATTGCACCTGAGATGAAACCAAGAGGCAGATACTTAACTTACTGAGCCACCCAGTTGCCCCAAGATTCAAAGACTTTTAAACTATTCATTGCACTGATTTCTTCTCATATTTGATCTTTTATGCTGTTCTATTATCACCTATGAGGAGTAATGCTAAGTAATAATAGAACTTGTTGACAAATTAATGTTAGAAAGACTATCCTAAATCCCACTTGATACAGAAATCAATGTATTGGACCAACATTTTTCACTATTACCCTAATTAATTTAACAAATATTTATTGAGGATTTACCATAAGAAAGCCCTCTGCTAGGATCTGGAGTCACAGTGACGAAGATTTCTTGCCCCTCCACCTTTTTTCTTCAAAGATTCTTCCCTTGATTAAATTCTTATTGGGTTCTTTTGAGATCTTTTTCAACCAGCCATTGATTTTTGATTTGTGTTGATCTCTGTATTGTCCAGTATTAGCAAGAAAACTCTGTATCAGTTTAACCAGAATCCCCTATTCTTTTTTTTTAAAGATTTTATTTATTTATTTTTCAGAGAGAGAGAGAGAGCACAAGCAGGCAGAGGCAGAGGGAGAAGCAGGCTCGTCGCTGAGCAAGGAGCCCAATGTGGGACTCGATCCCAGGACCTTGGGATCATGACCTGAGCTGAAGGCAGTGGCTTAACCAACTGAGCCACCCAGGAGTCCCAGAATCCCCTATTCTTGATATGATTACCATCAATACCTGATTGGGTCTCTCATCCTCCATCATCCTTCAGGTGATGTCTGATGACCATGATCTACATTTGGCAAGAATCCCATTAGGTCAGTTTAGCCAAAATCGCCCCTATGTCTAATTTTCCATTTTAGTGACTCCCTTCCATTCCCCACCCCATTCCTTTACTATAAATTCCTATTTTTCTTGTTGTATTTAGAGTTGAGTCCAATCACTCTTTCTCACTTCAAAACCCCAGTGCTGAGGTTCCTAGCACTATCATGATAGTTCTTTTGAATAAATTCTGCCTTACTGTTCTTTAAAAATGTCTAGGTATCAGAAAAACTTTCTCAGTTCTTATAGAGATTACTATCCAGCAAACAAACTTTAAACAGTTGAACAATAAAAGGAACGGCAGTCATGATATTGCTCCAAAGAAGAAGACAGGTTACTGTCGAGTTACTAGTAAATTACTTATGTCCAGTAGGTCAACACTTAGTCAGGGGTGCAGTACATGGAAGTGAAAAGGGAGCTTGGTTAAGGGAGCGAGAGTTTGGCCATGTGCTTTGGTGCTTTATCTTACTACTGTCTATTCTGTCCAGAACTTTTCAGCTGTTTTTTTTTTTTTTTAAGATTTTATTTATTTATTTGACAGAGAGAGAGACACAGAGAGAGAAGGAACACAAGCAGGGGGAGTGGGAGAGGGAGAGGGAGAAGCAGGCTTCTCGCAGAGTAGGGAGCCTGATGAGGGGCTCGATCCCAGGACCCTGGGATCATGATCTGAGCAGAAGGCAGACGCTTAACCAACTGAACCACCCAGATGCCCTACATCTGTCTTTTTAAAGAGCCACACCTTTGCATTACCTGCAATGATGCCATCTGTTTTATTATCAGTGAGGTTACTAATGGGAACTGTCTATGTATAGACTGATTTTATCTATTTGATATGCTAATAAATGCTGGGGAAGGAATAGTATTTTATTGAATTACTTACATTTACTTAGCTGGAATTGCTGTCATTTTCTCCTCTATGAAACCTTAATTCCCTTGTTCAAATTGCTCAAAATAGGTTGTCACTGAGTGATGGAATAGGTAACCAAATGAGTTTTGCAGTCATAGAATATCCTGGTGCTCTTATTTAACACAATCATTTTGAACTTTAAACCAGATGGCCTCATTATTTTCTCGTTTTAACGTGCCTCATAGTTAAGGAAAAATTAGTACTAGTCTAGAATTAGAATATTTTATTCTTTCTCAATTGAACACTTTTACTCTCCCTCTTTTATTAGAATTATATAACCTGATTTCTTGGTTTTTATAGATTTCCAATCTCATGAATTCATTACATTGCCGTTTTATTTTCAAGAACAAGCTATGTACTTCAGATTACATTAGTAGGAAATTTACTTTGCTAGTTATTGTTAGAAGGAAATGGAAAATACTAGTTTAGTTTAGTAGGCATTTCTTAAGCATCTATATGCCTGTTTTGAGAGGGGAAACAACATAAAAATAACTTTGCTTATTTCACTCAAACTGACATGAGTAATCAATTGTTAAATTAATGGTGCAAACTTTAAGTGCTATTTTGGACATTTCACCTTTTCTCTTGTCTACCAGGAGAAGTATCACCATGAAAAGATTAGAGTTTGGTTCACTCACAGAGGTTGGTGAGCCCTTTCCATATATGATGGTATAAAACCATGAGCAACACAGAGATTGTCTCTGCCTGCACAATTCTGGGAGAAACTTAGCAAAGGGTTTTAGAGGGAACAGAGTCTTCTACTAAAAGGCAATTTCTGAGGTTTCAAAAAGTGATGACTAATATGGTACTCTTTTCCTCTAGATTCAGAAGAACCCCAAGGGGAGGCCTGTGATCACAGGCATGTTCCGTCTTGTCTGCATTACTCAGTAACAGAAACGTTGATTGATTTCTAGGCCTCAATAGGCATTTGACTACTCATGTATCAAAGGCTGCCATTCAGAGTCTCAACCTTCTCTTGAAAGCAAAGCAGACTGGGTTTGTTAAGTCCATGTAAAAATGAGATTGTTGTTAAAGTACAATAAAACTTATGCTGTTCTTTAGGGCACATATTTTATCTTCTTAAGTAAAAAAAAATGTGCTGTAACCAGGAAAACCTTGTATTAAATCAATACTCTCCTGTTAAACTAAATGCTACAGAATGAGTATGCTATAAATATTTAGAATCTTCAAGGAAAAATAATTCAAACAGGTGGAATTTTCTTGCATATGATAACTTTCTTGAATATTATATATAAAAATATACATTAAAAGGATATGCATATTCTTAGAGAATCTTTCTATATATCAGGTATTGCAGTTCTCATTCTGTGCTAGCTAATTTGATAAATGCTTTACATATATAGCCTAAATATTAATTTAGGCATTACAACAACCCTTAAGCTAGGGATTATCATTAGGGAGACTTTGTAGATAAGAAAATCAAGGGCCCCTGGGTGGCGCAGTTGGTTGAGCGACTGCCTTCGGCTCAGGTCATGGTCCCGGAGTCCCGGGATCGAGTCCCACATCGGGCTCCCAGCTCCATGGGGAGTCCGCTTCTCACTCTGACCTGCTCTCTCTTTCCTAATAAATAAATAAATCTTTAAAAAAAAAAAAAAAAAGAAAATCAATACTTTTTAAAATTTAATTCAATTAATTAACATACAACATATTATTAGCTTCAGAGGTAGCGTTCAGTGATTCATCAGGCTTATATAACATCCAGTGCTCATTACATCATGTGCTTACCTTAATGTCCATCACCCAGTTACCCCATCCTCCACCCTCTCCCCTCCAGCAACCCTTAGTTTGTTTCCTGTGATTGAGAGTCTCTTCTGGTTTGTCTCCCTCTCTCTGATTTTGTCTTGTTTTATTTTTCCCTCCTTTTCCTTATGCTCCTGCTTTGTTTCTTAAATTCCACATACAAGTGAAATCATATGAAAATTGTCTTTCTCTGATTGATTTATTTCCCTTAACATAATACTATATAGTTCCATCCATGTCATTGCAAATGGCAAAATTTTATTTTTTAATGGCTGAGTAATATTTCATTGTGTGTGCGTATGTGTCTTTAAATGGACATCTGAGCTCTTTCCATAGTTTGGCTATTGTGGACATTGCTGCTATAAACATTGGGGTGTAGGTGCCCCTTCAGATCACTACAGTTGTATCTTTGGAGTAAATGCCTAGTAGTGCACTTACTGGGTCATACAAGAAAACTGATACTTGAAGAAGTAAGATAACCTATTACATTTCATAGAACTATGAAGTGCCAAGTTCTAGCTTTTAAACCAGACCTACCTAATTCCAAAACCTATTTTCTTAACCATCCTGCTATAGTGTTTAAGTTTTTATTTATCCAATTTTTAGTTCTCTTTTTTCTTCCAAACATTTTTGCTCCTATTTCATATACAGCCTTGCAGACTTCTGTAGATCAAAACTTAAGACTTAGTACTTATCTGCAAAACATTTATTGAACCTCATTAGCATTTATTGGTGTGACCATTTTAGCTGGCCCTGTTTTCATCAAAGTGCATTGATTACTACCATTACTTGAATAGTGATTAAAATCAGTCTGAAGTGTATACAGAGAGTCCTTGCAAAATTTTATTAAAGCATTTATTGCACCTTTATGACATCAGGATATACCACATGTGATTTCTGTTTTTCTTCTCTAAATCTGGTCTACCACTTTTACTTGCTTTCTGCCCCATGTCCAAACATCTAATGCTCTTGTACTGTTTGCCAAATATGTGGCTTTTTGGAAGCTTTCTGGTATTTTCCTTGGAACGAAAGTATCCAAATGATGGTCCATAATCCAAATATGACTTACAGAACTGGTATGTCTACTCTGTACATTGTTTTTATTTTTCTTTAACCAACAGTTAAGACTCAGGAAATTTGATATAAAATATCTGGTTCCTAAACGTAATCTGGCAACAGTGGATCTGAACTTCTGTATGGTAATAAATGTTTAGCTCTTGGTAATAGGTCCTCATTTACATCGAGTGGGTTCTTTCCTATTTGCCAGACATGAGCACTCACAATTGGCTTTCAAAATCTAGACCAAATGCCAGTTGCCATTTATCATTGTGCTTGAACTGTTAGTTTTCTCATAGTAGAGAGCTATGTCTCTGTACTCTGTCTTAGAAGTGGGAAAATGAAAAATAGAACTAAAGGTCAATGCACTTCAAGAAAAATGGAAGAAAACACATTTTTCTCTAGATGTGGAGAATATTAAGCAATTTTGACATGCAATCAAAATATGTGTTTTATACCAATATTTTTCACTGATTTTTATTACCACTCTGGTGACAGAGTTTATGACTTTGGCTTTACAGTAGTCACAGACACTGAAGAATTACTAAAAAGAAACAAGGACTGGAGTTAACAAAATTCTCTTTGGTTCAATCTAATTTCTTTGGGGTCACCCACATTTCTTTGAAGTTTTTAACATAAAAATCATGAATTGAATCAAATCACTGAGCAAATTCATTTGTGAAGAATTAAGAGTAGGCCATTCTGGGGTGTCTGGGTGGCTCAGTGGGTTAAAGCCTCGGCCTTCGCCTCAGGTCATGATCTCAGGGTTCTGGGATTGAGCCCCGCATCAGGCTCTCTGCTCAGCAGGGAGCCTGCTTCCCCCTCTCCCTCTGCCTGCCTCTCTACTTGTGATCTTTTTCTGTCTGTCAAATAAATAAATAAAATCTTTTAAAAAAAAGTAGTCCCTTCTCTTGTTACTTTATCGTCAAAAAGTTTACATAATTTTTCTTTCAAATTTAATAAAATTAATTTTACCTGTATTATATTAGTATTCCATTATAAATTAGTTACCTAATCAATATCCCTGCCTCCCTTCTTCTTTACTAACCAAAACTATAGTCTTTTGAAGCATCAATGCACCTAAAAAAATACTCATCTTCAAGACCTCTTTGCAGCTTGGAGTAGCTATATAATCCAGGTAATGAGATATATGTGAATTCAACTGGACAGGGCTTCTGAGAAAGCTTTTTTTTTTGGTTAATATTAGTACAGCCTCAGTTGGCACAATCATTTTTTTGTTACTTTACCTTAAATTTCCTTCTCCTTCCTGCCTACAATACATATGCAGTTCCTGAAGTTGGAACAATCTTTTTGTGATGCCAAGGGGAAAAGCCAAATGCTCAAGTTGAGTAGAAAAAAGTTAAATTGAACTTGACTGTTTTATATTTTTATGGAATCACCATGGCAGACTTGGACTATCTAGTTTCATACTGTCAGTTACTGAGAAAAACATTCTTCTATTTGGTTAAGTTTCTGTAATTACATTTCTGATGTATGCATTCAAATACAACTTATAACTAAGACAACATCTAAAACCTAGAAGCAGCCTGCTGTAAATAACAGATCCTAAAATACAGGGGGGATAGAACTTTGGGGGAAAAAATCCTGAAAGAGACAACCTAAGTCTAAATCTGACTTATCTTGCAAACTAGTGTAAGCAAACTCATCCCTGTTTTCCTGGGACTATTTCAGTCTTAAAATGGAAAGTTCTACATCCTAGGAAGCCTCTTAGTCTGAGGCAAGCCAGATAGCTGGCCACCTTACTGAAAGTAAAGGGAGAAGGAAGTGCATCCTTATTTTTTAATTTTATTTTTTAAAAAATATTTATTTATTTATTTATTTATTTATTTATTTATTTATTTATTTTGAGGAAGCGAAGAGCAGAGGTGGATAATCTTTCATGATTCCCGACTGAGCAAGGAGCCTGACATGGGGCTTGATCCCACAACCCAAGAGATCATGACCTAAGCTGAAACCAAGAGTCAGATGCTTAACCTACTAAGCCACCCCAGTCACTCCAACAAGTATATCTTTAATAGGGGAGACACTTAGCCTGCAATCTATATTAACTGATAGGATAAAAATGCCGACCACTTCTATGTCTGTCACCAAGGCCAATGCAAGCATCATACGGAGGCCACAGTTCTCTTCTAAGTTCAGATCTCTCCTTAGGCATCCTAAGAAACTGTCTACACAAGGTCTTTGAATAGGATTGTTTTATAAGGAATTGAAGAAAAATGATGCTTATTTTTTGAGGGAATTCTGCTGCCCTCACAAACTTAAACAACACACTATGATTACTCAACTTCTAAAGTTATATAACATTCCAAACATACATAGAATATGAGGGGGCTGTGAAGACATGTAGCTTCAGGAAAGACATTCTCTATAATGTCTACCTCACTTACAGACCTGGAGCGTGATAGATGAAGAGAATCGCCCTCCAGGAAAAGAATTAAGGTATGCGGATGGCCATGGATGGGGGAAAATCTAGAGCTGTGCTGCCTATGATGTGACTAGTCTTTAGCTACCCCGAGATTACACACTAGGTTCCAAAGACTTAGTGTATAAAAAGGATATAAAATATCAAATTAATACTTTTTTCATGTTGATAATAATTTAAATAAGATTTTGGCTATATTGGGTTAAATGAAACTAGTTTTCCCTGAGTTTTCTGAGTGATATCAGAAAGATGGTGGAATCGTCAGTCCCAGATTATCTTTATGAGAAGTTCAGAGTCTGATTAAGAAGTTGCAGCACCTCAGACAAACATAAAACTGAAAACAGCTGCACTGAAATGGGTAAAAAAGCAATTTCTTTTAACTGTGTCAGTCCCAACCCCCTGCAAACTGGCACAGCTCTGTGCCAAGAGAGGTCAGCTCAGCCTATGACTTCTACAGTTGTGTGTTGAGGGGGAGGAGAGTGGAGTCTCCCTCTCTTTTGCTGTGCTCTCCACAGGGCCAGTTTCTGTCTTGCCTCTCACCAAGTGCTGAAAGAATTATCATTGTCTGAATGCCTTGAACAAGTAGGAAAAAGGAAAAAGGGAGAAAGCTCCCTGAAGCCAACATAGATCCGCAAGATTGGGAAAAAGCTCACAAAGGAGACCTTTCCCCCAGCAGAGAGGGAAGGAAGTAGAACATGGCTTTAACATTTCCAGTGTTTTAGTGCAATCCCTGCAGGCCAGTTTCTGTTTGTGGTTCACAGTAAATGCCAAAGGAACCAGCACAGTCAGACACCAGAGGGAGCAAGAGGTTAGGGGTTCCAGAAAACAGAAAAAAAAAAAAAAAAAGAGGAAAGAGAAAGAAAAAGAAAGGAAAGGAAATGGAAGGAAAAAGACTGAAAAGACTGAATGCTGAATGCCGAGCCAGGTTGATGATGATGATCTTTCCCAGTCAAAGCCAGTTCATAAAGTCTGATAGAAGTGATGGTTTCTTCAAATGTGCAGACATCAACCTAAAGCTACTAGAACATGAAGAATTAGGAATACATGACCCATCTAAAGGAATAAATATATCTCTAGTAATTGAACCCTAAAGAAATGGAGATATATGAATTATCTGATAATGAATTCAAAATAATCACCTTAAAGAAGCTGTCTTAGTCCCTTCGGGCTACTATAATAAAATACCACAGACTGGGTGTTTTAATAAAATACTATAATATTTTAAATACTATATAATATATAGAATTTATATAATTATATAGAATTATATAGAATCATCTATAATTATATAGAATATAATAAAATACTATAACTATGACTACTATAATAAAATACCACAGCTTACCATGGAAATTTGTTTCTTATAGTTTTGGAGGCTAGAAGTCTAGGATTACGGTGCTCACATGTTTGGGGGAAGGCTCTCTTCTGGGTTGAAGATTTCTCCTTGTATCCTCACATGGGGAAGAGCTACGGAGCTCTGTGGGGTCTCTTCTACAAGAACACTAAACCCATTCATGAGAGCTACCCCCTCAAGATCTAATCACTTCCCAAAGGCCCACCTACTAATACCATCACCTTTGGAAGTCAGGATTTCAACATATGAATTTGGGGTAGCGGTGGGGAACAAACACCCCTCCATCAAATAACATAGAATGGCTAATGGATTAAAAAAACCAAAATATAATTATATGCTGTCTCTAAGAGACTCAGTTTAGATTTAAGGACACATATAGGCTAAAAGTGAAAAGTTGGAAAAGGATATGCCATACAAATGATAACCAAAGGAAAGCAGGAGTGGTTATACTTTACATTAGACAACACCGTCTTTAAGTTAAAAACCGTCACAAAAAAGTCATTATATAATGATACAATGGTCAATTCATCAGGAAGATATCACAATCATAAACATATATGAACCCAACGTCAGATTACCTAAATTTATAAAACAGACATTGACAGATCTGGGAGGGATTTTTCAAGGGAAAAAAAATAGTAATTCAGTAATAGTAGGAGACTTCGCTATCCTACTTTCAACTGTGGGTAGAACACTGAAACAGAAAGTCAATAAGAGGACAGTGAACTTGCACAACACTGTAATCCAAATGAACCTAACAGACATTTACAAAACATTGCAGCAATAACAGAATACACATTCTTTTCAAGCACACACAGAGTATATACTTCAGAATAAATCACAAGTTAGGTCACAAAACAAATTTAAGAAGACTGAAATAATACCAAGCATCCTTTCTGATTACAATGGAATGAAACTAGAAATTAATAAAGAAGGAAAACTGGAAAATTCACAAGTAATTGGGAATTAAACAACACACTCTTGACAATCCATTTGACCAAAGAAGAAAGCAAAAGGAAAACTAGTTATTATGAAATATCTCAAGATAACTGAAAATGAAAACACAACATACCAAAACTTTTGGGATGTAGCAAAAACAGTACTAAGAGGGACATTTAGAGTGGTAAATGCCTACATTAATAAGAAGAAAGCTTTCAAATAACAATATAAATTTATACCTCAAGGAACTAAAAAAAGAAGAAAAACGTAAGCCCAGAGTTATCAGAAGGAAGAAAATAATGAATATTAGAGTAGAAATAAATGAAATAGAGAATAGAAATCTAGAACAAAAATTGATTAAATTAAATTAAGGAGCTGATTTTTGGAAAAGGTAAACAACAATCGACAAACCCTTGGCTATACTAATTAAGAGAAAAAGAGAGAAGAACTCAGAGTCAGAAGTGAAAGAGGAAACATTACAATTTGAGTCACAGATTTTAAAAAGGATCCTAAGAGTCATTTATGCACAATTACATACCAACAAATTGGATAACCTAGAAGAAATGAATAAATTTCTAGAAAGATACAACCTATCAAGATTGGATTGTGAGGAAATAGAAACCCTGATCAGACTAAAAACAAATAAGAAGATTGAATCAGTAATCAAAAGCACTCCAAAAAGAAAACCCCAGTACCCGATGGCTTCACTGGTAAATTACACCAAATTCTTAGAGAAATAGCACCAATTCTTCTTAAGCCCTTCTAAAAAGTTGAAGGAGAAAATACAGTTTCAAACTTTTTTCATGAGCCCAATACTACCCTAATACCAAACTTAGATAAAGACACCACAAGAGAAGAAAACTCTAGGCCAATATCCCCAATGAGTATAGATGCAAACGGTTTCAACAAAACACTAGAGAACCAAATTTAATAGCACATTAAGATGATTATACATGATGATCAAGTGGTATTTATCCCTGTGATGAAAGGGTAGTTCAAAATAGGAAAATAAATTAATTTCATATACCTTATTAACAGAATGAAAGATAAAAGTCTCATGATCATCTCAATAGATGGAGAAAAACCATTTGACAAAATTCAACACCTTTCATGATAAAAACTCCACTGTCTAGTTATAGAAGGAATTTACCTCAATGTTATAAAAATCAAATGTGGAAAGCCCACAGCTAAAATCATACTCAACAGGAAAGAACTGAATGCTTTTCGTCTAAAATCAGAAAGAAGACAAGAATGCCCTCTTTCACCAGTTCTATTCAATGCAGTACTGGAAATCCTAATCAGAGCAACTAGGCAAGAAAGAGATATAAAAGTCATCCAAATCAGAAAGGAAAAAGTAAAAATTTATTTGTTTGCAGATAACATGATCTTATATGTAGAAAACACTAAAAACTACACAAGAAAAGTTGTTAACAAATAAATTCAGTACAGTTGTAGACTACAAAATCAACACATAAAATTTTTCATTTCTATATATCATCAATAAACTATCAAAAAAAGAAATTAAGAAAATAATCCTTTACAATAGCTTCAAAAAGAACAAAAGAACAAAATACTTAGAAATAAACTTAACCATTGAAGTGGAAGACTTGTGCACTGAAAACTATAAAACACTGCTAAGTGAAATTAAAGACACAAATAAATGGAAAGGCATTTTGTGTTCACAAACTGCAAGACTTAATATTGTTGAAATATCCATACTACCCAAAGTGATCCACAGATTCAATGTGATCCTTATCAAAATACCAATGGCATTTTTAACAGAAATAGAAAAAGAAATCCTAAAATTCATATGGAATCACAAATGACCTCAATGAGCCAAAGTAATCTTAAGAAGATCAAAGCTGGAAGCACCACACTTCCTCATTTCAGGTATATTACCAAGCTACAGTTACTAAAACAGTGTGGTACTGGAATAATGATAGACATATAGACCACTGGAACATTTTAGAGAGCTTGGGAGTAAATCCATGCATATATGGTCAACCAACCTCTGATAAGGGAGTCAAGGATATAAATGGGAAAAGAATAGTATCTTCAACAAACAGTGTTGAGAAAATTGAATATCCACAGGTAAAATAATGAAATTGGAGTCTTACCTTACATCATACATAAAAGATCAACTCAGAATGAATTAAAGATTAAAACATAAGACCAGAAACTATTAAGCACTCAGAAGAACATATATGGGACAAGCTTCTTAATATCACCTTGACAAGGATTTCTTGGACATGACATCAAAAACAAAAGTAACGAAAACAAAATTAAAGTGGAACTACATAAAATTAAAATTTCTGCACAGCAAAAGAATCAACGAAATGACAACAAGACCTGTGGATTGGAACACAATGTTTGCAAACCATATATCTTATGGTAAGGGGTTAATATCCAATATATACAAGGAACTCCTGCAACTCAACAGTGAAAAAAAAATCTCACAAGTAATCTGATTTAAAAATGGGCAAAGGGGAGTGCTGAGTGGCTCAGTCGTTAAGCGTCTGCCTTTGGTTCAAGTCATGATCCTAGGGTCCTGATCAGCAGGAAGCCTGCTTCTCCCTCTCCCACTCTCCCTGCTTGTGTTCCCTCTCTCATTGCATCTCTCTTTGTAAAATAAATAAATTAAATCTTAAAAAAAAATAAAAATGGGCAAAGGAATTGAATAAACATTTTTCCAAAGAAGATATACAAATGCCCAATGGGTATATGAAAAGATGCTCAGCATCATTAATCATCAGGGAAATACAAAACAAAACCACAATGAAGTATCTCCTCACACCAGTTACAAGGGCTATGATATTAAAGAAAACATAAGTATTAACAAGGTTGTTAAGAAATCAGAATACCTGTGCACTGTTGGTAGGAATGCAAACTGGTGCAGCCACCATGGAAAACTGTATGGTGGTTCCTCTAAAAATAAAATGACCATATAATCCAGCAATCCATCTTCTGGGTATTCAGAAGAATTAACCCACCTATATTGTCCATAAAAAATTCACTTTAAATATTAAGACACAGAAAGATTAAAGGCAAAAGGGTCAAAGCAAACTAAAAATATTAAAAGCAAAATTAACGATAAAAACATGCTATGCTAATATGAATCAAAATTGTTGTCTGGGCGGAAAAAAGTGTTGTCTGGAAGAACAGCAGCAATCTTGTGGCCATAGAGATGAAGCCACTTGCTAAAGTGGGTAGACCAGCGATCAGCAAGGAGCCTGGGTCTTGGATGGCTTCCTTAAGCATTGTACCAGCCCTGGACTTTGTGCTTCCAGTCTTTTGGTAGGTGATAAAAATAAACGCTTATTTGGGCAAACCATGATAATTGTAACATATGACTGCAAGTAATCTAACCAATATTGAAGGAAACTAATATTCATAGATGATTCTCTTTAAGGAGCTTCATTTATTTTATTTAATCCTTATAACAGCATTTCAGAGATAAAAAAAAACCGAGATGCAGGATATAAGTAACTAGACTAGGATTACACAGCTGGTATATAGACATATGTAAAACCTGATCTTTTACATCCCATATCATCATCCTTATCATCTCCATCGTTACAGGGTTGGCATCATTTGTTTGTATCATTAACATGTTTGTACTAGAAGTGTCTTACCAAGATGAGACTAATTCTTTACATAATTTTCAGTGAACATAAATACTTGTTCATATTTATAATTTATAATTTTTAAAAGTGTTAGAGAATAAATAAGCCCTTTTACCTGAAAGCTGAAGTCAGAATAAGATTAGGTGTATTGATTTGATCTTCATGCTTCATTTTTTTGTGTGTGAGGTTCTTCCCACCCCCCAAGAAAAATAAATCTCTGGCTTTTTAAAAATTTGTATTTCTTTGCTCTGTAAAACTGGTTACCAAGATATGCTGCTAAGCACAAGAAATGTACAACTGGGAAAGGATTGGCGAGATTAGATTAGAAGGGAGGGATGTGCATTTACTCAAGGAGAAACATATCTTGAAGGGTAGTAAAGAAGAAAAATATTGCGGGCTATATTTATGTACACTTTGTCAGGGATGGATGAGGCTAAATGATTTTGTACTATCAAGGTATCTTGTACAAGTTTTTGGAAGGTATTAGACTCAGGATTATGTTGTTTTTTTTTGTTTTGTTTTGTTTTTTGCCAATCACCTTTGTCTTAAACTTTTAAAGTCATATCTGATTTGAGGGAAATATCATCTGTCTGTTTCTGGTTTATTTCCACTTTGCTCATCAACTTACTATTTTATTTGCAACATAATCTCTGAAATACTGGGCTTCAGAAAGAGCTAAATTCAGTTTTGTTGTACCTCTCATAATGAAAAACATTGCAAATCAGAGTCCAATAGCCCTAAACACAAGGTTGTAATTGGCGTCTATAGGTAT
The DNA here is from genome assembly GCA_028533885.1 of Nasua narica. NCBI lineage: Eukaryota > Metazoa > Chordata > Mammalia > Carnivora > Procyonidae > Nasua > Nasua narica. The sequence continues at coordinate 51,752,441 of CM052798.1, forward strand.
CTCTTCAAGTTAGCTACTATAAAAAATTGATATAAACTGAGGCCATTCTGCTAATAAACTCTTCTATTTGGAAGAGTGCAATATTTTCTCAGTAGAATCAAGGAATTTAATTTTTATGAAACTCTGGAAGATTTTTCAGAGCTATTTCAATGATTGAGTCCCAAAAAGGGGCTGGGCTCTTTTGGGAATAAGAAAATTGTATTAGTCACATTCCCAACCCTCAAATAGCATCATGATCCATTGGATAGGTCAGACATAAGTGACAGATTGGAGGTTGAAAAAGGTGTTACTGGTCTGGCAATGAGAGCTATAGATAATTTTGGGGGTTTATCAGTGGGGAGGCATTAGTTAGGGTTAAAGAGTTGTGTGTGAAGGGGATAAGAGATAATTTAAAAATTCATATATGAATGAAAAGAAGGCTAGAATTGGGGACAACAAGTGTAGAAAGCATTTCATAGGCCATCACAACATCGATATGATACAAGAATGCCATAGATATTGGGGAAGAGGTTTATGTACAAGGCAGGCTTGTGGAAGATTTGTGTTGGGGAAGTAAAATTTTATTCTCTCCCTATTTTTGTCTCTCAAATATAACTTTTACTTGGGAATTGGTGACTGCTTTATTACTAGTTCTCTTTTAAATCATATAATTTTTATCTCTTGTTTTGGTTACCCTGAGTTCCCTTCTGGACATAGATAAATATGTAACCTCTTTAGCATGTCTTGATTTGGTAGAAACTTTAAAAATAATTTTACCATTGGTTTACCTACATAAACATTTACTATAAAAAACAAACAACCCCCCACCAAATAATTAATTTAACCTTTGGAATTGCTGCTTGATTGTTATAAAAACTGATTAATCTTTTTCTAGATGAAAAAGCTTTACAGAAGCCTGCAAATTTATCTAGTTTTCCAATTTCATTTAACCTCTCTGTTTTCAAAATATATTGGAATGAAGGTGGACCCCTTAAGGTACATACAGTTTTGAAAGCATGCAGAGAGATTCAGAAAATACAGGATCTTAAAGTTCTCTGGGCTCTGAATAATAAGATATAGGTAATAAGATATAGTATTAATTTTACATGTGAAATTGACACTTCTGTAAATAAAATTTCTTTTATCTACATGTACAGAAGAAATGTTTATCAAGTTCAAATTGCCAATTCCCTGTGTCTGCAAAGGTAGTTATAGTCAGAGGAGGGTAGAGTAAGGTGGGAAATAGTTTCCATTATTTATATGACTCCCAGTTGTTTAGCTAGAGGTAGTCTCTAAAACTCCCCTTGCTGTAGAAATAATGGCAGGTGGACTGCATCATGGTTTCAACATCACTGCAGTTCTGGGAATCCATCAATAATGAGAGCTGGAAAATTCAGGAGACTTTGGCAAGGAACATAAAAGAAAACATGGTTTCCCTTTTTTCCCCCCTAAATGATGAATCACGGTAAATGCATCCTTAAAATTGATTGTTTTAGGAATTCAGGCCTAACAAGAGCAGATTTCAGGCCATGAAATACAGGAACTTTTTTTTTAAACACTCCTCATTTTTTTTGTATTTTTATTTTGAAGCCCTATGTAGTCTGTTGGTGAAGATTAAATCTTAGTTTAATCATTTCAGGGGTACCTGCTCACCCATGCATTTTTCTTGTATTGTGTCTAAGCTCTAGAGTGCTTACAGGGGGTCAAGAGGATTTTTTTCATCCTTGGTTATTGTCATTTATGTACATGACATTAGTTGGGATGTACACTATTTTTTCTCACTTTCAGTAAGCAATCCATGTGTGTGACTAGAACACATGTGTGTTCATTGAGACATGTGTGTCTGAATCTCATGGTCTCTGAGTCCCACTTGCTATATAAAGAAACTTTAGCTCTGCTCTTGGACCCCAATGTTGAAGGGGAAAAGTCTCTAACTAGACAAATTTCACAGATATTCTGTCTATTACTCTCCTACTATGCTGCAGAAGAAGGACATAGCTGTCAAGTCGTCTCTGTTTTATGTGAAAACAGAGAACACAGACTGCCTCTCCTCTCAGATTCCAGGGTTTCTTTGTTTCCCACTCCGCAGGCATTAAGGACTCTTCCTTAGGGGATGAACAGCATATAGGTTTCTTGCTTTCACTGTCTTCTCTTCATCCTCTCCCTTCCCCACATGCCCTACTGTTAAAGGGAGTCTTAGGGTGCCTTGGTGGAACAGTCAGTTAAGCCTCTTGGTTTCAGCTCAGGTCATGATTTCAGGGTGATGAGATCAAGGCTCCCCCCAACGCCCACGGGGCTGCACACAGTGCAGAGTCTGCTTAAGATTCTCCCTCTGCTCCTCAAACTCATGCTTTCTCTCTCTCTCTCTCAAATAAATCTTTTTCTTAAAAAAGAGAGTCTTTATGTAGTCTTTTCCTTTATTCTTTCTAATATATCAAAACATACATTTAGTTTATTAAAAGATTTTTAATTAACATTTTTATTGAAGTACAATTAACATATGGTGTTATATTAATTTCAAGTGGATGATATAATGATTTAACAATTATATAATTATTCAGTGCTCATCAAGATAAGTGTGCTTTTTTTAAAAAGATTTTATTTATTTGATAGAAATCACAAGTAAGCAGAGAGACAGGCAGAGAGAGAGAAGGAAGCAGGCTCCCCACCGAGCAGAGAGCCTGATGTGGGGCTCAATCCCAGGTCCCTGAGATCATGACCTGAGCCAAAGGCAGAGACTTTAACCCACTGAGCCACCCAGGTGCCCCAAGATAAGTGTACTTTTAATACCCTCTATCAATTTCATTCATCTCTCCAAGCCACCACCTCTCCAGCAAACATCTGCATTTAGAGTCTGTTTTTTGTTGGTTTGCCTCTTTTTTTCTTTGTTCATTTGTTCTGTTCCATAAATTCCATATATGCATGAAATCATACAGTATTTGTCTTTCTCTGACTTATTGAACTTTGCATTATACCCCCTAGCTCCATCCATGTTGTTGCACATGACAAGATTTCATTGTTCTTTATGGTTGAATAATATTCCTTTGTATATTCCACCATCGCACATTTTATTTTATTTTTTTTATTTTTAAAATTTGTTTATTTGTTTTAGAGAGAGAGAGAGAGAGAGAGAGAGCACCAGCTGGAGGGGCAGAGGGAGAAGGAGAGAGAATCTCAAGCAGACTGTATTGATTGCAGAGCTGGAGGCGGGGCCCCAACTTGCAACCTTGAGATCACTACCTTAGCTGAAACCAAGAGTTGGAGGATTAACCGACTTTGCTGCCCAGGCGCCCCCATTTTACATTTTTAAAGGTTCAGATTTGGGGACCTCAGAAACTCAAACCCTTGAAAATTAAATGTTTGGGGTTTTGAAAATTAAAGATTTTAGGTTTTAAAACTCAAAAGCCTTGTCCCTGCCTTTCTGCTGATTCAACATGCTCCTGAGACGATCATTACCCTTGTTTTGTCTTAGCAAGGAAGAATCACAGGGCAATAGAGGTAATATATCAAAACATACAGAGTCACACTTGTGTTATAAGCAATACTTAAGGAAATACTTACTCTTGAACATCTATCTGATTTTTAAGAATTGTGAAGAGTCTGAGGTTTTACCCTACTTACAACCAACAAGTTAGCCTGACACAGACTCATGATTGATGGTGGAAGACAGGAGACTCCCAAGTCAGAGACCAGGGTCAATTTATTACTCACATAAATAGCAGTAGCGAGAGTATCAACCAACAATTTTGTGTAATTCCTGGAGCCCATGCCAAAAGTGACAGATGACACCTGTATACATAGCATATTATCTTACAGGAGAAGAATCTTTAGCTTTGAGAATCTGAATATTTCATAAAAGGCAGTAAGCATACCTGTTCTTTGCTTCAGAGAGAGGTACTATCTCTATCTTCCAAACCTGTCCTTTGCTCTGAAGAGAGACACTGTCTGTATAGCTGTTTGCTATGCAAATATCTTTGAAAAGATAGTATGTAACAAAGGACAATCTTACAAGTGATGCTGGAGTGAACTTTAAATTTTGTGAAGTTTTATTTATTTAAATAATCTCCATACCCAATGTGGGGATCAAACTCACAACCCCAAGATCAAGAGTCACATGCTCTTCTGACTGAGCCAGCCAGGTGTGTCACAGGAATGAACTTTAAATGATGACTCTTAAAAGTCTAATCTTGAACTAGTCAAGAGAATGAATGCAGGGAGATGATAGGTCTAGGCTGATATGGATACCTTGTCTTTTTCTTTTCTCGTTTTGTTCCTTCCTTCTTCCTCTTCCTAGCATGGGTCTCACCCCTCAGACTCTGCCATATGAGAGGCATGCCACCCAGGTCCTCAGGGGCCCCACCCCCATGACTCCAGTTTCACTTATATTTCATTGCCTGAAGCAAGTGACATGATCACAACTGCCTTTGAGGGAATGGGAAGCACAAATTAAACAACTACTTGGAGAGAGGGAAGCCAGATATTTGAGGAATAGAATAAATGACTTCAATAATGATTTATGTGCTTAAGGATTTCACAGTTTTATATGGGAAGTAGGGCCCATAGAAATATCTGCCAAAGAATTTGTCACACATTCTAATAAGCTATGTATCAAGTTGTTGATCAATGAAGTGGAATTTGTTTTTGCTTCCTGTGGGTGGTAGGGTAAAACTCTGATAATGATAAGGTGATATTTGAGTTTTACCTTGAGGAATATACAGGAGCATTCCAGGTAGAAAAATTGCATGAGATAGAGAGTAGGGGAAAGTTGTCCTGAGGAGAGAAGAGAAGATATCATGAAAAATCATATCCAAGTCTCAGGAGCTTGGTTATGGCATATTGTACAAGATATAGTAGGTGTTGAGGCATAGAGATGAATAAAAGAAATATAATGCTTGCCCTTTATCTTGTTGAGCATATATTTCAGAAGAGTGACTAGAGATCAAATATGTATGTAGAGAATTAACAATTTAGTAATAAGTTGGATGAGTACTTTGAAAAGAATTGTATTGAAGAACTAAATTATGGGAATGCCATCTAGGCATAAAGGTTGTAGAATAAACTTTGTAAGCAAAGCATGTGGAGGAGTAGAGGTGGGTCTGGGGAAATATTCCAGACAGAAGCTGTATGAGCAGAAGTCCCAAGGTTGGAAGGAATAGGGCACACTGGTGGAGCTGAAGGAAGTGGGTCTGGCATTCAAAGAGTGGCATCCAATGAAACTGGAGAACAGCAGAGGTAGATAATGAGGGCCTTGTAGCCATTGTTTAGTACTCTGTTTTCTCCTAAGATAAATGGGAAACTATCAGAATGTTTTATGTAAGAGAATAGCATAGGCATTTTGTAAAGCTCACTCTGTCTACAGTGTAAAAAAAAGGATTAAGGGTGTGATACTGTGATTTATAATAAGAAATATATATTTGGTATCTGTCCCATTTCTGGCATAGAGCTCCTAAAAACCTTGGAATTTTCCTAGCGAAGAGAACAATAGAAGTGTCTTGTTATGTTTATAAGGTGACTTTCGTATAACATCTAAGGATGGGTCTGTTGCCAGGAGAACCAACCAGGTGATTAAGGGGTTGGAATTTTCAGTCCCTCTCCCTCCCAACCCACTCCTGGAGACAGAAGAGAGGTTGGAGGTTGAATCAATTGTCAAGGACAGATAATTTGATCAATCATATCTATGTAATGAACCCTCCATAAAAACACAAAAGAATGGGGGCCAGAGAGCTTCTAGTTGGTGAACATGTGGAGATTCAAGAAGAGTACCCGGAAAGAGCATGGAAGCTCAGTACTCCTTTTTCCAAAGCTTACCTATGAGTCCCTTCCTTCTGGTTATTTCTAAGTTATATTTCTTTCATACATAATAAGCTAGTAACATAGTAAGTGAAACGTTTCTGAGTTCTGTGAGCCACTCTAGAAAATTAATCAAACCTACGGTGGGAGTTGATGGAACCTCCCATTTATTTTTTATTTTTTTAAAGATTTATTTATTTATTTACTTATTTGACAGAGAGAGAGAGAGAGATCAGAAGTAGGCAGAGAGGCAGGCAGAGAGAGAGGGGGAAGCAGGCTCCCCGCTGAGCAGAGAGCCCAATGTGGAGCTCCACCCAGGACCCTGAGATCATGACCTGAGCTGAAGGCAGAGGCTTTAACCCACTGAGCCACGCAGGCTCCCCAGAACCTCCCATTTACTACCAGTTGGTCAGAAGTACAGGTAACAACCTGGTCTTGCAATTGGCATCTGAAGTGGGTGAGGAGAGCAGTCCTGTGGGACTGAATCCTTCACCTGGGATCTGGTATTATCTCTAGGTGGAAAGTGCCAGAATTGACTTGAATTGCAGGACATGCGATTGGTATAGAGAATCGCATCATAGTGTGGAAAAAAACATATTGTAATTGGTGTCAGAATTGGAGAGGGTCACCTGGGTGGTTCAGTTAAGTATCTGCTTTCAGTTGAGGTCATGATCTCAGGGTCCTGGGATCCAGTCGCTCGTGGGGCTCCCTGCTCAGTGGGGAGTCTGCTTTTCCCTATGCCTGCTGCTCCTCCTGCTTTTGCTCTCTCTCTGTCAAATAAATAAATAAAAATCTTAAAAAAAATAGAATTGGAGAGGGGCTCAAGAATTGATTTAAGAAGACAAGTTATAAGTTAGTTGTCCAGCTGAAAGTTAAGGATCACTAGGATGAAAGTTAGACTTTGATGAAGGGATGTACCACTCAAGGAGTTTCCCAGGGTGCCACTCACTAAGGGTACTAAACTATGAATATACACGCTTCAACATGAAGAATATTTTGTTTGACAAACCCCCCTAAGGAAGAGTATTCATTGGTTTGAAGAAATACTCAATTAGCTACTCGGGATAAGACTGAATTACCCCCACCTGCCTTCTGACAAGAAAAATGTCCCAGTATTAATCTATAGCAGCCATATCAAGTGGGCGAGCCCTTATGTTTTTGCTGGGTAAGGATAAAAATGAATTGCATAAGAAAAAGTGTGTCGTTGTCTTCCATTTCCCCTGCAAGACTTTGCCTTCTTCTAAACAAATATTTCTCAAATATTTATAGAATGTTTTTTGAGTGGCACCAAATTATTAACTATTCTGAGATGCATAAATATCTTGATCTTGCCCTGGATAGAATGATGACCATGGAGAGAAAGAGAAGTGAACATATTTGGCACATATATCAAGAACAATTGACTTGGTGACAAAATAAGAGGAAGCCTAGCAAAGGAAGGGGTAGGTGTCTAGGACTACTGCTGGATTTCTGTATTAAAATGTGAGGCATACTGCTATTGAAAGATAAACTGAGGCATGGTAATCATATAAAAAATTTTATTTGAACTAATGTCTATTCAAATCAGGCAGCACCAAACTGAAAGTGGGTAAGAGTGCTCCACAGACAGGAGCTAGGGGTAAGACTTCCATAGAGAAGACACAGAAGGAAAGCAAGGAAATTATTTAGTTGTTTATAGCTTAAATGGTTGCCTTATTTGGAAAACCTCATTGGCTATTTGTAATTGATTGTGCCTAAGTTCTGATTTCTTAACCTTGAAGCATTTACAGGCTAAGGTCTGGTTTGCTTATCTGGGCTGCCACGTCAGTAGAACCATCTGTCTAAAAAATAAATAAATAAATAAAAGAACCTTCTCAGGCTAAAAGCCTCCTTGTCCAATTAATTTAATACTGCAAAGCAGGACCAGGGTTTGTTTGTCTTTTGCTTTTTGTTCTTAAATAACTAGATAGATAATACACCCAACAATCTTTAACTTCTGGAGGTCTTGATAGAATGTCAACTAAAAAATCCTTTTGTTCAAATACACCATAATGATCTAAAAAGACATATGACTTAGATCCTAATTACGTATAGTAATATCTTATTAATCATATGTTCTACTTGCTTTCACTGTTGAATGTCAATATAACTTTTAAGGAAAACATACACATTGGACTTATATTTGCCTTACAATAGTTTAATGGGCAATTATCAAACAAATTATGCCATTTGTTCTTTATAATCAACCTGTGAGGTAGTTAGGGCAGATATTATTCAATTTTGCAGATGAGAAAAATTAGATCCATGTATGCTAAGTAACTTGTCACAGTTCACACAAAGTTCACAGAGATAATTAGTGGTGGATCCAGAACTAAAATCCAGACATGATGATTCCTGGTCCAAAGCTCTTTGCCATTGTACCATCCAGTAGAATACAGGGTGGGGTGGTATCTGTGGTGATGAGAAAAGAGAATTGTAGGATAAAAAAAGTCTGGGGCGCCTGGGTGGCTCAGTTGGTTAAGCAACTGCCTTCAGCTCAGGTCATGATCCCGGAGTCCTGGGATCGAGTCCCATGTCGGACTCCCGGCTCTGTGGGAAGTCTGCTTCTCCCTCTGACCTTCTCCCCTCTCATTCTCAGTCTCTCTCCCTCTAATAAATAAATAAAATCTTTAAAAAGAAAAGAAAAGAAAAGTCTGAGGATGCCTGCATTATTTCGTTATTAGACATGGCTCTTTTTTGTTTGTTTGTTTCATGTATGGAGAAAAGCATTTGTTTTGAATTGATAAGGAAAAGAAAGGCTGAGATACATAATGCCAAGGGTCCTCAAGGGAAGATACTATGCTAAATACTATACTTGTTCAAAAACACCAGTACTAATTGTAGTATTTGCTTGTTGAGACTTATTATTCTACTCACAACCCTGAGACCAAGAACTGAGCTGAGATCAAGAGTCAGATGCTTAACCAACTGAGCCACCTAGGCACCCCTCTTCTTTGGTACTTTTGATATTAATTTGATTTTTAAAAATATTTATGTATTTTAGAGAGGAGGGGGGAAGAAGAGGAAGAAAAATCCTTAATCCTTAAGACTCCCCACTAAGTGTGGAGTCCTACTCGGGGCTCAATCCCAGGACCTGGAGGTTATGACCTGAGCTGAAACAAAGAATTGGTTGCTCAACCGACTGAGTCACCCAGGGGCCCTGACATTAATTTGATTTTTTTTTCTGTGAACCGTCTTCTTTTGACCTAGGGACACGATTATAGGTCCTCATTTTGCCTTGATCTATATAATCCCTTTCCCACTTCTTTGATTATGCCTTTGGATTATCTGGAATTTATATATCTGATTTGAATTTTACTTATAATTAAGGGTCTTTTGACAGAATTATTCTTTAAGAAATAGGTGAGCAGTAATTCCGTGTTCATGACTGCCCCACCGTGCACAGTACACTAAAGAAGTACTTGATCGAATAAATGAATGAAAGATTGTAAATAGGCTTTGTAAATTCTAAGTTTGTCTATTGAACCCTGAATCTTAAGTCATGGCATTTGATTTTAGTCATTATACTTTCATCATTTGAACTCGATCCCCACTTGCCATGGCAGTTATAAATAATATATTTGACCTAAACCACTTCTGTTCTGTCAGTGCTCTAAAAACCGTGGGCTATCATCAATCTCTTGCAATCTACCTGTCGGTAATAGGTAAGACCAGACAAAGTCACAAAGAGCCCCATTTGTTACAAGTGAGTTTTAAGTTCTTAAAAACAAGCCTTTAGAGGTTGCTAAAGCAAAGCAGGTTGTTTAAGGCTTACCCACGATCATGTCACTGTTTCCTTTATTATTTCATCCAGGGTGCTAGAATATCGGAAGTTCTATTATATTAACCTCGTGGTTAGGTTATCCAAACAATTTGCACCACGTACAATTTGGAAAGTATTAGACATAGTTAGTTTTGAGATAGGAAACAAGCTTATGAATCACTGGGCTTTTGTGGCTGTTGTGGAGTACACAGTGTTGGACAAGGCCCTGGCTAGCCTGCCACCTCTCTTTTCTTATTCCAGGAAGATGTGTTCATAGATAAGCAGAAGCGATTCCCCGATCATATCAGCCTATGTTTGCTTGTATCTGCACTGCTTCCTGCTGGAGTTGGTGCGAAGGAGCTAGAATGTGCTGAGAGGGGTGCCGACCCATTTTCTGGGCTTGTCTCATTTAGCAGGCACAGACCCGACTGGCCAGTGGTTTGTCGGGTCCGTGTTTAAAGGTCTCCTGGAAGAGAATCCATTTGTTTACTCATTCGTTCATATTTTTTGAGTACCTACTATGTGCCAGATGTTCTTCTGGGTTCTTCAGATACAATAGCGAACAGACCAGGATTCCTATCCTCAGGGAACTTACATTCTAGTAGGATTGACACAGACAATAAATAAATAAAATGCACAGTACGTTCTTAGAACACGATAAATGCCATGGAGAAAAATCAAGCAGGAGAGGGAGACTGTGTGTGTGGGGGGGGCAGTGGGATGCAATTTTTAGGTGGTGCGCTCAGGGAGGGACTCGGTGAAAAGGTGGCCTTTGAGTAAAGAACTGAATTAGTTAAGGGAATGAATCATTGTGTTAACTTTCTAATAATTGGTTTAAATTAAGTGGTTATTAGTTTGGCAAAATCAGTTGTATTTTAGCCAATTTGAAATATATGTGCAACATTTTTATAAAATGACAAAAATTTATAGGTAAATTTGTCAGATGCAACTAAAAGCCTTAGTGCTATGTGGAGATTAAAACTGCAAAAGAAAAAAAAAACTGCAGAAGCTTCTGAGAAATATCTTTAAAAAAAAAAGATTTTATTTATTTATTTGACAGAAAGACATAGCAAGAGTGAGAACACAAGCAGAAGGAGTGGGAGAGGGAGAAGCAGGCTTCATGCCGAGCAGGGAACCCAATGCAGGGCTTGATCGCAGGACCCCCGGACCATGACCTGAGCTGAAGGCAGACACTTAATGACTGAGCCACCCAGACACCCTGAGAAATATCTTTAGGAGCAGTATCTCATTAAAAGGAACATATCTCCCTGGCCACACATGTGAGGGAAAGCTGGGATGCCCTAAAGCTCATCTAGACACAGTAATTTCCCTAAGGCTTTTCATTAGAAAAAGAATTCTAGGGGACTCAGTGGTTTTAAGAGAAATTATTTTATGAATCATGCTGATATTAATTTTTTAACCCCTAGACCAGAATTTCATCCATACATTTCATGTAAAGGGCACACATAATTCTTCTGATATTTCAATGTTTTTAGCTTCTTAATATACTTTTATGGGAATAAAAGAGATTTTTCAATTTATAGATATAAGATTTTGTTCTTACAGAACTGGCTTCTTGACTGTACACAAATGATTTAAGAGAAATGAGTTGTCAGTAGTCACCTTTCAAATGATTGCTGTCTGCATATACTTTTTTTTTTTTTTTTTTGGCAAATGTTTTTATAAAAGGATGTGAAATTTCAGATTTTCCTAATAACCTTAGCCTTAGAGATAACCCAGGTCAGACTTCTGCTGCATATATCTCAATGCATTTACATCTAGTTCATTTTTTTTTTAAGATTTTATTCGTTTATGGAGAGAGTGTGAAAGAGAGCATGAGCAGCAGAGGGCGTGGGAGAAGCAGACTCCCCACTGAGCAGGGAGCGGATTTAGGGAATTTCTTGTCACCTTCTGAGAATTCCTGCTTACGGCTATCTCCGGAAATGAACTGTCCCCTGACTCTGTATATTAGTCAGCACAGGATAAACTGGGCTATGGTAGCAAGCAACCCTCTTGCTATCCCAATCTCAGTGCATCAAAGAGTTTTGTATCATTTATACAAAATCTGTTGGGGTATCTGGTAGATAACTGTCTTCCAAGTGGCAACACAGTGATATAACTTGTTTCAAACTTCTCAACAGAAGGCTTGTCACACTGGAGAGGAAAACAGACTAGAAAATCCTGCATGGGACTTTCACCACTACAGTCTGGAAGCGACATAGGTCACTTGATAGCCCATTTATTAAACCTATGGCCAATTGCAAGGAGATGGTAAGGTTATGTTCTTACAACAGTCAGGAAAGAGAAAAATACCAGATACTGGAAACACTAGTAACGTCTATCATACCTTGCATCTTTCTTCAGGATACTTAAATAATCTAGTGTGTGATGTTGCAGTAAGTGTAATAAATGTTTATTTTATTTTATTTTATTTTATTTTAACAGAGAGAGAACACAAGCAGGCAGAGAGGCAGGCAGAGGCAGAGAGAGGAGCAGGCTCCCTGCTGAGCAAGGAGCCCGATGTGGGACTCGATCCCAGGAAACTGGGACCATGACCTGAGCCAAAGGCAGCCGCTCAACCAACTGAGCCACCCAGGCGTCCCAAGTGTAATAAATGTTTTAAGCATTATTATTACTTTTTCAGAACATCCCTGTAAGGTATTATTTTATCCCATCCAATAGGGGATCTCCCCAGTATAATCCATAGAGGTAAAGAAGAAAGAGGGTCCTGGGATTTTAGGCAGCTTCCCAGAAGAGGAACTCAGAAATCAGATGGAGAAGTGAAACAGCATTTACTGAGCATCTAGTATAAGTCAGTGTCTATACAGGAATATTACAAATACCATCTGATGGAATATGTGTAATTGACATGTAGAGAAGTTTTCTTACACTTATTTTACATGTTAGAAAATGGAGACTCAGATATTTAAGTAACTGCATTGGATCATACAATCAATAAAGGTCTATCCGGAATTTGACTTCAAGGTGATTGACCTTGACCTTACAGTTCAGGTATTCATGTATGAATTAATTCATCAATTTATTCAATAATATTTATTGAACACATTCTGTGAGGCTGGAACTATGCAATGAGCTAAATATACAGCAATAAATAAGAGATAAATTCTTATTTCTGTGGAGATCACCCTCTGGTAGAAGGAACTAGACAATAAACATGTAAAGAAATAAATGAGCAAGATAATCAGAGATTGTTACAATCACTATGAATATAAAATCCAGGGGTACCTGGGTGGCTCAGTTGGTTATGTGTCTGATTTTGGCTCAGGTCATGATCTTGGGACTCTGGAATTGAGCTCCTCTTGGGGCTCTGTGCCCATCTGGGAGTCTGCTTGTCCCTCTGTTCCTCCCCCAACTCATTCTCTCTCTCTCTCTCTTGCTCGCTTGTTCGCTCTCAGATAAATAAATCTCTAAAAAAAAAAAAGAAAAAGAAAAAAAAAAGATAAAATCCAAGGTAATGGGATGGAGAATAACCAGTGAATGAAAGTCACTTCATTAGGGGTATTCAGGAAAGTCTTCATAGGTGATATATGACTCAAAACTGGAGAATAAAAAAGAACCAGTCCCCTAAAGGCCTCGGGGCAGGGGGGGGGGCGGTGGCAGATCATAAAGGCAAAAAGACCAGTGGGCCCCCAGGTCCTGCTGTGGGAAAGAAATCGGCGAGTGCGCGGAACTTAAAAAGGCCTGATTGGCTGGAGCAGCACAGCGACTGAGGCAGAGAAAGAGGAGATTGAGAAGACAGACAAGTAGGCAGTGCCACCCTGCTGGAGGAGGTCATCTAGAGGACTTGACCGTGGGTTGACCCTCGAGCTGGAGGCGGGCAATAGGAGGCTCCTCCCTGCCTCCCTTGTCCTTGGGATGTACCTTCTGCTACCCCTCCAACCTTGGGAGCTATTTTCACGGACACCACCTGGAGCCAGAAAGGTGTTTTGAGATCAGGACTGTATACGTAACTGAACCCCGTTAGCCTTCTCTATCAACTTTTAAGATTCTGTGCGGGAGTTCGGAAACCCAGTCCTCTTGTGGAACAGAAGATGAGCCTCCTAAATTCCCATCCCGGGGAAATTCGCCTGCTACCATTCTGGAGTGGCCTGCGTCTTCCGCGTCCCGCCGCCCCCCCGACCCCCTCCCCCCTCCCCCGAGGTTTCTCCCTGCCCTCAGCCGGTGCTGGGGTCCGTCTTAGATTCCATCCAGGAAGTCCCCGGCTTGCAAACCGACGCAGATCAGGTATGGTCTTGGATATCAGATAAAGGAATATTTTACATCTTAAAATCTTAAATCTTAAAAAAAAAGATCTTTTATGCTAGAATGAGGCATGATGATGTAGGACGGTAATCTTGTTCTACACAGACGGGGAAGAGACCAGAATCAGAGTGACTTCTTAGGAGGGTATTGTAATAGCCGGATCCAGGTTCCAAATAAACAATAGTAGTTACAGTGGAAAGGAAAAAGAGATAGAAGGGCGTCTGCTAAGGGAGAACGGCAGGATTTGGGAATGGATTGACTATTCCTGGGGCAGAGGAAAGAAGGGATAAGTCAGTTGCAGTTTCCAAATTTTGGATTTAAAGATTTAGAAAATCTATCAAACTGGAAATCTTGAGGTGGGGGATCAAGGGAAGAAGAGAATGATATTCATAAGAAATGTGGCACATAAAAAGTCATAGTAAAATATCAGTGCTGAATATAATGGTGGCTTTCCTTTTCTTTT
>CM052798.1:51766816-51821231 GCA_028533885.1 Nasua narica
AATCCCCTGCACCTATTTTACCTATCCCCCCCCCCCCCCGCCCCCCAGGAATCATTGGTTTGTTCTTTATGGTTAAGAGTCTGTTTTTTTGTTTCTTTTTTTCTTTGTTCAATTTTCTTTGGTTCTTAAATTCCACATATGAGTGAAATCATATGGTATTTGTCTTTCTCTGACTGACTTATTTTGCTTAGCATTATACTTTTTAGGTCCATCCATGTTATTGAAAATGGCAAGATTTCATTCCTTCTTATGGCTGAGTAACATTCCTTGTATTTTTGTACTACATCTTATTTATCCATTCATCTGTTGGTGAACACTTAGGTTGTTTCCAAATCTTAGCTATTGTGAATAATGTTTAATAAACATAGGAGTGCATATATATTTTCAATATCTTGTTTTCAGTTCCTTTGGATATATACTTAAAAACAGAATTGCTGGATTATATGGTAGCTTTATTTTTTATTTTTGAAGAACTTTCATACTGTTTGCTATAGTGGCTGCAACAATTTGCATTCCCACCAACAGTATACAGTGTTTCCTTTTCTTCATATGTTCTCCAACACCTGTTATCTCTTGGATTTTTGAGGATAGCCTTGTAACAAGTGTGAAATCGTATCTCACTGTGGTTTGGATTTGCATTTCGCTGACGATTACTAAGGCCAAAATTCTTTTCATATATTTATTGGCCATGTGGATATCTTTCTTGGAAAAATATCTATAGTTCTTCTGCCCATTTTTAAATTAGTTTTTTTTTGTGTGTTTTGAGTTTTGTGTGACTTCTTTATATATTTTGGATATGAACTGCTTTTCTGATATATGCTTTGCAAATATTTTCTCCCATTTTATTAAGCTACTTTTTCATCTTGTTGATTGTGTCTTTTGCTGTGCAGAAGCTTTTACTTTGATATGGTCTCATTTGTCGATTTTTGCTTTTTTTGTTTGTTTTTTTTCTTTTTCTTTTAATTCCAGTATAGTTAACATACAGTTTTATATTAGTTTTGGGTATACAATATAGTGATTGGACAATCCCATACATTATCCAGCACTCATTACAAAAACTGCACTTCTTAATCTCCATCATCTGTTTTCCCCACCTCCCCACCTGCATCCCCTCTGGTAACCATCCTTTGTTCTCTGTAGTTAAGAGTCTGTTTCTTTTATTTTTATTTTATTTTTTAAAGATTTACTTATTCATTTTAGAGAGAGAGAGAACACATGAGCAGAAGGAAGGGGCAGAGGGAAAGAAAATCTCAAGCAGCTTTCCCACTGAGTGTGGATCCCAACACAGGTCTTGATTCCAGGATCCCAAGATCATGATCTGAGCCGAAGTCTAGAGCCAATTGACTGAGCCATCCAGATGCCCCAAGAGTCTGTTTCTTGGTTTGTCTGCTCTTTTTTCCCTTTTGTTCATTCGTTTTGTTTTGTTTTGTCTTGTCTTAAGATTTTATTTATTTATTTGACAGAGAGAGAGAGAGCACAAGCAAGGGAAGAGTCAGGCAGAGGGAGAGGGAGAAGCAGGCTCCCCAAGGAACAGGGAGCCTGACACGGCGTTTGCTCCCGAGACCCTGAGATCATGACCTGAGCCAAAGGCAGATGCTTAACTGACTGAGCCACTCAGGGGCCCCTTGTTTTTTTTTAAATTCCACATATGGAAATCATATATTTGTCTTTCTCTGACTTATTTTGCTTAGCGTTATACTCTCTAGATTTTTGCTTTTGTTGCTTGTGCTTTTGGTGTTATGTCTAAAAAATCATTGCCAAGGAGCTTCTTTCTTGTGTTTTCTTCTAGGAGTTTTATGATGTCAAGTCTTATGTTTAAGTCTTTAATCCATCTCAAGTAATAAACATTTATTAAGCACATTGCTTGTTAAATTCCATGCTGGGTTCTACAGGGACAAATATGAGTAAAATTCCTTTCTTCAAGGACTCTGTAGCCTGATGGATAAGATAATCACTATACATAGTAAGTGATAAGATGCACACACAAATAGTAGAGAGGTTCAATGTTGAGTGAAGTTTTCTGCAGGAGACGTGCCCCAGAGGAAATCGAGGGATGAATAAGAGTGAGCCAACTGAGGAGAGATGGGAAAGAAAACTGCATTAACAAGGCATGACAGATGGTACTAAGACAGATGGTACTCAACCTCCAACATCATATTTCCCCTAAAACCTTGCTTATTTCTTCCTTCTCAAAACCTCTTACCTCAAGCTGGAAGACACTCTGATAGATATGATGATCTGTTTCATTTTCATATGATCCCAGGAGCAGTAAGCATATATGCAGTTTCTAAGGTCAATGCTTTTCTAGTGTGCAGTACAAGAAACCTGCTAAAGCTAAGAAGTTCAGTAACTTCGCCCCATGCTTCTCTGATTGCTTGATTTCTGATTAGAGAGTCTCGTTATACAACCTCAATCCTGGACAACATCAGGATTACTGCAGAGGTCTGGGCCCTCAGATCATTTCAGTGGTATTTTAAAACAAAGTTCCTTTTCCTGGAATCTTAAGATGTAGAAACATTGAATAGTGTTTATGTATATTTTCTAGTAGCAAAAATGACTGCGGTTCTTTCTTGAATTACATGGAAATGTCTTCCCATAAAAATAATTGCCAATATTATCTGTGTTTTTTTTTAAGGGCTGCAGTCATATTTCTATGAACACTACAGTTTTTCTTTGGAAACATGCAGCATTCTGGGAACGATGTCAAAGACAGGAAGCTGATTATGTGGCAATCCAGACAGTTGGTCTCTTTTGTCATGTGTCTTTACTTTGATAAGCGCTAAAGATACAAAAATTCTTTTGAGGCTTTGTCAGGCCTTCCTGGAAGGCAAGATGCTGGTGTAATGCTTGCAGAGAGGCCCTGTTTTCCTCTGTTTGGGTTACTATATCAGAATTCTGTGTGTGTGTGTGTGTGTGTGTGTGTGTGTGTGTGTGTGTGTGTTTTCAGTAGCTTCTTAACCCATCTTTTTGCTTTTGCCTTTGTCTCCCACAGTCCATTTTATATAGGTAGCCAGAGTGATCCTATTAAAACAGATCCTATTAAAACAGAACTGGGTGGCTCAGTCAGTTAAGCATCTGTCTCCAGTTAGGGTCATGGTCCCAGGATCCTGGGATTGAGTCTCACATCAGGGTCTCTGCTCAGTGGGGAGTCTGCTTCTCCCTCTGCCTTTGCTTTCCCCCTCTTCACCCCCACCCCCGCTCATGCACTTGTGCTCTCTCTCAAATAAATAAATAAAATCTTGGGAAAAAAAAACCCCCAAAACCCAGAAGTCAGATCATGTCTCTCCTCGATTTAAATCCTTTATGGCTTCCCATCTCACTCAGAGTAGAAGTAAAACTCCTAAAGCTCTAATGCATTGCACAGTCTGGCCTCTGTTACGTCTCTAACTTCATCTGATCTGACCTTCAGTTGAGGCTTTCTTCTCCAGACACACTGGTTTCCTCCTTGTTTCTCATAGATGCCTGGCAGGCTTCTCCCTCAGGGTCTTTCACTTACCATTCCATCTGCTTGAAATGGTCTTCCCATTTAAATAAAGACTTCCTCTGTCTTTCTAGCCTTTGCTGAAATATCATCTTTTCCATGAGAACTTTTCTGACCATCTTATTTATTTATTTTAAAGATTTCATTTATTTATTTCACACACAGAGAGAGAGAATAGGCAGGGGAAGCAGCAGAGGAAGGGGAGAAAAGCAGGTTCCCTGCTCAGCAGGGAAGGGCTCTGTCCCAGGACCCTAGGATCCAGACCTGAGCCCAAGGCAGATGCTTTACTCACTAAGCCACCCAGGTGCCTTTCCTGGCCATCTTAAAGTTACAGCCTGGAGGCTGTAGGCAGAAGGGAGAAGCGGACCACCCACTAAAAGTGGGGAGCTCGATGTGGGACTCGACCCCAGGACTCCAGGACCATGACCAGAACTGACATCAGACACTTAATTGAGCCACCCAGGCACCCCTGACTTCTGTTTTAATAGCATCACTCCCACTGCTGCTCCCCCTGCATGTGCTCTCACTTTCTCTCTGTCAAATAAAGTCTTTAAAAAAGAAAAATATAATAAAGTTATAACCTGCCTTTCTCCCCAACCCCTACTTCCTTCCTATCCCTATTATTATCATTTAACACACTGTATATATACTTGTATTTATTTTGTTTATTGTCTTCCTCTTTCCTAATATCTATCTCTCCAACTTAATAGAATATAAACTCTATGATGGTGAGGGGTTTAATATATTTTATTCACTAAAGTATTCTTTGCCCAGAACATATACATGGCACAAAGTAGGACCTCAAGAAATACTGATTCAATGAATGACAAGATCAATATAGTGTGTGGTCTTTAATAATATTTTTAGATGTTCCTAAGCAAAACTTCTATCTGAGACTTTTATTTTCTGTGTCTTCTTCAAAGCCTAGGGTGGAGAAGAGGATGGGGAGGGGGAGGAAAAGAATTGACGTGAGTCAGTGTTTAGCTGAGTGGTTTAAATTGGACCAACTAAGTAATGGGATGAAGGTCAGGAAAGGAACCAGATAGAAGAAGAGAAGGGGTAGGGAGTGGGTGTGTGCCAGGAGAGAAGAGATTTCTAGTGCTTCTGGTGTGGCATGAGGTAGCAGGAAGGACGGGGGCTGGGGTGTGAGAAATTCTTACACTCAAGTTCTGGCTCTACTGTTCAATATCTGGGTAACTTTGGGCAAGCTCCTTGACTTTCGGAAGCTCCTACCTGTGAAACAATACTAATGCTATTCTGTAAGGTTGTTGTGAGGATTTTATAAGCCAATCTAAATAAAAAAGAGTGGCATAAAGTAGGTTTCAATAAGTGATCTCATCTTTCTCTGAAAACTCTCCCTCCTGGGTCCCATTTTCTTTGATTACATTACTATCTATTCATTCTTTGTTGCTTTCCTTAAATTCTACCTGCAACTTTAACTCTTTAATTATCTGTAGTTACCCGGTTCGGTCGTGCCCTGACTCACAAAGTAATTGGTTTCAAGAGTGGCCTCAGAATTTACACCCCTAAAGTGAGATTCTGAGGTTGTACAGTCACAGATAAACTTCTCCTCAGGGGAAGTGTGAAAGGAAATTAAAGGGCCTGAATATCTAATAATGAAATGAGTGTAGAATCAGAAGGTCTCAGTAGGAGCTTTACAGGGTTCCTCATCTTCTGTAGTCACAGGACAGATATGACTCAGGAACAGGCTGGAGTCTGAGGGCCAGGAGCTGTGATGGAGAGGTTTGTGACACTTTTCTCAGTGAACATCGTGTGCCTCACTTACATGCCACTAGAGGGCATCCCCTGTGGCGCAGGCCCTAGTAATCCGGTTGGCAAGATGGCTCTCCATCTGCAGTTTTCTCACAGCATGTATATTACACCTACACACAAATGTGTAATGTCCGCACGAGCTCACGAACATGGACTTCTCCTCACCAAAGCTGATCCCAGACGTATATCATTCTCCAGAGGGACCCCACAGTCATCTGGTGATGCAGCGATCACATCAAACTTCCTTCAGCCTTGCAGGGGTGGTGCTGTGCTCCCACCAGAATAGACACATATTCTAGGTACAGATTTGTCTCCCTGCTCGCAATGGTTCCATCTGCACCAGCAGTCAGACTTACTGAGAGTGCCGTTATCTAGCACCACGCTGTTCCACAAAACAATTTTTTTTTTTTTTTTTTTTTACCATTGGGGCATATTTTATGTCAAGGAAAGGGTAGCAATGGGACATGACCACAACGTTCATTGATTTTGCCTCTCTCCAGTGAGTCGGAAGCAGTCACAGTTCCAGCTCTGCGGCGGCACCCTGGAGACTTGGGTGCTGTCATAAAGATTGTGGTGCACGCCTTAAGTCATCAGCCCATATATGTTAGTCTCCCCCTTTGGCAGAATATGAGACTCTGGGATGCAAAGAGAGATTAGCCCTTCTTACTTTTATTATTACTATTACTATTATTATTACTACTACCAGCAAAACTGGGTTTATTTGGGAATAGCGGAGTATTGCAATAAAGGACAAGCAAGCTATGGCAAAAGCATAGGCAAGTCTCCCAAACAAAGGAGAGGAATGCTCTTTTATCGAGGAAAGGGGGGAGCTGGGAAGGATGTTATAAAGAAAAAGTCCACTGGAGTAAACTAGGAGTTCGAAGTATAGTGGTTTCTCACTAGCTGAGTTGTGATTTTCTCTCATTGGCTGGGTGTTGCTGAGTGAGAAGGAATGCCTTTCTTCTTCCTGCCGGGGTAATAAAGAGGTGTGTATGTTCGAGGTACTTCTCTTCGGGTGGGGTCTGTAGTTGATGAGTGGAAGGGCATGAGTGTGTCACCTGCTGGCCTCCCAACTCTATTCTAAATGAGATTTGCTTTTATTAATTTTCCACAATTTCAACTGTTCTAGAGGCTGGAAGATCAAGGTCACCAATGTGCTAGCATAGTGAGGTTCTGGTGAGTTCCCTCTTCTTGGTTTACAGGTGGCCACCTTCTTGCCATGTTCTCACATGGTGGAGGGGAGCACTTCTTACTTTTATGCCAAACATCATATTAAAGTTGTTTTTGCCTCCTACACATGTGTCCTTGGGCTTGGTAGTTTTGGAAGTCCGAAGGCTCAAGGGAGCATTGCTTCCATCAGGGAAATTAGTTATAGTTCTGAAGAACTGACAGTTCAGGCTACACTCTGGCTACTCTGGGCTTCTCATACCACTGAAGCAACAGGCAGAGAAAGGGGTATTGTATTTGCCAGAATGACTGAGCCCAAATGCTGAGGAAAAAATGGGTTCCTGCTCCATGATCAGGGTAAGGAGGACTGTGCCTGGGACCTAGGGAATTTGTTAGGGCATCCTTTAGTACGCTCGTGTCCAATAGCCCTGCTCAGTGGGAAACTGTGGCAACTCAGTGGTTGAACCAATAAGGACTCAGCTCCTATAGAAATGAAGAGGGTAAGGTATACAACTTGGTTTTAGAAAAAGGAAGTTATGATTATCCAAGGAGGCTTTGTAAGTATTTACAAAGGCAATGACCATAGCACCTAAATTGCATGTTAATTCATTGTTGCTGCTTCCTCCTGCTGCCTTGTATGTGGAGAGCTGGTCATACCTAATGTTTAATAAATTAGGCAGGAGTATGGTCTCACTCTGCAATAAAGTAATAGCTAATAATTTGTCATTTATATTGGGGATACAGATTTTTTTTTCCCCAGATAAATGATCAGAATTGATGTTGAGGAGCAAGATGGATAGATTGTGATGACTATCTCCTCCTGCCCCTCCAGATCCTCTCCACTCCACTTCCTTTCTACTCAGGTGCTCCAAGGAGCTGACTTTTATGGACAGCATTTACTGGGTTCCTTTGCCCTCTGTGCCTCCTATTTGGATTCAGCCCATGGGAGATCTGGTGAGATACTCACCAGATACTGGTGAGATCTTGGGAAAAGGGAGGAGAGTGATGTCAGTGTGTTTACTGCCCAGCTCCCTGCCTACCGTATTACACTGTGTTGACCACTTCCTCTGAGCCATCTCACCTAGTTCCGGTAACTGCCACGACTTTTGCCTCTCATGCTATTGAGAAGGCTGAGCACTTCTTTGCTGCCCTCTCTAAAGTCTGCCCACCCAATTGTAAATACTTCTTTCATTAAGCCTTGCCGGATCCTCAAAAGCTTCAATTATTATTTTCATTTAACGGATTAAGAAACTACGAATAGGAAAGCCTAAATAATTTGTGCAAGTTCTCGAAAATAGTGACCTGTGGAAATAAGTAGTTGTGGAACTAGGTTTCGTATCCAGGTGACAATGGCTTGATGCTAACTACATGGTATCAAGTCCTGATTACTGCAGCACATATTGTCAACCAGGAGAAAAGACTGAAAAGATAATTTATGGGTATGCAAAATCTCACATTTTAGATAATGATAATAGTGGGAGAGACTTGAAATATATCTGAAAAGAGAAGAAAAAAGGTTTAAATAGACAAACACAAATGATTTACCTCAAAAAAAAAAATCAACTCATTAGCCAGCAGTTAACTCATTATGTCAGCTTGCACAAGATGTGTTTCTCCTGCAGTCACCATATATTCCTAGTTTCAAATGGAAATACACATGCGAGGCACATGGATAATAGGAGTCCAACAAGCATGGCTAAATCCAACAAGCATGATAAGATTCCTTTGCAGTTTAGATGTTTGAATATGTAATCTCAGAATTTGTTAATTTCATGTATTAAAACTCAGAAGGCTGGGAAACAGTTTGCTCAAAAGATCCAAAGGATTAAAAAAAAGGACTTTGTGTACTTTTTTCTTTTTCTTTTCCCCACACACTAACCAGTTCTCACTGATTTTGGTCTATTGCACTGCATGTGGCTGCTCATATATTAATCTCTAGGTATTTTATGGAGTAAAAAGTGTTAGAAAATATCATCTTTATTCTGTAACTTTTTTTTTCCATGGATTTTAGCTCATGGTACTTCAGGAGTTTTCAAAAAATTCTTCACCACATATTCCCTGAATGTAAATAATAATGTAGTTAGTAAGAAATTGAAAGGATACATATTTATATATGCATTCATTCAACAAACACTTATTTATGCCTCTATTCATTCAAGAAATAGTTATTGAAAATTTACTATGTGGTGGGCATGATTCTAAATGCTGAAGTGCAGCATTAAATAAAATAACACTCCTATATTACATGCTTTATAATAGATTATTGCAGAATTTGGGGGGGTTATAGCTGCAAGAGGTTTTAAGCATATAGCAAATCCACTGATTTTAGAACCAAATAGGGTTATGTCAGGGAGCTAAGTAATGGCCCACAAGGTCACCCAATTAATGTCAGAATACTAACTAGAAGTTGTTTGATGATTTCTACTACAGCATCTTATCACAGGTGCCTTGCTATGAATGTAGAATACTAAACATCTTAATATATAGATCTTGGGATCTTCTGCCTTTCCTAGGGCATAACAAAGGGGTTACACTTCAGCTGTTTACATTTAAGGAAGCTTTACAATTTGTTGTTATTTTTGTTATAGTTTTTTTTAAGATTTTATTTATTTTTTTGACAGAGAGAGAGAGAGAGAGCACAAGCAGGGGGAGAGGCAGAGGGAGAGGGGGAAGCAGGCTCCCTGCAGAGCAGGGGAAGCCCTATATGGGACTCCAATCCCGGGACTCTGGGATCATGACCTGAGCCGAAGGCAGTGGCTTAACCAACTGAGCCACCCAGGCGCCCATTTTTGTTATAGTTTGTACCCTTCTGTCCTAAAATCTGTTCACACATCCCAGATCAATTACCATGATAAAAGACGCCTTCGTTGATGATACACATGATGCAGAGTGAATTGAGTCATCCTGGTTGTCTGCTATCTAATATCATTAGCATTGAGCTTAATTTACTCCAGGAATTTAGTTGGTTGTCCCTTATGAAGTGGAATATTTTTTTAGAGTCAGTAATTTACACTGCCATTAGAATGCCCAGGTAATGGGGCCCCTGGGTTGCTTAGTCGATTAAGCCTCTGCGTTTCGCTTATGTCAGGATCCTTGGGATGGAGCCCTGCATCGGGCTCCTGGGTCAGTGGAGAGTCTGCTTCTCCCTCTCCCTCTGTGCCTGCCTACCCGCTTGTGTGCGCTCTCTCTCTCTCTCTCTCATAAACAAACAAACAAACAAACATAAAAATAAATATAAATAAATAAATAAAATCTTAAAAAAAGAGAGAGAGAGAATGCCAGATTGTGAGATAGGTCTTCAACCTTCTGGATGAAGCAAGTGAAAGTTAAAGCAGCCAAGGAGTTGTCTTTCATTCAGGTGTCCTGAATACCTTCCTGGAAGTTGAATTTAAAAGAGAATTCTGGGTGACTTAATTTTTAATAATCTAACACATTAGCAATCATCTCTGGTTCATTCTTTCTGTCCTTCGAGAAACTCTGAGAAATAGATTTGGCAGAAGGAGGAAGCAGACTGATTGATATAGTGCTTCAGCACTACGTGGTAGGAAGCAAGCAAAAGCCAAGAGAACTATTATTTCACCATTTAATATAATTTCACTGGTAAGTATGAGACGCAGAAAACTGGCGTTTATGTCCCTGAAGGCAGTGAATGATTTAAATTTACTGTCTACTTATGCTCACTTTTAGTCATATTTATCAGGAAACAGTTGAGACATGCATCAAGTTTTATTAATATAAATGAAAGAAGTAGCACTTATTGCAACATTAGTAAATGTTACATAGGAAAAGCTGTCTATGGGCGTACATTGTCACTTGGAATTGATTGAGGGCTTCAAAGTAATCTTTTGCAAAAGATTAATGAGTGTTATAGACTAATTCAAAGCAAAGCACATTTTGTCGAGCACCAGTGTCCAGATTCTCATTTTCCTTGTTGCCCTTGACCACCCTTCCGTGTGCCTGAACACAGTCCATGAGTGAAAGTAAACTTACAGGAAGAATTTATCTAATCACTGCCAAAGTGGGCATCTTTTCACCGTGGTCTTCCCTGGACCTTACTAGTTTCTCCCTGGGATCTGATATAGACTTTCTGTGACTTTCTTATTAAAAGAAAGTGAAGGAGCTTCCAAGCCAGAAGGTGACTACTTAGTCCTTGACATTAATGATGCAAAAAGCATATCAAAGTTGTTTGATATTAATTTTTAAAAGTATATTTTTTGCTACATAACCTACTTTGGGAAAATAATAGCAACCATAAAATAAAAAGTGACTAGCATACAAATCTCAGAAGACAGTTTTCCCTCTCTGACCTCTCCCTCTGGGGTGAAATTTCAGAGCACGATGTTCATGCTAGCGTTCTAAAGGCATCATGTTTATTTACTAATTGCAGAAATTAAGGGAAAAATTATTCATAAATGATTCGCTTGTCAGAGGCAAACTTAGAATGGCAAAGTCAGCATCTTTAAGTGACCTGATGTATATTATCAAGGTTTCTTTTACATGAATTTGTTGTCTAGTAGTTTTTGTTTATCACTTTCCTTTTTTTTTTTTTTTTAAGAGAGAGAGTATGTGTGTGATTTGGGGGCAGGGGGTGGGACAGAGGGAGAGGGAGAGAAAGAATCTCAAGCAGACTCCTTGCCCAAGAGCCTGACGTGGGGCTTGATTTCATGACCCTAAAATCATGTCTTGAGCTGAAATCAAGAGTCAGACACTTAACTGACTGAGCCACCCAGGTGCCCTTTGTCACCGACTTTGGAGTGAAAGAGGCTGGATGTGGGATTATAAATAGAATTAGTCCTCTACAGATATATAGCTACTTCCTTAATAAAGATAATTAATCAAATCAGCATAAATTCTTGCATCTCTGCTATATGCCAGACACCATTCCAGGTTCTAGGAAATAGATCTGTGAACAAAATAAAGCCCTGTTGGCAGGTACATAAAATCTAGGGGTGAGACACATATGCAAGAGCATTATGGAACAGCATTAGTGGTACGAAATGTAAAAGCAAAGGAGTCCCTGAGGGCACGAGGGAAGGAATATATCCCCAATCTTAGGGTGGAAGTAGGGTGACTGAGGGAAGTTTTCTAGGAGCAAGGATTGCAAAACAAATATCTAACAGGTTCATATCTATTACTTAATAGGCAGAAGGTCTTCTGTGAAAATAAATTTGAGCAGATGACATAAGATAGTATTTGCCTTCCAATTTCAAGTGGCTCTCACTATCTACTGAAAATGATTTGCTGAAAAGTCTTTTAAGAAATATATAACAGTAGTTTTAATCCAATACCCCATTACTTTGAGTTTGTCATGAGAAAATAATATAAAATATGGATTGTCCTATAGTCTTAAATATCTTTATGATAGTGTTCATTATAATGAAATATTGGAAACCAAGTAAAGGTCCATCAATGGAATAATGTTCATTAAATTTTGTTACATCCATGCTATTATTAGAAACATGGTTATGAAAACTTGATGAAAAAATAGCTTTTTTTGCATGTCATACAAGGTAGAAATGGGAGAAAGAGATTACAGAAAGACAAGAAAGACAAAGACAGGAAGGCTCAGGAGAAAAGAAAAGTATTTAGGCCAGAATCAGTCTAGGGTTTCTCTGAACATTGAACATTTTTGCTCATCTTAAATAGTGCTTTTCAAAATTGATTTTTGGAAGAGGAAATATTTTTGATGAAAAATTATATCTACTGTAGATTTCTGAAACATAAGACAGTATTTTATTAATAATTTATTTGAAAAATTCAAAATTTTAGCGCTTACTTAAAATAAGCTGGTTAATGAGAACAATGAGACAATTTTGATGAACTCAAAAACCTGAAATTAGGTTTTATGGATGACAGTTACATTTTCTGTTTACTTCTTTAGTTTGTTTTGGCTGTCGAGTGTGAAGAAACTTGTAAGGAGTACTGCTGACACTCTTATAGAGCTTACTAGAAACAAACATGAAATTCACTAAAAGAATAGAACAAAGACTAATCAATCACACACTGAAAAGAAGGTTAAAAATATGCACAGAGCTGGCAGGAGGTTCTGAATTCTGACCACTGACCAAAGGCCAGTTCTTTCTGCAGCTCTTGTTAAGTTGATAGTCTCCCTCTCACTTTCTTTTTTTAACTATTTTATTTATTTATTTATTTATTTATTTATTTATTTATTTATTTATTATTGCCTAATGTGAGAAACTTGGTGCATAACATACATGAACAAGCATGTTGGAATTGATTCCAATCTTTGACATAGTTTAAAAATACATGATTATGTTATGTATATAAATGAAATCCAAGTAAATATTTATATACCAAAGACAAAAATTATTACATACATGGGCCTTGATTTGAACTGTCATTTTCATGTTTGTATAGTGTGTTTTTTGCTTTGCCCGGAAATGATATTTATTATAAATAAGAAGTTGATAATTTTTGTGTAATTTTAGGAAAAGATTTCAGAGAAGGTATTAAAAAAATTGCAGGGGTGCCTGAGTGTCTCAGTCAGTTAAGCATCTGATGCTTGATCTCAGCTCAGGTCTCCGTCTCATGGTTTGAGTTGAAGCCCTGAGTTGGGCTCTATGCTGGGCATGGAGCCTACTTTAAAGAAATTATAGTACAATAAACCATTAAACTTGCTCCTTGGATTTCTGTCCCAGATACACATAATAAATGTCAAACAAAGTAATAAATGTTAAAGGTGTTCAGGGAGAATGAGCAAAGTGAGCTTGAGGAGCGAGGAATCTTCCAAGCGGTTCTTTAGTTTTGGCTGAACGCTAAGCTACACATGTGCAAGATGACTGTTTGAGGTCTTGTAAAGAACAGCTAAAGGTATATTTTTCTTCTTTCTTTTATCTTTTGAGCTGAACAAGATATTCTGGACATCACATAGGGCTGAGAAACGTTGGTTTTCCGATTAGACAGAATATCGCAACCATTAATTATTAATTTATGATTAAGGATGTAGGAATACATGAACACAATGAGAAATGGATGAAATATGAAAGAACCAAATGATACTTGTAGAACTAAGAATACAGTACCCCAAATTAAAGATTCATTGGATGAGCTTAACAGCAGTTTAGATACTATAGGAGAAGAGATAAATGATCTTAAAAACATGGCAACACAAGCTATCCAATATGAAGCGTGAGAAAAAGACTGAAATACTATGAAAAAAGTTTAATAACCTATGACCCACGTTTCTTGTCGCAAAATCCCTGTACTCAGAAGGAGCTCTCACTTGGTTTAATGTTCCACTGGTGTCTTTTGAAATTCTTAACAATTTTTGAATAAGGCCTCCCTCATTTTAATTTTGCACTGAGTCCTGCAAATTATCTAGCTGGTTCTGCCTAGATAATACTAAACAGTATACCATTCATATAGTTGACATCTTGGAACTGGTGGGCAGTGGCGGTGAGGAGTGAAAAAAATGTTTGAAGAAATAATGATTGTAATTATTTCCAAATTCCTATTTGTCCAAGAAACTCCCTGAAACTAAATTACAAAAAAATGAAGAAAGCCACACCAAGATGATCATAATCAAACTACTTAAAATCTATGATAAAGAGAAAAACTTAAAAGCAGCCACAGAATGTTTTATTTTTTCCAGCTTTATTGTTGTATAATTGACATACAACATTGTGTAAGTTTAAGGCGCACATGTAGTGATTTGATACACTTACATATGGCAGAATGATTATCACCATAGCATTAGCTAACACCTCTATTACATCACATAATTATCATGTGTGTGTGTGGGGGGGTGAAAACATTTATGATCTATTCTCTTAGCAACTTTCAAGTATATAATACATTGTTATTAACTATAATCACCAATGTTTGTACACTTTGACCAATGTTTCCCCATTTTTCCCACCGTATAGTCCCTGGTCACCAATGTTCTACTCCCAATTTTTACAAGTTCATCTTTTAGATTCTACGTATAAGTAATACACAGTATTTGTATTTCTGTTTGACTTATTTCACTTAGCATAATGCCTTCAAAGATCACCTATGTTGTTACAAATGGCCGAATTTCCTTCTCTTGTATGTCTGAACAATATTCCATTTGTGTGTGTATTTTGCATCTTTATCCATTCACCCATTGATGAACACTAAGATTATTTCTCTATGTTGGCTATGGTGAATATTGCTGCAATAAACAAAGATGCATAGATTATCTCTTCGAGATCCTGTTTTCATTTCCTTTGGATATACACCCAGAAGTGGGATTGCTGGATCATATGGTAGTCCTATTTTTAATTTGTTTGAGACAGTTCAATTCTGTTTTCCACAGTGGCTGTACCAACTTCAATTCCCACCAACAGTGCATAAAGTTTCCCTTTTCTCCATATTTGAGTCAACACCTGTTATATCTTTCTGATGATTACCATTCTAACGGTGGGAGGTAATAAACCACTGTGGTTTTGATTTGCATTTCTCTGACGATTAGTGATAATGAGCACCTTTTCATGTGCCTGTTGTCCACTTTTTTATGAATTTTATTTTATTTTTTTCCCCAAATTTGTTTATTTTAATTTTTCAGTGTTACAAGATTGATTGTTCATGCACCACACCCAGTGCTCCATGCAGTACGTGCCCCTCTCGAAACCCACCATTTTTTAATTTATTTTTTAATTTATTATTTTTTTATTATGTTCAATTAGCCAACATATAGTACATCATTAATTTTTGATGTAGTGTTTAACAATTCATTAGTTGTGTCTAATACACAACTAATACACAATACAGTGCTCATCACATCACATGCTCTCCTTAATACCCACCACCTGGCTGCCCCATCCCCCTCCCCTCTCCCCCCTGTAACCCTCATTTTGTTTCCTGGAGTCCAAAGTGTTATCCACTTTTATGTCTTCTTTGGAAAAAAGGTATTTCAGTTTCTCTGTTGGTTTTTTAATCAGAATTTTTGCTGTTGAATTGTATAATTTTTTATTTTTAAATATTTTAATTTTTTATTTTTAATATTTTATTTTTTTTTAAGATTTTATTTATGGGCTATCTGGATGGCTCAGTTGTTATACATCTGCCTTTGGCTCAGGTCATGATCCCAGGGCCCTGGGATCGAGCCCCACATCAGGCTCCCTGCTCAGCGGGAAACCTGCTTCTCTCTCTCCCACTCCCCCGCTTGTGTTCCTGTTCTCGTTGTCTCTCTTTCTGTCAAATAAATAAACAAAAATCTTAAAAAGAAAAGGTTTTATTTATTTGTCAGAGAGAGAGAGAGCATAAGCAGGAGGAACAGCAGGCAGAGGGAGAAGCAGGGTCCCCACCAAGCAAGGAGCCTGATGCAGGACTTGATCTCAGGATCCCAGGAGCATGACCTGAACAGAAGGCAGACATTTACTTACTGAGCCATCCAGGCATCCCAAGTTGTATAATTTTTTACGTGAATTAGACATGTTACTGGAGGCAAGGGGAACAAAAGCAAAAATGAAGTATTGGGACTTCATCAAGATAAAAAGCTTCAGCACAGCAAAGGAAACAATTAACAAAACTAAAAGGCAGCCTAAGGATGGAAACAGATACTTGTAGATGGCATATCTGATAAAGGGTTACTATCCAAAACCCGTAAAGAACTTACCAAACTTAACACCCAGGAAACAAATAATCCCGTTAAAAAATGGGGAGAAGACATGCATAGCCACTTTTCTAAAGAAGATATCCAGATGGCTAACAAACACATGAAAAATTTCTCGACATGACTCATCATGAAGGAAATACAAATCAAAACCATGATTAGATATCACCTCACACCTATCAGAATAGCTAAAACACAAGAACAACAGGTGTTGGTTGGTGAGGATGTGGAGAAAGGGAAGTCTTGCACTGTTGCTGGGAATGCAAACAGGGACAGCCACTCTGGAAAACAGTCTGAAAGTTCATCAAAAAATTAAAAACAGACCTACCTTTGATCCAGCAATTACACTACTAGTTATTTACCCAAAGGATACAAAAATACAGATTCAAAGGAATACATGCACCCCAATGTTTATAGCAGCATTTTCAACTATAGCCAAACAATGGAGAGCATGTAAATGTACATTGACTGATGAATGGATAAAGAAGATGTGGTACACGTATACACAAAGAAATATTATTCAGCCATCAAAAAGAATGAAATCTTGCCATTTGCAACAACATGAATGGAACTAGAGTGTATTATGCTAAGTGAAATAAAGTCAGCCAGAGAAAGACAAATACCATACATTTTCACTCATATCTGGAATTTAAGAAAGAAAACAGATGAACATATGGGAAAGGGAAAAAGAAAAAAAGGAAAAAGGGAAACAAGCCATAAGTGGCTCTTACTGACAGAGAATAAACTGAGGGTTGATGGAGGGAGATGGGCTAGATGGGTATTAAGGAGGGCACTTGTTATGATGAGCACTGGGTATTGTATACAAATGATGAATCACTGAATTCAATTCCAGAAACCAATATTGCATCATATGTTAACAAAATTTAAATTTAAAACGTAATACATAAAAAAAGAAGTTTGGAAGGATAAAAAATACATATTTTTCATATTGACCTTTTATCAGATAATTTGTGGACTAATATTTGATCCATCCTGGAGAATCTCCATGTGCACTTGAGAATGATGTGTATTCTGCTGCTGTTGGGTGGAATGTTCTGTATATGTCTATTAAGGCCAGCTGGTCTAATGTATCCTTTAAGTCCAGTGTTTCCTTATTTATTTTCCAGTCATTGTTGAAAGTGGGGTATTGAAGTTCCCTGCTCTTATTGTATTGCTGCCTGGCTTCTCTTCAGATCTCTTAATATTAGTTTATATGTTTAGATGCACCTATATTGGGTGCATAAATATTTATAAATGTTACATCCTCTTGATGAAGCAATTCCTGTATCATTATAGAATGACCTCTGTGTCTCTTGTTATAGTCTTTGGGGGAAAGTCTATTTTGTTTCATTTAAGTATAGCTACCCTGCTTCCTTTTGGTTTCTATTTGCATAAAGTATCTTTATCCATCTTTTCACTTTCAGTCTATGTGTGTTCTTAAATTGAAGTGAGTCTCTTTTAGCAGCAAATAACTTTTTTTCTTTTTTTTTTCCAGTGCATTTAGCCCCTCTGTGTCTTTTGATTGGAGATTTTAGTGCATTTAATGTAAAGTAATTATTGATAGGTATATAGTTACTGTTACAATTTTGTTAATTGATTTCTGATTGTTTTTACAATTCTTTTTTTGTTTGTTTTTTTGTTTGTTTGTTTTTACAATTCTTTTGCTCATTTATCCTTTTCTTTGTGTGTGTGTCTTTTTTTTAAAAAAAGATTTTATTTATTTATTTGACAGAGAGAGAAAGATCACAAGTAGGCTGAAAGGCAGGCAGAGAGAGAGGGAAGCAGGCTCCCTGCTGAGTAGGCCGCCCAATGTGGGGCTCGATCTCAGGGCCCTGGGATCACGACCTGAGCCAAAGGCAGAGGCTTTAACCCACTGAGCCACGCATGTACCCCTCTTTGTGTCTCTTTTGAAGATTTGATGATTTTCTGTAGTGGTATGATTTGATTCTTTTCTCTATTTTTTTGTGTATCAACTATAGGTTTTTGCTTTGTGGTGATTGTGAAGCTTACATAATATATCTTATATTTACAACAGTCTATTTTAAGTTGATAGCAACTTCACTTCAAATGCGTACAAAAACTCTACATTTTTATTATACCCTCTTTTTTTTTTTTTCTTTACAATACCTCTCCCACATCATGTTGGTTTTTCTGCCTAGTCTTGACAGAGAGGTCCACTGCAGGGGTTGAAAGTAAACATAGATTATGCCTAGATTAAGGAAAAGCAAATTGGAAGGGGAGAGTGCAGAGCAAGGGACAAGGGAGGGAGAGAAATAGGACCATCTTTCCACTCCTACTGTATTACTCTCCTAATCTATTCAGTTCCAAAATTACTTTTTTAAACCTCACTCTGTACATGTCACCCTTCTTTTACCTATTTTAGTGGTGTTCCATTGCTCACAAATGTAATACAAATTCCATAGCCCATGTTATATGTCAGTAGTATCTCAATAAAAAATTCCATAGTCTTGTGGATATAGACAAACTGAGGTGAAAGATCCAGAATAGCCAATACAACATTGAAGAACAAAGTCAGAGGAGTGACACTACCTGACTTCAAGCCATAACAATCAAGACAGTGTGGTATTGGTGAAGGAATTGAACAGATACATCAGTGGAACAGATTAGAAATCCAGTAATAGACTCATATAAATATCAACTGAATCTTTCATAAATAAGCAAAAGTGATACAAGGGAGCAAAGATAGTCTTTTCAACAAGTGGCTCCAGAGCAATTGGACAATTCACATGCAAAAAAAAAAAAAAGAGTCTAGACAAAGACCTCTCCACCACAAAAATTTACTAAAAATGGATTGTAGAACTGTAAAACTCCTAGAAGATAACATAGGAGAAAAGCTAGATGGCCTTTGGTATGGCAGTGATTTTTTTAGATATAATACCAAAGGCACAACCAATGAAAGAAATAATTGATAAGGTAGACTTCATTATAATTAAAAACTCCTCTGTCGAAGATAATGTGAAGAGAATGAGAAGATAAGCCATGGATTGGGAGAAAATATTCACAAAATACATATCTGAAACAGAACTATTATCCACATACACAGAGAACTCTTCAAACTCAAAATGAGAAAACAAACCATTAAGAAATGGGACAAAGACCTTAATAGAAACTTCACCAGAGAAGACATACAGATGAAAAGATGTTCAAGGTCATATGTCATTAGGGAATTGCAAATTAAAACAATAGTGGGATACCACTACATGCTTATTGGAATGGCCAAAATGTAGAACACTGACAACACCAAATGCTGCTCAGGAAGTGTAGCAACAGGAACTCTCATTAATTGCTGGTGGGAATGCAAAATAGTAAAGCCACTTTGGAAGATAGTTTGTCATTTTCTTACAAAACAAAATATACTTTTACTTACCATCCAGGAATCATATTCCTTGGTATTTATCCAAAAGAGTGAAACTTATGTCCACACAAAAACTTACACATGGATGTTTATAGCAGTGTTAAATAATTGCCCAAACTTGGAAGAAACTAAGATGTCCTTCAGTAGATTAGTGGATAAATAGACTGTGATACATGCCTTGGACTTAGAGTCCCTTGGGTGAGAAGACTTTCCCAAGGGAGACAATGAGTCAACAAAGATTAAAAAACCTATTGCACTATGAATTCAGTAGGACCCAAAGATGTCAAAGCATCAAAAATATTAGTGCTTCTGCTGCTGTTGGATTGAAGTGAATTAACCCTAAATGATCTCAGTTAATGCAAGTGTAGGAAGCTTCTGGAGTTAACCCTGGTGGGAATGGCAAAAAGGAGCTACAGAAATAACTCAGATTTGGATTCTTTATAGGGGATGACTTCATAATGGCAGGTGGTGGATTTTTTTTTTTTTTAAAGTTTTTTAAGGATTACTTTAAAAACAGTGGTTGGAATCATCTAGGAAGCTTTTAAAATTCCCAGGCCCAGGTCCAACTCCATATCAGTTAAGTTTGATTCTCTAGGGCTGGGGCCAGAACATTATATTAAAACAAACAAACAAACAACAAAAACTTCCCAGGCCATTTCAATATGCAACTACATTAGAAAATAACTGCTTTTAAAAATAATACTCTGAATAGTTACGTTATGGAAATCACAAACACACACTTACATTTAAATAGAAAAAAGTAATATTGTTATGCAGTTGTGCTTTTATCCCACAATAAAATTTATTGTAACTGTATAACAAACATATCTCAAACAGCTTAGAAGTTAAGATGGTGGGATGGTGGGATGGTTACATTTATATGTCAGCTTAACTGGGCCCTGGGGTTCCTGGATATTTGAGTGTTTCTGCAAGGGTGTTTTTGGATAAGATGAACATTTCAATTGGTAGATTTTAACATTAGATTACATTACATTTTAATCAATAGAGTATTCACCCTTTTGACTGATTGGACTATCCACACCCTTTTGACTGATTGGATTACCTAATCAGTCAAAAGGGTAATTACAACCCAAAGACTGATCCTCCCCTCCATGAGAAAAATTCTCTAGACAATTACTTCCTGAGTTTATCTGCAACATTGGCTCTTCTGCCAGATGGCCTTTCAATTGGAACATCTCTCTGTGGGTCTCACATACCATTGGAATGCCCCTCAGATTTTGGACTTACCAGCCTTTGTAATTGTGTGTACCAATTCCTTATAAGTCTCCTCTCTCTCTCTATCAGCACGTGAGTGCGTATTTTATATTTTATATACTGTGTGTATATACAATATACATTATTATATTAATTATTTGGAGACCTTGATTAATACAGATGTTATTTCTGTAAAACTGTTACTTGTCTCAGGAAAGTGGCTCCAGTGAACAGTAGGATTTTGATATTAAGAGGGATGTGAAAAGTTTGATTACAGTTGTTTCATGAAATTTGAAGATAGAAGAAGGTAATATTTTTAATGTAATGCATTAATTACAGAATGTGTGATTTAAAATAAGTATGTATAATGATATACTGTATGGTGACTAACATAACATAAATGACTGCATCAAAAAAATAAAATAAGTATATAATTAATTAAAACAAATATGTACATATTTGGCTTTTAAAATTTACATTCTTATTAGTATACATATACTCCATTGGGCTTTTACCCTCACTGCTATTGTGTTTGTATTCTCATTTGGTTATCCAAAGAGCATTTTATATTCTGAATTGTCTTATGTTCAGGCATATGTGGCAGTTAATTTTATTGAGCCTCAGTTTTCTTACATGTAGTAGGGGATAAAATAGTACCTACCCCTTAGGGCTATTGTGGAAGTTAAATAAGGTAATTAACATAAAGTATAGTGCCTGGCAAATAGTTACTATTTGGTAATTATAAATGTATTTTTTTTTCTTTAAAAGCATATTATAAGAACAGAGTTGAAGAAAGAATTGGTAGAGTTAAACTACTTTTTTTCTTTTTTTGTAAGGCATGGAAAATTGTTAGCATTCAGATAATCGAAGTTAGGTTCTATATTTTGAGGTCATTTGTCCAGATAATTTCTCCATGGAAACACAAGGACACGTTCCTCATCACATATTATTTTTGGGAAAATATAATTATTCTGCCATTCTTCCCCATGGCTAGAAAAAGCAGCTGGGGTAATGAACTTATTGCTCTGTGAAGAAGAGACTATTAATTCTTAGTGTAAGCCTGAAGGAGGGGGCTTAATTTTACCCTTTTGGGGCAATACATTAAATATTGTGTAATTTTTATTTGATTTCAGGAACAAAAAAGCTCTCTTGATAAGCAGGATTAAGACTTACTCCTCTTACAGGCTTTTCCTCTCAGACACAAAAACCTCATTTCTACATATAATTTTTGACAACAAAATTATGACTGCATTTTTATTAACAATTATATTCAATTATATAATATTGTATTAGCTATATTAATTATATAATTATACTAACAATTCTATTTATGTTTACAACTTATTCTGAACCTAACTTTATTCTTAAAACTTTCATCAAGATGATTTTCAGAGTTATGGAGGTGCGCCTGGGTGGCACAGTTGTTTATGTGTTTGACCTTTGGTTTTTGGTTTAGGTGATTTCAGGGGTTGTGGGTTTGAGCCCGACATCGAGCTCCAGGCTCAGAGTGGGAGTCTGCTTGAGATTCGCCCTTTCCCCACTCCCACTTGTGCGCCCTCTCTCTCTCTTTCTCAAACAAATAAATCTTTAAAAAAATAAAGTCATGGAACACTTTGGATAAAAACCATTTGTTATGTTCTGTAGAGTAACAATGTATCTTATTGTTCACTTATTCACTCACTGGTTTTCAGTGTCAACAATGTGAAAGAATGATCCTGTGTCACAAAAAAGGCATACTCACGGTCCCTTTCTCAAAGAACATGGGGATCATTTGAAATCTCCTAGCTGAAGTAGACTGCCTTTTCCACAGTCATCCTCTATCACATGATTCAATATTTTTCCTCACAACATACTTGAAAATGTGTAAGCTCCTTGAATGCAGGCAGTCTTTTCCCTTTTACCTTTTCCCAAGTTGGTCAGAAAGATGAAAAGTTCTAAGAAGTAAAGCTAAATGAAGAATGAGAACTTGTATGCACTTATATGTATAGTACTTAGTTACGTGGTTTAGAAAATAAGTTTTTCTGAAAATCTAATAAATAATTTCTAAATTGTTTAAAAACAAAACAAAACAAGTGCTTGACCCTAGAAAGTACTCAGAAAGTACTCAGTAGATGAGTAACCTGTTTATTGACAGATTATCTTATTATTACCTGTCTATGAGGTAGCTATTTTATGGTTCCCTTTTTAAAGTTGAAGAAATAAGCACAAAGTGTTCAAGTTATTTGCTCAAGGTCACATGGTGAAATGTTAGAGCTAGGATTTAGTTCCTTACATATATTTAGTTCCAAATAGTGCTGGGCACAAAAGATTAGAAATGGTGACCATTTCTTTTTGGTTGCACTATAGGTAATGAATAAGAAATAATGCTTTAGATGGAAGTTGATTCACATTCTAGAAGTTCCAAAAATATCAAGTTGAAAAGTTTGACCTTGATTCAGAAAGCAGAAGAAGGAGAGAGAGAATATGTTGCTTTTATAGCTTTGTCTTTGCACATACTGATTTCATTATCCCCTTCTCTCCACTTCTTCATCTCCTTTGGTGAGTACTGAAACTAACATTTCATATTCCTGGTTACACAATACTGGTCTGGACATATTTTCTTGTCCCTATATTAAATAATACTGAGAACAAGCAAAAACAACTTAGCTGCTTGCTCTAGGAAATACATGATCCTGGAAGATTAGACTATGAACTAGTTAAAATAATTTACTTACTGAGACAAACAGATTCATCATCTAGACTGGCCTCAAAACCAATTCACAGTGATGTCCTAAACTCTGCTTATTCCCATCTAGCTCTGTGACTTCTAGGACCCACCTTAAATGCACTGAGCCTGGATCTCAAAATCCTCTATCATCCCATGCCTTCACCCTTCTGAGATACTACTAAGCCTTTGACAAAGTAGTGTTATCCTTTATTGCAGTACGTCTATAAGTTTAGCTCTGATCTTCAGATTTTTCTGATGGACCCTTAGGGAGTTGACAGTTGACAATTCATGTCTACTTTGTGTAATACTCTGCTGAAGCATTATTTCCCTTAGTAGACTTGAGATGTCCCCTTTCATTCCATGCCAGGCACAGTTAATGCTCTCCATCTATACCTGCTGACATACTTTCTCTATTCTATCAGAGTGTAATCTTGCTATTAGACTGTGAATTCCTAAGGGCAGCGTCTGTGAACTTTCATCACTGTATATCCTTAGCACTACCTTGAAAATAGGTTGGGTGTTCCATGATGTTTATTTATTGACTGTTGCACTGAATGAGTGAATAAATGTATAACCAAGTGCAGGAAGGGAGATATACCATAAGGAGATCAGATAGAAGGCGATTGCCATCATTTATCAATGGGGTAATGAGCACTGGTGAATAGAAATGAGTTGCTTCCCCCAAGAAGAATCAAATCAGGAGAGTCCAAGCACCACTGGGAAAATTTCAGTAAATAGTTGAAGAGAAAAGATTACCTTAAATTTCTATTAGTGATGTTCAAGCCTGGCCACCTATGAAAAAGTGGGGATGTTTTAAAAAATCCAGTGCCTTCTTCCTGGGTGCTAATCTCACCCTACCACTCTGATTTAATTTGGTCTGTTGTGGGGAAGGACATTAGAATATTTTAAATGTGCTCCTGAAACCTCTAATGAGCAAAGCTGAGAATCCTTGGTCTAGATGCTCGAGGTTGCTATTTCCTTGACACCCTTCTAAGCCCAGGGATTCTTCCAGAGCTGTAATTAGCAGGAAGATGCATGAGATCATCCTGCCAACGAGGCTTCATGCAATTTTGTGTGAAAGATATGGGATAATCATGAGTTAGGTAGTCTAAAAAGTATATTCAATATGATCTCTTTTTTTAATTTGGAAAAAGAATAAAATTCCATTTTTTTGTGTGTAACTCAAAGTATGAAATGGAAACATTGGTAAGAAAATAAAATACTGTAATTCTCAACAGAGGCATGATCCTTTGGGAATTTTCTAAAACTGGTTTTTTGTTTGTTTCTGTTTTTTGGTTTTGTTTTTTGGGTTTTTTTTTTTTTTTTTTTTTTTTTTTTTTGCTTTGGTGGGAGAGACTTGAAATGTGAATGTCTATCAAAAGGGAATGTGGGTTTAAAGATTGTAAAACTCTGCGTTTGCCCCTAGAGTTACAAGTGTGTATGTGCTCCTCTGTGCTCCCTTAGTAGCCTCTAACATTTATTCACACTTCTCACTATGCTTGGGGTGGAATGTGGTGTTTCGCTTTCTCTTCTCCCCATTAATTTGTAAGCACTTGAGGGGAGGCAGGATTATAATCCTCTCTATTCCCAAGCTGAGTGCCTAATGACTCTTAATAGGGGTTGATTGATTAGAAAGAATGAGAGTAAAGAAGGAATGAACTGTCTGTCATTTGGCTAGATTTAACTACAGCATGATGCAAATGAGGTCATGGATGTGAGTTTCTGCTGGCTCCAGGCCAGGTGGTTACTCAAAGATACTGTCCCATGACCTTGTAACTGCCTCTTAAACCTAGGCAGCTGCTTAGCATATGTTAGTGCTTCAGAGAAAAATCTCACCACTATTACTAACTCAGAGGACAAGTCCTAGAAGTGATGGCTACTAGCACCATTGTGAATCAAGATCAACTCCATTTATTTCCTCCTCTACAAATTAGGGCACATTACTTCTTATACTCCCTATATCTATATTATGATCATATAACATGCTTTCTTAGTAAAATTGTCTAGCATCTGTGGGAAAGTGCAACAAGATTCTTCTCCTTGCTCCTAGATCCTCCATTGTCTCTTTAAAATATGCTCCTCACTTCCACTACTTCCCACAGCTATTTTCCTGATGTGGAAGGCAAGGAGAGTTTAAAGGTCTTTCTCACTGGGACCTTGAAGTACTCATTTGCAGAGTTTATGGGAAAGAAGATCCTGTTTTCAGTCTCTTCTGATGCATGTATTTCCATTCCCTGACCTTTCCAAAAATGACCTTTCAGAAGCAGTGGTTGTTGAGAATGGGAAATAATATGGGCAACTCAAACTTTATATCATGTTCTGTTTCAAAATTGGCTTCATGGTCATCCCTTAAAAGACTCTTCTTATGACAGGTTCATCTAGATCAGGAAATTCTTGGCTGCCACAATTCTTTGCACAGCATTGCTTAGAAAGATCTGCATTCTATCTCGGCTCCTCTGGTATGTGTTAATGAAATTTTAGGTGCATGATTTAAAAATCTTTTGAGGTGTTTTCTTATCTGTGATTGCCTTTTATTCTGGAAATGACTTAATGAATCAGTTAAAGGAGTAACTGAGTCTTAGAGAGGTTATTAATTGAAGTTACTGGGTTGTATGTGGTCAGCTTTCTAAATAGAGCAGGACCTGGTGGTAACACCCAAATTTTGGAAGATCTAGCTCTGAGTATTCTTTATTACATGATTGCGCTGCCTTATCGTACAGGGGTCCGTCAATGTTTGTCTTGTGCCCTTTTAAGGATACTTATGGCCCCAAGAACAGTCTTATGTCAGAAGTGTATGTGGTTAGATGGGGTACTATTGACTGGGTTTAGTGAGGAGAGTGAGACCCAGAGTGTTTCCTAATGAGAGGCTACAAGGCTTCATATATGAAGACTGGGAAGCAAAAAGAGCTTGTAGGTGATCAAGGAGCTAAAAAAGGTTTACTAGGGCTAAAGTGCAGAATTGGAAGTTGAAAGTAGCACACTTAAGCCCAAACAGTGAAGGGTAGGGAGTCTTTAAGGGATGTTAAGATGTGTGTCTGATGTATCTTTAGAAAGTTATTGTTTGTTGAAAGATCTAGTCCAGTTCTCTCACTTTAACTTTGAGAAAAGTAAGAATCTGAGAGGTTAAGTAACTTACTAAAGACCACAAATCAAATTCATAGTAGAGTTGGGACTAGAATTTAGGTCAGATTCCTGATCAAGTACTGATTTCCTTCAGCTATTGGGCTGAATTTAGTGGTTCTCAATATTGTCTATGATTTTCAGGTTATTGGGATAATTTGAGAGGTTAAAATACTAGAGAGGGCTGAATTCACCCTGCAGGAACTTGATTAAGTTGGTTTGGGATGGGCCTGAGCATGCATTTATTTTAAAAGCTCTTAGGAGATTTTTAATGTGTGGCTAGCTAGAGAGCTGTTAACTAAATTATAGGATTTTTTTTTCTATAAAGCTAATATAGCTAATGCACATTCTCCTTTATTTTTAAAACAGAAGAATGCTTGCTGTGAGTCTTACAAGTTGCAGTTTTCTTGAGTACATTCTGCCTTAGT
This sequence comes from Nasua narica, assembly GCA_028533885.1. NCBI lineage: Eukaryota > Metazoa > Chordata > Mammalia > Carnivora > Procyonidae > Nasua > Nasua narica. The sequence goes on from CM052798.1 coordinate 51,793,682, forward strand.
GCAGTCATGCACATGAAAGAGCTTTGATTTCTAGGAGTTTAGGAGGTTAGAAGCAGTTCTCAATCATAGGTAATGGTGATAATGTGCAATTTTAAGTAATTCTCCAGGTAATTCTCCTAGATCTTTCTCCCCAGTGTCATCTCAAGTTGGTAATCCCTGTTTTAATGCACAGAAGGAAGGAGAATTTATTTCTGAAATGGTGATTGACTTAATGTTTCTCTAAATCTGCTCATCAATCATTACTTCCATTATGTGGATGAGATCAAAGGGACATATGTCTATGGAGACCATTTATCTTCAGGTAAAATCACCCAATCATGACTATAGACTGAATTTCTCACCTTGGTCAGTCATCTTGCATATGTGTCCCACTACAAGAAGCCAAGATGATGGAATTCAGGTTCCACCTCCACTCTCACAGTTCTGTACTGCGAACTGTGAGAGAGTACTTTTACAAAGTAGAATGCAATGTTGCTGTCTTATTCAACATAACATCACAGGTAGGATGGATGAGTTCTGGCTGTCATTTTTGGAACAAATAAAGATGATGCCTAGAAAACAAGGACAGAGTTGTTATTTATCTACAAATATAGATGTGAAGCTCTGCCAATACAAGAGCTGTTGATCCCAGGCATAGGCTTACAGTATTATTTGAAAGTGTTTATGAACTTTCCATCGCATTATGCACCTGCTTTCCTCCTTCCTTGCTTTTCTTCTTCCCTTCTTCCCTCTTTCCCGCTTCTCCTTCTTAACTTCCTTTTATCTTTTTTTCTTTCTTTTTATTTAACTTTAAAAAGTCATATTTGTATTGCTTGTGCATCCCATCCTTTTGGTCATGCTTCCTCTTTGGTTTCCAGAACTTTTAATCTTGAATATACAATCTTCCCTTCCTTCTGGTATGTAATTATCCTGAGATTATTCCTGTAGATTATTCAAAGGTCTTGTTACTTACACAGAACTTAAAATAGTGTGGTTTACTTCACTCCTGATTTCAAATTTCCTTGATTATATTGTTTACTTGCAGTTCTTAATTTCATCTTCAAATTCATTAATCATTACTGTAATCACTTCACTTTTCTTGCAGGAATTAGTACCTTAGGAATCCATAGGCTTGAATTGGAATAGGAAGGAAGTTATTTTTGAGAAAAAGGATGCAAGAATAAGATTTTGGTTTCCAAAGCAAGCTTAGCAGATATCTGAGAGAAAACATAGATGACAAAGAGTTAAATCAAGAAAATGATATGTTTTTGAAACACTTTGCCTTTGAATTTGCTCACCCTATGTGGTGGATGGTGGTTCTTCCTTCTGGTATCTTCCGGATCAACAAATATTTTTTCCCAAAGATTTTAAATGTCTGGCTTCAATTCAGCTCAGTATGTTCTCAGTGATGCCTACATTTATGGTCCTTTAGTTTTCTAGAGTAATTTGAAAGAAGACAAGAATCAATATATTTTGCAAGAACTACATAGGATAAAGGCAAAATGATGTTTTAACCTTATTTTTAAAAATAATTTTTCAGGGTGCCTGGGTGACTCAGTCAGTTAAATGACCAACTCTTGATTTTGGCTCAGGTCATGATCTCAGGGTTCTGGGATTGAGCCCTGTGTCAGGCTCTGCGCACAGTGGGGAATCTGTCTCTCCCTCTCCTTCTGCCCTTCTCCTTGCATGCTCTCTCTCTCTCTAAAAGAAATAAATCTTGGGCACCTGGGTGGCTCAGTGGGTTAAAGCCTCTGCCTTCAGCTCAGGTCATGATCTCAGGGTCCTGGGATCAAGCCCCGCATCGATCGGGCTCTCTGCTCAGCAGGGAGCCTGCTTCCCCCTCTCTCTATAAATAAATAAAATCTTAAAATAAATAAATAAATCTTTAAAGAAAATAATTTTTCAAATTTCAAATAAACCCCTACCTTCTAGTACAGCATTATGAGGTGTTTTCCCATCTTCAACTTTCTTTAAGCATAATACAGTTGTTACCTATATCGTTTGACCGTGGTTTAGAAAATATTTTAGAAGAGAGGGTAAACCACATTGCCTCTACAAACTTTACCCTGTCCTAAGGAGTTTCCTTATGCTTGTAGGATCTTACAGTGTTTTACCCAATAAACATGTGTGGCTCCCAGGGAGTTGAAAATTTTTTTAAAAAGTCAAAGTTATAAAAATGGTGTTTGAAAATACTTACATGAATACAGATAAAATATCCGTAGATGGGACTTCATTCGGAAATAATTTCAAAAGTCTAAATTTGAGGCCTCTTATACCTGTGAAGTTCAAAGTACGCACCCTCATATGGCTCATCCCCCATAATAGTTTCTTCCCTAAAGCAATGAGGATCAAGGTTTTAGTCTACACATTGACACTTGGATCTCTCACCCATGTCCACATGCACAGTAACATGATATATATTCCATATGTCACCTAATAAAAAAGTGAAAAACATTTTAAGACAATAGATGCGGAGGTGGTTATACTTGATAGTTAGGCAAGTGTAAACTATAAAGAAACAACACTCTTAATGCTGGGGCAACCGTAATTCCAGATGTCTGGTGTTTAAGTGGGAACCCAATAATTTATGAATCAGATTGGAACCATCTAAATTCTTTGATATAACTGTGAATAGTGCTTTGGATCTTTTATACTTGCATTTTTCTAAATACTCCAAAATTCATTAGACACATTATTATTTGATATTTAGGTATAAAGGAGAAAAGAAGAAGTTAAAATATCTAAGAAAGGTATAATTTAGGACCTTGTAAAAATCTGGCATGACTCTCCTTTTTGCTAGGTCTAAAGTAATTTTCAGGGACAGAAAACAAATAAAGGTTTTTCTTCTGTTTTCTTTCTGCAACCCCAAAAGCACTAAATAATATTTAGATAACATCTGCACTACTTCTCAGCCCTCTGGTTGTAGGCTTTCTATGTCAAATGCCTGAGAAATCTCGGAATCCCCAAGATAAAAAGCAGATGTGGATTTGTTTGCAACCCATTACCAAGCCTTGGGGGCTTGACAGGACAATGCTCCAAAGAGGTAGAGGTATTCTGTGCTCTTTCATAATTTCTCAACATTTGAAATGCATAGCCATTGTAATATCTGTGGCAAATAATATTTTTATTCTTGGTATTTTATTCTTGGTATTTTATCCTCATATTTATTTTCCCCTTCTTCCTTTTGGTGATTAATTCTTCTTATTCAAATTGGCAGTGTACTGGACATTACATTGCTCAAGGTCTCCTTTATCTCTGTGTGACCATGGGGCCATGTTATGTCCGGTGGGATGTGAGGGTGAGTAGAACTTTCACACCGTATTCTTAAAGAAAGCTTCTTTCTCTCTACTTCTCTTTCCCTGTTTCCATGGGCTAGGCATGGTGGTAAGCTAGACACGACCATGCAGATGAGAGAAGCTTACAAGAACCTATAAGAACAATATGTAGGATGAACAATAAGAATGAATGAAGATGAGTCTTGAGTGGCTTTGAAGGCAGAAGTCCTCTCTTAGGTAAATAGGAAGGTAGATGATGACGATGATGATGATGATGATGATGATGATGGTGATCTTGGATCAGCTACCAATGTCTGGATTGCTATGAGATAGAGACTCTTCTTTTAGCCATTGCATTTTTTATTCTCTTTGTTGTTAGATAAACAAAGAGAAACACTATTGAAATTTCTGTACCTCACTGGAGATGCCAGAGAACAGCTTCTTTCTGTGCACCTTTCTTATTCTCTCATAGAAACATTAAAATGACAAGAAAGGAAAATTTTGGACTTGGAACTTTTTAGTATTACATGTTTCCTTACTTTCTTTTATTTTGTTGCAATATACATAGATATATTCCTTTTGGGAAAATATATTTGGAATGAAAAACTGAATATATGAACAGGCGTGGCCAGACCATATATAAAAGTAGAACTCTGACCCATAACCTGTAGCAAACCACTTGGGTTATCCCCCCTTATGTATAACAAACAGCCCAGAAAGCCAGCCTATTGTATCAGACTTGTGGGAAGTCAGACTGCTGTCTTTAGTTATAATTCAGAAAGCCAAATAATGAATTCTATAACAATCATCTCCAATTGGCCAGGACTGGGATTAATAATGGACAGCTTCTCTAATTCTTGTCTCTGTTTCCAATTTAGGGCCTGTCAGAGAAAAGCCAAACATGCTCCCTAATTAATTACAATTAGACACCCCAGTTCTACTTAACCCTCTACAGCTTTCCCATGCCAACAGAACTGCAATCAGGACATTCCTGATGGTTTCCCTTTTTTTAAAAAAAAATTATTTATTTGGGAGGCAGAAAGAGCGTGATAGTGGGGGCAGGAGCAGAGAAAGGGACAAATAGATTCCGCATGGAGCGTTGAGGCTGACACGGGCCTTGGAGCTCTAACCCACGACCTTGAGATTGTGACCTGAGTGGAAATCAGGAATCGGGTGGTTAACTGACTGAGCTACCCGGGCACTTCCCCTTTTTTCCACTATAAAACTGTCCAACTCCTTTGCCTGCCTTTGAGTCTCCACCAGAATACAAGCGGTGGTGACTGACTTCCTTGCTTATATAGCAAACTCTAAATAGAGAGCTGTTGCTGTTCTCATTTCATTGGTCTTTGTTTATTTTCCCCAAAGCCTTACTCAATCATGGTCTTGAAACATTTTGCATCCAGACTTATAAAAGCTCCAGAAGAGGAATTTTTCAAGGGTCTTCTGACTGTTCTTGAAATGTTTCCTGGAATATCAGATTCTTCTGAGTCCTGATCCAATCACAGCTCAAGCTTCTAGAATTTGAATCAACAGTGATGAGAATAAGTTCTCTGTATTCACAATGGGGACCTTTTGATTTCCTGGTCATGTCCCCATTGCTGATGACCAGGGCAACTTTTACTAAAAAGTGACTTTAGGTACAACAAAGCTATGTTTCCAGACTCATAAGCTATGTGTACATAGCTCTAAGTGAAAAGTTGGCATAGGTCCTGGCATAGGAGCCTTATGCGAGTTAATTTGATCAATATAGACAGACAATAATATAATTTAAGCCAAAATCAAAATAGACTTTGGCAGTCTGATTTAGATTTGACTTTTTAACTTATTCAACTGTCTAGTACCGGATTTCCATTTTGCTTTGTGCTGACTAGCCACGAATTGAGATTTTTACTAGATTTGATAACAGAGTGGTGAAATGAACTTCTGTTATACTACAATTTGTGTTCCTCTTCCTCGATGGAATTATGATGCTATTATAAACACCACATCATCACCACCACCATAACTTATCACTTACTGATTGATATATAAAATCCAAGGATAGAAATAAGATGGAAATAAAGTGAGGGTAGATGTTTTGATTATAGTTATATTGGGATGGATATAATATTAATTTGTAAGCTAAGATCTGTCCTCATGGTCCCATTAAGTAATTTTTCCCCTAGATTTTAATGGAAAATTACACATTACTTCTAAAGTAATTCAGACTAGTGTTATAGATGGTGCACATTTTCTACAAAATGAAGAAAGCATTTGAGTGAGAGGTCTGGAATCTTTAGTGTAGGAAAAATGGTTCAAGTTGATTTGGTTCATTATTGAGTCAAATTAAATAAAAATTATGTAAAAGTGGAGGAACACACAGTATCCTTTGCAGAGGAGAGATCCATTAGTGGGTACGACTGTGGAGAGAAAATATCATTTGTGTATCTTGTATATAAGGGAAATGGTGATTATAATCTAGGTTGAGAGTATGTAAGAATCTTTTTATTTCATTCTCTCTCAGGAAATGTCACGGGTCATTCTAGAGAAAATTTTTAGAATGAAGACAAATGTCTAAACCTAATTTAGTGAAACGTGCCAAGTTATGGTCATTGCTGAAGCTTGTTATTTTATTCAGATTATTATTAACTTGCTGAATGCTCTTCAGTACACTGTATAAAATGTCATTTCAGGCTGGCTGTATGATCTCTATTCTAGACATTCAGGTCCTGGCCACCCATCCCTCTGGACATGACCCTTCTCTTTTCCCCTCCCCTCACATGTGGTCAGTGTTTATAGAAATTATCATTTCAGTTTGATTTATTTATATTAGAGTTGTTTTACTTACCACTGAATGCAAAGACTGAAGTGACTGAGTAGCTTAAACCCCCTAACCTCCCTTCTCTAAGGGCCAACTTACCCATGACAAAGAAAGTAAGAGTCTCCATAGATTCTCTCTCCCGCTGCAGCTCGCAACATAGTCTCTCAGTTTCCCTGGAAGCTGTTGGGGAAAAACACAATAAAGAATTTTCCAAGAAAATAATGTTAGAAGTAGAAAAAAGGTTAGTATCTGAAAAACAAAAAAGTATTTACAAGTATTTTTGCATTTACCTTATGTACAATGAATGCCTTTCATATATTACCTCTCATCCTTAAAATAGCTGCTTCTATATCCACCCTTTTCCCCCTCACCATCACCTGTACAAAGAATATTTTCCCTACACAGGATCTGACTTTTTCTACTTCATATACTTCAGCAACTGAAATTTTTTCTACTTAATGATTAACTGGAGTTAATATATATCCTCTTTTAGAATTTAGATAACCTAGGAGTATTAAGAGAAGGTATCAGTTGTTTTACCTTCCTATGAATTAAGTGATATCATACACTCACATAAATTTGCTTTGTGCCAACTACAGTTATAAGTATATTTTATATATGAGATTGTTTAATCCTTGTGCCAAGTGAATGAGATTGACACTACAATTTTCATCCATCTTTTACAAATATTGAAACTGAGGCCCCGAGATGTTTGGGACCTTGTGCAAGTTTAGATGGTTAATAGGTTGTAGAGTTTTGATTTCAGCTCAGAAGACACATTCTTAACTACCATACTACATAGCCTCTCCATCAGGGTGTTTTCCTCCACATCCAACAGGCTAAAGACTTAGGCTCTAATAGAGATGAGGAAGGACTTAGGTAGTTTTGGATCATAGCCTTTCGGGTGGGAGGACATGTGGGAATTAAAGTTTGGATCAGGTATCTAGTCAAGGTCTTAGAAGCTGCAGATGGGAACCATGGGGCCTCAAGGAAAAGGGTCCCAAATGAAGGGGAAAAATGTGGAGAGGAAGTATATAAAGAAACTTCTTATTTAAAAAATTGTCTAGGGGTGCGTGAGTGGCTCAAGTCATGATCCTGGGGTCCTGGGATTGAGTTCCTGCTCAACGGGGAGCCTGCTTCTCCTTCTGCCTGTCGCTCCTTCTGCTTGTGCGCTCTCTCTGTATCTCTCTCTCTCTCTCTCTCTGACAAATACATAAATAAAATCTTCAAAAAAATAAAAATAAAAAAGTTGTCTAGATTTTGTACCCATAATGTAGAGAAGAGCTCTTTCTCTTGCAGCAACTCTTTTTTTTTTTTAAGGTTATTTATTTATTTATTTGACAGGGGGAGAGAGATCACAAGTAGGCAGAGAGAGAGAGGCAGGAAGGATGCTCCCTGCCGAGCACAGAGCCCAATGCAGGGCTCGATCCCAGGACCCTGAGATCATGACCTGAGCCAAAGGCAGAGGCCCCAACCCACTGAGCCACCCAGGCGCCCTTAGCAACTCTTATTTCTTTTCCGTCTCTTCCTTTTTTGCTGTCCCACCTCACATTTCCTTTTTCTTAGGACCCAGAGGATGTTCTACAGCTTGTTGTGTCTCGCTCTAGGCTACTTCCAGCCCAAGCACAAAAAGTCTCCATGTCATCCAGCCTAGCTCAGCAAGCTAAAAAACTTCAGCTTGCATCAATAGTTCTTTGCCAGCCATTTTTGTCCATGTATAAAATTCTCTAAGGAGCCTCATGGGAGAAAAGGTGGCTTGTTGAGGACAAGTTTTAGAGGTTCTTGGGTCCTCTGGCCAAATCCTATTATAATCACCAGCATAACAGTTGAGAAGCTTTGTATTCAGATAAATCTGGGTCCAACTTTGGGTTTTGCATTTATTGTGTGACCTTGGACTTGACTTCTCCAAACATTAAGTTGATAGAGAAAATCCTTATTTAAGAAATTTGTCCAGACCCTATAGAGAAAAATACCATTTATCCTGAACTCCTCTTATTTTTTTTTCCATTCTCTTCCTTCTTTCATCTTTCTGTGCCTCATATAGCCTTTTTTTTTTTTCAGGATCTGGATCCAAGAGTATGTGTTTTAGTCTTTTATCTTCATCTGTAAAATAACCATCGGAATCCTTGTGAATAGATGATGCAGTAGGAACACCCAGAAACTAGTAAGTATTCAACAAATGGTGGCTTCTATTGTGATTATATATATGACATTATATATATACATATATACACATACATATATGTGCATATACACACACACAACCAATATAAAATGAAACAAAATGTGATTAGAATCCATAAATATAAGATTGTTTAACTTAAAATGACCACATTTTGTAAACATTTGCTGTTGCTGTTATTGTTGTTTAGGCTTGAAAATTAGTTTCATTTATAAACTATTTTTAAAATTTTTAAAAATCTTCTTTGGTAATTTTGGAAAGAAGAAGGAAGGAGGACCCTGGGAAAGAGGTCAGGTGATTGTTGGCGGAAGAAAGGGGCTCTGGTGCAGGAATCCCTGGACCACCAGGGGGCAGTAACAGGTGCTCAGAATAAAAACGCTGACTGTTCAGAAAGGAAAGGCAAAGTATTGTGCCTATTCCACAAATAGAAGGAGGATTGGTCATAGCCCCACATATCTTATTACTTAAGGTTTTCACAAATGTCTTTTGGACCCTTTATGAATGATGGTTGGGATTTCAAGATCCAAGAAACCATTGCCTTATTCCATTCATTGTATTTATTTATAAAGTATGACATGGAAAGACTTTATTGAACCAAACTCTTATTCTTTCTTTTGCATTTTCATTTGTCAAATATCTTCCTTAAAATAACCACCTTTCCAGGTGTAAATGAAATAAATATCTTCAATTACTTGGTACTGAGGTAGAGTACATGTCTTTTTGAAGACATTCAAATGACCAATTTCCCACCAGAATTAAAGAAACAAGAAGAAGAAGAAGAAGAAAAAGAAGAAAAAAAATGATACTATATGGACTCAGGGAAAGCCAACTTTGTGTTGTTTAAGATTTTCAGAAATGCCATGACAGCTGACCTTCGAAAATGTCCTTTTCTGCTGTTGGTAGGATATGGTCATATGTCCTCCTTCCAGGTAGCAAATGGTCCTTGGAAGACTGGTTTTCCATCTGGCCTAACTCCAAGTCAGTGGGGGTGGCCATTGCACCTGAATATTCAGGGACTCAGTTCTGGTCCCTGCTTTGCTAGCCCTAATTTGTTTCTGTGCAGTTGATGGCTTCCTGTCATTTACTGAAGGTCTGAAAGCAGTTCGCCAGTTAATCACATGCTTGATAACTTGTAATGGTTTTATGTTCCAGCCAGATGCCAGGCAGGATATTTCAACTTCCCCTAGCAGCCAGGTGTTAAATGGCCTTATTTAAGATTGTTATGGGTGGATGGAGGCAAATATTGCATACATTTTGTGTCTCATAAGAAAAGGTGATAATGGTGTTAATTAAGAATTCTCTTAGAAGGGCTCCTTGGAAATTATTATAAGAAGATAGATGATATGTATTAAAGTTATTATCAAAGCTATGGGCCTTTGTAGTTTTTTGTTGTTGTTTTGTTTTTTTGGCTGATAGTAGGACATAATAGGAGTGCAGCCTTTGGAGAGTGGATTTTTAAGTTCTCAGCAACTCAGTGTTTACGAGTTGCTACCATTAGAGAAGGCTATTCACTGCCCTTGGTGCTATAGGAAAGGTAAAATCATAGCTACTCTAGGAGAAAGTAATAATGACACTCAGAGTTTGTCAACCTTGGAATAGAAGCAGACCCATTCTTATCTTCCTGGGAAAGAAACTGCTCAATAAACATCTAACACTGCAGTGTGAAGTCTAATGCTGGTCCTATGGATGTCTAAGTTGTTTAGCCTGCAAAATGCCCCTTTTAATCTTAAAAAAAAGGTTCTGATAAAAATTTATTGCTTTGCATCGACCATAAAGAAAATGAGCAAATATATTTATATATGGCCATATCTCAAAGGCATGGGATGACAGGTCTAACGTTTGTAGTAATTTAACATTAAGGGCTTGGTGGTTCAAGACACTGGGGTAGTTCATTGTGCTGGATAAAAACAACATTCTAGTAAAACAACTTTATGTTATAGTAAGACAACTTTCTACTAAATCTTCTAAATCTTCTACTTCTGCTAAATCTTCTCCATTCCTTAACATGCCACATCACTGTTAAGATAGCAGTTGATAGAGGCTTATAGAAGAAGGAAAAATTTCATTGAATTCTTCAAGGATTCAGATGATGATTGAAAAGAAGATAGGGGAAGTAAAAAATAAGAGCATGAAATTAAAGCAGCAGGAATTTTAAGTCATACTGGAGTGTAAAATTCTCATCTCTATCCCTGCTTTTAACTCACTCAGGAAAGTTGAATTTTTATAGTCTGTATAAAGAAAAACCAGCTTTTGGACTCTCCCCAATGAATGACTGTATTTATTCAAATTTTAAGGTTGTTATTATTAGCATGTTAAGAGACTTTTTAAAAGATTTTTTTATTGGAGGGAGAAAGAGCATGAGTGAGAGTGCATGCATGCAGCAGAAGGAGAGGGAGAGATAGTCTTAAGTAGACTCCGTGCTGAATGCAGAGCCTGATGTGGGGCTCAGTCTCATGACTCGGACATCATGAGCTGTGCTGAAACCAGGAGTTGGATGCTTTAATCAATCATACCCCACCCAGGTTCCCTGAGTCTTTTTTTTTTTAATTGAAGTATAGTTGACATTCAATATTTTATTAGTTTCAGGTGTACAACATAGTGATTCTCCATTTACATACATTATGAAGTGATCACCATAAGTGTAGTCACATGTCACTAAACAAAATTATTACATTGTTGACTATATTCCCTATGCTGTACTTTACTTCCCTGTGATTTATTTATTTTATAATTGGAAGTTTATACCTCTTAATGACCTTCATCTATTTTGCCCATTCCCCTACTGTCCTCCCCTCTGGCAACAGTATGTTAAGAAACTTGAACAGAAATGTTAGTAAAGAAAACAGTAAGACTTGTATAGATGGGGAAATTTTGATCATATTTTCCCCATCCTATCCAAAGTGTAAAATAACTAAATGGACTTGGAGACAATGAATTTAGAAAGAAACTATTTGGCATGCTAGAAGTTTAGATGTGAAAAGCATTTGTGTTCATCCGTAAAGAAAAAGTGACAAACCAAGCATTCCATTGCGTCTTTCTTTGTATCAATTTTGTCCATCACAATTCCTCTACTAGGTCTTTACCTCAGCAGGTTGTTGAAATTCCTTAGGCCCCAGTTTCCTTGTATATAAATGAAGGTGTTCAACTAGCAACATTTAATGTCTTTAAGCCCTTTTATGTTCCCCCCATAGATCATATATTTCTTCATTTCTATCTGGTAGGGCATTTTGTCAATTTTTTAGGGAAAATGAAACAGATCCAAAAATAAAATGTTATTTTATAAATAAAACATAATAAATAAATATCATTTATGGCAAATTTAGAAAACTTAAGGATGAGGATATAAATTAAATTAATGGGGAGATGTATAACTGACATTTTTAATGAATAAACCAAATTCTAGCAATTTTTAAGACGTTTCTTCTTCTGATGTGTACATACAATCATAGACTTGTCTAAGGAGACAAAACATAATTAAGTTCAAGCAAAGGGCTTTTTATGCCCCAGGAACACTATGGAGAAAGTAAAGCTAGAAGCAGAACACGAATCATTTGAGAAAATTTTGTGAGAGTGTTCTATCTTGAATATTTGAGTTGTTGGCTAATAATGGAATCCCAAACAGAAATTCGGTTTTGGAAAGTAATCCTGGAAGACAGATTCTACAATTACATGAGGGTCAAATCTAAGAATGCCTTGACAAATCAAGAGTAGCTATAGAAACATATAGATTAGAGAAAGTAGACACATATGATGATTATGGCTCAGTTCTGGGGGGCATAAACTGAATGTGTGGTATTAGCAATCATTTCTGCTCATGATTTTTGGAAAGAAGACAAATGAAAAAGTACAATCTGTTTCTCTAGAAAGTCATACCTTACTAATGTGTTTAGATCAAAGGTTCTTAAACTTTGGTTCGTGGATGCTTTCACTGATATATCAATAGCTTAGGGGAAATCCACATGAATCCCCTGAAATTATACACAAATGCACATGCATTTTTTTATGGAGAAAAGATCAATAGTCTCAATAGATTCTTTAAGAGATTTAGTGCTCCCAGATGATTATTTGCAAAGTTGTTCAAATCTTTAGATTGCAAAGGATGCCCTTTGATTTTTTAATGTCCCACAAATAATGAGAGGAAGAAATGTCAGAATATTTTAAAGCATAAACGTAAGGATATTAAGGATATATGAAGACAGCAACAGGAAGACCAGATTGGCAAGAAGTACTCAAAGAAACCATTCAGGAAAGAGTGGTGCAGAGGGACAAACAGAACAATAAAATCCTTCACTGGATTTTGTTAGTGAGCAGGAGCTCTGGAATTTAGGATAGACCTATTGAGGAGCTATCAGCTCCTCATTTCAGTTTTGTCTGTTTCCTTATCTATGAAATGGGGCACTAATGTATCTTTAGTTCAGCTTCATTAGAATAAGACATTCCATATAAACAGATTTTCAGATCATTGAGCCATACTTCTTTTAGCCCAAGTGATACATAATTTAATCACTTGTGATAAAATGCTTTTTAAATATTTTATCTTCTAAAACCAACTAAACTAAATAATAATAATGATAACAATAGCAAATATTTATTGGATTTTTACTGTTTCTCAGGTAACTTTCTAAGCATTTTATATATATTATATCATGTAATACAACAATAACTCCATTAAGATAGGTCCTATTGTTATCCTGATTTCAAATTGAAAAAATCGAGACACTGTCATAAAATAACTTTGATATTAATAAGTAAGGTTGTGCAATCAGGGAAGATTAGAGTTGGTAGAGCCTAGCTCCAGAGCTGTACTCTAAACCACAATGTCAAAATGAATGTCAACGAATCCCTCTGCGATCCCTTGAGGCTTTCATGATCTCAGTACTTTTGAGAAGTATAGTATTAATTATGGCAAAATTAAATATCATAGTCTGAGTTCTTTTTCTCTTTATAGTACTTCTGCATTCTCCTCTGTGTCTGACTCCATCTGTAGTACCTTATTTCTGTCACTTTGCCTGATGATAGTTGTGCCATCCTTACTTAGGTCATAGGTCTTCAGATAGAGAGGAAGAGTACTAAGCAGCCTACATCTGAAGAGCTATGCATAAGTAACTTCATTTTCCTGGATTGAATTCAGATGATAAGATCCTAGATCTTGAGCCTGATGCCATAGTATATGAAACTTTTGAAGGATTTGGAGAAAGTGAGCATATTTTCCATGTGGGGTGATTTATTACGCAGCAATAGACAACTGGAACTTGGACAATAATCTCTAGGGAAGCTAAACTATAGGAATACAAGCAGCAATATAAAAGAAGGAACGTGGAAGTAGAACTGAAAATCAAATTATGCATGACATGGTGTACCAGCATATTGATTGGATATCAGTTTTGATTAGTGAGTGTCTTTGCAATGCTGGTCATTAAATATTTTTAATATAACTTAGATATAATTATGTTTTGGCAGTACGGTTTGCACTGGTGACCTTTTTCCCTCCACTTATTGCTACACCACCCCATCTACCACCCCAGAGACAAACCTAGGAAACTATAAAAGAAAGTCATTATCTATCAATAGGGAATGGTTGAAAACATTTGTTTCAGTCCTACTATGAAATATGAGATAACTATGTAAAAGAGAGAATTCTAGTTATATCTGCTGTCCTTGAGGGATACCCATGATCTATATTTAAATAACAAAACAAGTTATATATAAAAATATAGACCACATTTATCTTGAGAAAGAACAAAGGTGGGGTTGTCACATTCTCAGATTTCAAGATATGCTACAAAGCTGTAGTAATCAAAATCATATGGTACTGGCACAAAAATAGACACATAGATCAATGAAAGAGGATACAGAGCCCAGAAATAAACCTGTGCTTATGTGGTTAATTAACCTATTATACAATGGGGAAATATACAATAGGGCAAGAATATACAATGGGGAAAAGAGAGTCTCGTCAAGAAATGGTGCTGGGAAAACTGGATGGCTAAATGTAAAAAGTGAAACTGGACTACTTTCTAGCACCATGCATAACAATAAATTCAAAATGGATTAAAGACCTAAATGTGAGACTTGAGACCATAAAAGTTCCAGAAGAAAACATAGGCAGTGATCTCTTGGATATCAGCCTTAGCAACATATTTATGGATATATCCCTTCAGGCAAAGGAAACAAAAGCAAAAATAAACTACTGGGACTATGCCAAAATAAAAAGTTTTTGCACAACAAAGGAAACCATCCAAAAACACCAAATCTAAAAACAGAAAACAAAAGACAAAACAAGCTAATCTTACTGAATGGGAGAAGATATTTGCAAATGATATGTCCAATAAGAGGTTAATATTCAAAATGTTTGAAGAACTCATACAATTCAACATGAAAGAAACCAAATAATCTGATTTAAAAGTGGGCATAGGACCTGAGGATACATTTTTCCAAAGAAGACATACAGATGGTCAACGGACACATGCAATGATGCTCAATGTCACTAATAATTAGGGAAATGCAAATTGAAACCACAATGAGGTATCACTTCATACCAGTCAGAATGGTTAGTATCAAAAGGATGAAATAATAAGTTTTGACAAGGATGTGGAGAAAAGGGAACCCTCATGCATTGTTGATAGGAATGTAATTTGGTGCAACCACTTTGGTAAAGAGTGTAGAGATTTCTCAAAAAATTGAAAGTAGAAATAACATATGATCCAGTAATTCTATTGCTAAGTGTCTACCCAAAGGAAACAAAAATACTAATTGGAAAAGATATAAGTACCCTCATATTTATTGCCACATTATTTACAAGAGCCAATATATGAAAGCAACCTAAGTGTCCATCAATAGATGAATAGGTAAAGAAGGTGCAGTGTGTGTGTGTGTGTGTGTGTGTGTGTGTGTGTGTGTGTGTATTACTATATATTACTCAGCTATAAAAAAGAATGAGATCTTGCCATTTGCAACAACATGGTTGGATCCAGAGAATATTATGTTAAGTGAAATAAGCGAGACAGAGAAAAACAAACACCATATAATTTCACTTATGTATAGAATCTAAAAAACAAAACAAATTAACAGACAAAAAAACAGAAACAGACCCATACAGAAAACAAACTGGTGGTTGCCAAAGGGGAGGGGCAGATGGGTAAAGTAGACGAAGAGTATTAGGCAGTACAAACTTCTAGTTATAAAATAAGTAAGTCACAGAGATGAAAAGTACAGCATAGGGAATATAGTCACTAATATTGTAAAAACAATATAGTGACAGAGAGCCACTATACCTATTGTGATGAGCCTTGAGTGATGAGCCTATAGCATTGTTGAATCACTATGTTGTACACCTGAAACTAAGATAATGTTATATGCCAATTTTACTTTATAACACCTGAAACTAAGATAATGTTGTATGGCAACTTTACTTTATAATAAAAAATATGAACTATGTTTCATAAAAAGTGAAAAAAAAATGTATTCAGTTGTTTTGAGTATGGGGAAGGTGGGAAAGATGTATACTACACTACTAACATAGCTAATCCCAGGAGGTGGGACTAGGAGGATCAAAGAAAGATTATTATCTTCATATACTGTTGAATTGTTTTACTTGTCTCAAGAAGCATGCTTACCTTTTATAATAAAAAATCCAATAAAGTGGATTTTGAAGGTAAAAAGTAATAAGTTTAAGTTGGCTGTGGCTGGTGGGAATTAGGGAGAATAAAGAAGAGATGATTTAAAAAAGAAGAGGTGATTTTTTCCCTTAAACTTACGTGTATTTTTTCAAGTTTTATAATAAGCATTGATTTTTTGGATATTTTTATTAAATATATTCTCATAAAACAATTTTATAATATGGTGGTTTTCTTCTTGCTAAAAATAATTAACTCTGTATTAACCATACACCGATAAATTGTTTTATTATGTTTACTGCATAATGAAAACTTGCTTTCTGATTGAAGGAGGCAACAGTAATGAAAAGGAAAAGAAAGATAAGAAAAATACTCAAATGACTAAGGAAAATAATAAATAATAGCCAGTAAGAAGTTTCCAGTAGTGCGCATAAATGTCAATACCCTTTTAGGAGACTTTTTTTTCTTTCTGAAAGGCCCTAGGACTTGAAACTAAGATTTCCTTAGTTTCCTTAGCAGGAATGAATAAAAATGTAAGAAGAATAGAAAGGGATATGTGTTTGTTCGTGTACATTTTTTGGTGCCAAAACAGTTTTTATGAATTTGTGATTTTTTTAAATACAATATGCCAGGTGGGCATATTTTGGGAAACTTGCTAAAAATATATTTTCCTTGGTATTATGGAAAGCACTATTATTTTGCCTGCAAAATCACATGTGAATTGAGACTTAGTTACATCTGATTTTGTTGTACAAATGGAATCAGACGGCTTTACTTAGAATGACTCATTAGTCCTTCCTCCTTCTTTGTTAGTATTCTCCAAATTTAATAGCAGTGTTGTGTAGTCTATGGTGTGTGTAATATCAGACAGATTTAGCAGAGGACACTTAATAATGTTTTCTGGACATGAAGACAACTATATTTTGCCATTTGGGTGCCAAAAGGATTTTCCAATTATCTTAGGTGGTGTTATGATTCGTTACAGCTCTGTATGAGGACAGGGAAATGAATCAGTCCCCAAAATCCTGTCTAAATTGCCTTTATACTCCAACGTGGACTGGTGATAGGTGAAGGCTACAACTTCAAATGAAATGTTCTATCTCTCCTTCAAGATACAGCAAATTTCACCCTTACCTTTATCTTCCACAAGTCTTTCCCCAAGTCCCAACTCGGAGCTCCTCTAGCACTTACTATTACATTCCTTTTTTATTCTTAGCCTTCTGCCCTAAATCGTGTATCTCGCCAGATACAAGGAAACTTTCTCTAGAGAATCCGTAAACTTCTGGTGGGCAGGGACAATTATTATTTTATTTTTAGATTTACAAAGATGGTTGGAAATTGATGTGGATCATTTAGATCTAAAGTTATTTAGGGAAATTTTTTGACTTGAGTTTTTGTGTCTTTTACATATTTCCTCATAGCCAACAGAAGCATTCAAAGTTTTGAAAGTTGAAAAAACTATTTAAAAAAGAACTCACATGACCCAGTCTGAATATATTAAGCCTTTACAATTTTATTTATGTGAGTATCTTTGTATTTCTAGTATTTTCCAAACTTCAATTAAGTGCCAGGAGCTTTGTGTACATTATCTTGGATATGGCTTTACCTAAGTCTATGTTGCTCAAATTGGGGTACCGGAATTCCCCTAGAGAACTTGAACTTGTGCCGAGGGAACTTAAGAACCTCAGAATAAATACGGGGTAAGTAATTGTTCAAAACAAAACAAAACAAAACAAAAAGTGCACACAAAAAACAAAGCCATCTAATTCAACAAAAATAATCCCTGATTCACATAAAAACTTCTACAGAAATTTTATAGCAGATTTAGTTATAATCACCAAAAATTGCAAACAACCCAATCTGTCGGTGAATAAGCAAACTGTGGTATGCCCACATAACAGTTCACTACTCCACTATAAGAGGAACAGACTATTGATTCATGCAACACTATGAAAGAATATCACATGTCTTATGTTAAATAAAATAAGGCAGCATCAAAAGACTTCATGGAGTTTATGCTCAAAGATATGACATTCTGGAAAAGGCAAATTATAAGAACAGAGAACAGATCAGTATTTCCAGGAGATGGCGTAGGGAGAGGATTGCCTACAAAGGGGCAGTTTTGGGAGTAATGGGCCTGTTCTATTTCTTGATTGTGGCATGGTTACATGACTAAATACATTGGTTTATACTCATAGAACATATATCCCAAAAAGTGCATTTTACTGTATATTAAATTAAAAAAAACCATTTTAATGCCAAGAAGCTAACATTGGCCGGATGTTATAAAATTTGTACTTTCACTCTAGTAATTCGTTACACTTTTCAGAAGTAATTTAACTATATATTTCCAAAGCCATTAACATTGCTCATAACTTCTCACCCAATAATCCCATACTGAAAACTTTATCCTAAAAAAACAATTCAAAAATATGGGAAACATATATGTTTAGGGATGTTAATTATCTTTTTAATACATGAAAATCTGCCTTATAGCTTTTTTCATTATTATACTTGCTGGAAAAATTATATATTTTTCCACATGCTTATTGACCAGCTTTGTGGGAGAGAATGAGATTAATCTCCTCCAATGGTTGAAGAGTAGCAGAACCTCTGTTCTTCTCTACTCAGTAACCACACAAAGTCATCCATTTCTGTGAAATAATTAGAAATAGTTAAAATTTCTACTGCTACTGCTGTAGATAAATAAAATATTTAAATTAAAAAAAATGATGGTTGAAAGCCAGACTCTTTACAGGGATTTTGGTTTAAGAGTCTTTCAGCATAGAACAAACTTGAAGTTTATCCTAAAATTTTTGTTCCTTTAATCTAACCTGGACCTCTATATTCAAGTTTTAGAATATGAGAAATTAAAGCAGAATAATAGCAGAATATGAGAAATTAAAACAAGTTTTGTGTATTCTTTTTCCTTGAGAGCTTATAATTTTTTAAAAAAGTTTTACTTATTTATTTGACAGAGAGAGAAATATCACAAGTAGGCAGAGAGGCAGGCAGAGAGAGAGAGAGGGGGAAAGCAGGCTCCCTGCTGAGCAAAGAGCCCGATGTGGGGCTTAATCCCAGGACCTGAGATCATGACCTGAGCCGAAGGCAGAGGCTTTAACCCAGGCACTCCAGAGAGAGAGCTTATAATTTTGAATTCTGCCCTCTATCTATTCTGTACAGGCAATTTTCTTTACACAGTGATTTAGTTGTGAACAAAGCAGACAATCATTCCTTCTCTCATGGAATTCATATTCTAGTTTATTCTGAAATTGGAACAGATAGTTCAGTCCCTCCTCAGGTTTTTCGCCCTTTTGTGAAATACATAGGTCTTCCGGAAAGTTAATGATTTAGGCAAAACATGGAAACATGGAAATGTGACTCCTACTCCATTTTTTAAGAATGCAATTTTCTACATTTTCTTCTACCCTTTTTCCTACATTTCAGTCACTGTCCCACTTCCAGAGAAAATTTTTTCTGTTCTTTGCTTTTCCTCTAACGTTCTCAATAGGTGAACTTGCTTTGGATTTCCTGAGAAATATAGAATACAAAGAACATTTCCTTATTCTATCTCTGAATTCACTAACATGCGTGAATTTGAGGTCATGTCCAAACTCCCTTCCTAGTGTTCTGGAGCACTCATTGTGCCTATTTTAGGTCAATCTAGCCCCTCGAACACTACATCTAATCTTGTCTGCCTATTCATGGAGTTTGCTTCTATAATTACTCACAGTCATTCCTAAATTATCAGTTTCTACCATCAGCATAAAAACATGATCCATCCCTAATGTTAAAAAACCATCCCAAGATGCCATATCTCCTTCCAGCCATGATCCCATGTTTTTCCTTTTATAGAAAACTTCCTGAAGAAGCTGTTTATAGATGGCTATCTTGTGTTCCTTGCCTCTCAATCTCTAGTGGAATCATAACAATCAAGTTTCCATCCTTATCATTCCATTCAACTCTTACAAAGTTTACCGAAGACTTCCATACTGCTGAAGTCAATGTCAGTATTCAGTCCTCATTTCAAGAGCCTCTGACAGAACTTTTTACTCTCACCTCTGGAAACATTTTCTTTACTTGGCTCTGGAGATATTCCACATGAATTCCCTCATGGAGCACTATCACTCGTCCTCCTTTCCTGTAGTATCTTCCTTTTCATTTCTTTCAAATAGAGAACCCAGGACTCTGTCTTCAATTCTCTTCTTTTCTCTATCTATATTCACATCCCAGATGATCTTGTCCAAGGATGTGAATTAATACAGGTTGATTATTCCAAATTAATTCTTCAGCCTGGAATTGCCTCTGAACCATAGGCTACCCCTAATATCTGACTGGATGTCTCCCTAGCATCTCAAATTTAAGGTGTCTAAAAGGTAAATTCCTGATTTCTCACTCTCTGCCAGTCCTGCTCCTACTCCTCCTATAGTGTCCCCATCATAGTACTTCATTCGCTGAGTTGCTCAAAAATCTTGGAATCATCTTTCATTCCTCTCTTTTTCTGATGTTCCAGACCTAATTAGGACATGATATCCCAAAGCTGACTGTCTTAACCTTTTAGAGTTCAAGCCACCATGATCTCTTGACTACCTGCCTCCTAACTGATCTCCCTGTTTCTGTAGCCAGATTGTGTGACTCTCCTTCTCTGAGCATCTAATGGTTCCCCATAACATTTAGACTAAAATCTAAACACTTTACTATGACCTACAGATACCTGCATTATCTTTCTCCTGACTACTTCTCCAACCTCATTCCCTAACACTTCTCTTAATTATTTGTCTACATCCTCCTTAAATATCTCAAGGTTATATACACTGTATAACTAAAATTCAGGAACATAATGCTGAAGGACTTTAATCCAGGCAAAGTCTATTTAGTTAATTATAAATACCAGGGCCGAATTATTTTTGGATGGGGATAATCATCTAGCAACCTGAATATTAGTTAAATGACATGATATAGAAGAGAGAAGACTAGATTGGGAGTTTGGAGATATAGGTTGTGGCCCCTGATGGTCAACTCAGTTATGTGAGTGGTTGTATCGAATGACCATGCTGGGCTCCATTTCTTCATCTGTAAATTAATGGTGTTTGACTCTTTAATTTATCAAATTCTTTAAAGCTAAAACCTCCTTTGCTGTATATTGAAAATATACATTTCTTAGGTGATAAAGCATCTGCTAAAATGATGTTGTGTATTTTGCTATGGTTGGAAAACTATGTGGGCAGGTCTGGAGCAAGTATAAACTTAAATATTATTTTGGATATCTATGCTTTAAAGTTCATTTTTCCTGCAAAATGAGATATTTGTTTATTCATTCAACCAAAATTATTGAGATAATTTCCAGGTATGGCTACTTTTGCTTTTGAAGATACTAAATGATTATAATAAGATTGTGCCCTTGAAGGAACTCATGGCCTGGTCCTGGGAGAAATACATAACAAATGCAAGGCCAGTATGAATTGTTATGATAAAAGTAAATATCAGGTAGCATAAAGGCAGAAAAGAAAGAGACAAATGTTCCCCTTTTAGTAGAGCCTGAAGTGAGGATAAGGATAGTTAGAAAATATCCAACAGAAATATACATCTTGAAAGCTGAGATAGACATGACATTGTAGAAAGAGTAGACACAGTCAGTGTCTATGTGTGAATTTGTGTAATTGTTTTTTTCATGGTCAATGTCCATGTGTGAATTTGTACAATCATTCTATGTCTATGTGTGAATTTGTATAACTGCTTTTTTCATGATCAATGTCCACGTGTGAATTTTGTATAATTGCTTTTTTCATGATCGATATCAATGTGTGAATTTGTATAATTGCTTTTTTCTTCCAGTGCCACTTTTCTAATCCACACAATGGAGCTAATCCTTGCCTCCAAGCATTTTGAGCCGTGTTGAATGAAAACGTCTGACTCACTGAGTTCGGTATAATTTCCTGAATCTCAACTACACTTTTAAAAAATACACTAATCAATTTTTCATTGATGATGATTAGTAATTTTTAAAGACTTTCGTTATTGGCGGAACAGGGTCAACACATATCAGACATTACAACCATCTTTGGGAAATAGAGAAAAATAAGAATAAAGACACATTGGTGTGTTAATGTAAGACTACTTATTATTCTTTTTTGGAAGCCTTGTCTTTTATTCTGAGATTAGGCCCTGCCTAGTTCTTTGGCTGTAAAATATACTTTCTTTTATAAAAGTTTGACTAAGGAGATGGTTGATTGATTGATTTTAAAAGTAATGTCTATACTTTATAAAATACAAAGTTAGCAGTTAAATGCCCATCATACAAATATTTTGAAATTTTAACATTTTTTGAAATTTTACTAAATTGAAAAATTACGGTAATCGTTGAGTAAGAATATTTTCCATATGATAAATGGAGTTCTACAAAATGCTTCCTTCATTAAGTAAAAATGAATTCTCATTTTAGAGATACATTCAAGGGGCTCCTGGGTGGCAAAATCAGTTGAGAGTCCAACTCTTGGTTTCGGCTCAGGTTGTGATCTCTGACTTGCGGGATGAAGCCCTAGGTTGGGCTCTATGCTCAGTGTGGAGTCTGCTTGGATTCTCTCCCCCTCTCTCTCATTCTACTCCTTCCCTCATCCCCATTCTCTCATTCTCTCTCTCTCTCAAATAAATAAATAAATCTTTAAAAAAATAAAGATGCATTTAAGATATATTCCATATTCTCAGACATTAATAAAGCCATACATTTTCAAGAGATATCATTAATTATTTAAAATAAAATTCAAAATAGTTGTAATACAGTTCTGATAGTTCTATTCATTTACTCTCTCACTTAACAACTATTGAGCACATACTCTGTGGCTGGCATGATTGATTGTAGGTGTTTAATTCAGCTCTGACCAGGAAAGGCTATATTTCTGTCCTTATGGAACTGACATCCCAGTGAAGGAGATAGGAAATAAAAAATCAGATCATATTTAATATATTATTATCATCGCATCAAGTTACTTGCAGGAGAGTAGTTGGCCAGTGCAGGACTTAGCTCTTATAATTCTAATATTCTCTGGACAAATTGTTCACAGGTTTTCAGAAATTAATCAGTTTTGCTAATGAAACTATGAAAGGCTAGTTTCGTAAAAGTAAGACTGCTTCAGTTTCAGTCTCTCTGGGACACTTATTAGGTAAAGTCTGAAGTTCACTTTTCTCCATCTATAAAACAGACATGAGAGAACTTTGAAAGATAATGATTAAAGCACAACTTGGTTAGTGCTCAAAAAATCTTAGATGCTATTACCATTATCATTAAATATTAGTCTATATTTATGCTCAAGAACAAAGAGAGTAGGGTGTCTTAGCAGGAGCAATAGCAAGAAAATTCTGGTTCCTTGCCTTATACTACTTACTGGTTACTGACTCAAGAGGCTTTTGTTGCAGCAAAGTTTAAGATATCTGTTTCGACGTTATAGTTACGCATTGATCAAATTAACTCCAGTGAAGTTCACTTTTGTTATTTGATAACTTTATAAAAAGCATAGCTGGTACTGTTGCTCGGTCAGCTTATTTACCTCTTAGCAGTGTGCCTTGTAACGGCATGAAGTCACTGGCACTCTGTCACTCTGATTACTTGGTAGACTCTGGACGAGGAGCCATAATATATATGAAGGTGCAGTTTGCATCAATGACTAAGGTGATCTAAAAAAAAAATAAAAAAAGAATAAGATGGCTAGGACATCCTATGTGGTTTTTTTTTTTTTTCCATTTTGTGATCCTCACTTCCAGTTTAAATGTAGCAGCAAAACATTTATTTTCTTATTTATTTTGTATATTTGATAAATATTTAGAATATTTACTGTGGGCCAGACTCTCACTGAAAATTCTGAGCTTTATCTGACAAATACGGTACATCTGATAACTTTACAATCTAGAATTGGCAACTAACATGTTTTACTGCACAGGTAATTCTTTATTAGAAAGTCTTTTTTTCTTTCTTTCTTTCTTTTAAGACAAAGAGATAGAGATCATGAGAGCCTGAGAAGGGGAGGGAGGGGCTAGGGGGAGGGAGAAAAAGAATCTTAAGCAGGCTTCACCCCCAGCACAGAGCCTGACATGACTCTGAAACCATGATCCGAGCCAAAATCGAGAGCTGGATGCTTAACTGACGGAGCTACTCAGGCGCCCATCTTCATTAGAAAGTCTTTTAAAAAAATCATAAAAATTAAAGAAGCGGTATGAAGCAGTTGTCATGGAAAAAGTTGGAGGTTTGGAGCCAGATCTACATCCAAATCCTAATTATTTTATTTATTAGCTATGTAAATGACCTCTTGGTACTTCACTTTCTTCATTGGTAAAACGACAAGGATAGAATCTAGTTTATTCAAAGATAGTATCTAGTTCATATAAGGTAGATGAAACCACAATCACACAATAGAGATCAATAAATGCTCATTTTCTTTCTGTTCTTGGCACTACAAGAGAGACTCATGTGTCGGTACGGGTGTGCTTGATTTTTATTCATTCATTGGTTCATTCACCGAGCAAACAATTTTGGAGTGATCCCAATGAGGTAGAAAATAGGGACATTTGAATGGCCACACTCAAACATTGTGACTCCCATGAGGGGTCACCAGTTCCTCAGAACTTGGAGGAGTCAATGCCATCCAATACAGCCAAACAGGAGCCAAGCATTGCTGTCCATTAACATTGGGAAAGTTGGAACAGCTGATATTTTTATTGTGGGAAGACTGTACGAAAATGCTTATTGATTATTAGGGGAATACATTAAAGTGATCTTCTGAGTTTGATTTTTCAACATTTAAAAAAATTAGGTAAAACACTTGTGAATCGAGTTTTATACAAGTGCTGTGGAAAGATAATAAATCAGATTTTGGGGTGACAGGTGAAGTAGTGAACTGAGCCTACAGCCTGAGTGATTGATGAAATGTGATTGCTGGATATGGATAACAAAAGTGTGTTTGTGTGTATCGATGTGTGTATGTTTGTTCATTTGAGAAGAAGATAGATTCTCCAGACACTGCAGCGTTACTTTTCCCTTTTGCTGTTGCTTAGAGGGCAGGACAAACCTTGGAAAGAGGAGCTACCAGGCATGAGGAAGTTTTTAAAATGAACTCTTGTGTCACTTGTGGGAAGTGAGCTATGTCCTGTCTTCTATTTCCCCAGTATCCTGAAGAAAAATTCCTTGACCTGATTAACAATTATGGTTCAGACTATGACAATTTTGGTTCACAACATTAAAAATAAACAGTCTATTTTTAATCCTGTTGTTCTAAGCATCATGCCCGATGCTGGGGATACAAAAATTAAAAAGTACCATCTCTCTTAAGGGTGCTGCATAGAGGTTGGGGGAGGGGTACAGACACATTAATAAATAGATACAATACAGTGTTACAAATACTATGATCAGTATCTCTATATGTTGTAGTGTGGGCATAAACATGGAAATGGTCAGGTTTTTTCCTGTCAGTCAAGGTTAAGTCAGAAAAATAAAAGTTACTTTGTGTATTCCACAAATTAAATCAAAGAGTTAGAGTCTTCATATCTTTGGAAAAAATGGGGAATCATAATTTATAAAAATAGCCGCCCATATTCTTAGCCTAGGTAACCAGAGTATATAGTTTTTTAGAGTTTATTCGGAAGCCATTATAATATTCCATAATTTCTGGGAAGCTCCTAGTAAGTACCTTACCCACAGCCATAAAGTAGGTGACTCTCAAGACCATTAGGGTGGTTTTCAAAACCCTCATCCCATACCAGCTCTCTCCTCCACCCCAAAGTAAATATATTTACATACTATCTACCTTTATTTGATTCCATTTTCTTTCTTTCAAAGTCCTTTTTTCCCATTTATTTTCTTTGCTATATCACAGGCTTATGCTTGAGTTAAGAAACTAGTTGATTTGGGACAGGATGCTGGAGACCTATTAACAGAAGATGCCAAGAAATCTCCAGAAAAAGAATTCATTCTAAGGAGAGAGAATCAGTGCATACTAGTTAGATTCAGAGAAATGTACGCGAGGTGGGAGGGAAGGGAATGACTTAGATACCACCATGTGAAGCTTACAGATTCTTCTGAGATTGAATCACCTAGTAATTGCTTGCACTAGGGCAAACAATTATAATAAAAAAGAGTGAAATACTCAAAGATTTGCACTGGTACAAAATGGCAGCACACCGGTCCAGGCAACTTATGCAGTGATGAGCAAGGTTAGGAATGACTACTAATGTTAAGCTTAATTTAAGAAATATTTCTCCTGCTCTCAACTTATAAGTTAATAACATGTATTTAATCAAACAGCAGTTTGGAGAAACTGGCTTTAAAGGACCCTTTTCATAGTCAACAAAGCTCTACTGAATTCTCCACTATTTCATTAGTTGTCTTAGATTCCTCCTTCTGTTTCCTTTACTCTGTGTTATGCACACTGACCTATTTTCTGTTTCTCAAATACCAAATGTGTTATTTCATATTCAAGGCCTTTGCACTTGCTCTTTTATTTTCTTCAGGTCCTCATTCAAATACCACCTTCTCAGGGAACTCTCTCCTGAACCATACGCCTTAGCCTCCAGCCTGTCTTACTTTGCATGGTGAATATATGTCACCCATGATTTCCCCCAATATTTAACACTTCCTCTCCCCCTTTTGATAGTGTCTCAAATTGTGAATCTAATACAGATTCTAATTTTTCCAATGTAAATTTTTTTAAAAGGCTTTCTTGACCATTGGAGTACAGATACCACTAATCAGATGGAAGGTTTTAGCTTGGAAGGCAGCTGTGTGACAAACAGGCTGAACGCAGGCATTCATTGTGCTAACGCAAGTGTCAGCAGAAGCCATGAGCTCCTGGGTTGGCAGGAGAGAAAGCAGCCTTGCTGATGGTGCAGTGGTTAATGACAGTAACAGCAGCAGCAGCAGCAACTTCCTATGTGGTCAGTTTTGTAATATAGTTCTGGGGGTGGGGGTTGTGTGAACTTTCTATTAGCCTTTAATAAATTCCTTCCTGCTGAGACAGCTAGTGACTTCTATCGTCTGCATTTAAGACTCTGACTTATAAACGTGCATTTATTTTTCCTCATGACATCCCACATATTATTTACTTGATTATGGTGCTCCTTGTCTACTAGAATGTACCCCGGCATCTGGAACAGTGCCTGGTTCATAGTGGGTATTCAAGAAATATATGATGACTAGAAAAATGGGCAAAACATGAGAGATCCCCTTTTGATCTCTAGATATTCTTAGCCATTGGTGTTAGTTACTGGTTATTACATAATTGCCCCAGATTTTCATGGCTTCAACTTGCAAATATTCATTATCTTAAACAGTTACTATGGGTTAGGAATCTGGGAATGGCTTAGCTGAGTCGTTTTAGCTCAGGGTTTCTCATTAGGTTGCTGTCCAGATGTGGGCAAGGGCTGCAGTTATCTGACGGCTTGACTGAGGCTCAAGGATTTTCCAAGATAGCTCACTCATATGGCTGCTGGCAGGAAGCCTGAGCTCCTTGCTGTGTGAGCTTCTCCTTAGATTGCTTCAGTGTCCTCATCATATGGCTGCTGGCTTCTTCTTGGGAGCAAGTCATGAGAGAGAGAGAAATAAAATATATTTTATGACCTAGTCTCAGAAGTTTAACACAACCACTTCCATCATATTCTATTCATTTGAATCAGTCAGCGCTGCTCACACTCAAGAGGAGGGGAAGTAGTCTTT
>CM052798.1:51821731-51848984 GCA_028533885.1 Nasua narica
GGCCAGTATTCTTTCCACTTCACCTGCCCTTAAACTCCACTGAGATCTTGCTGGACACAGTTACAGTAGAAAGTATAAATATGAGTTGAAAATTACAATGTAATTGCCAAATTGGCTGACTTCAGCATACACAGTCTTGGGAATCCATCTGTCTACAGCATTTTTTTCTTAATAGAATTTGTTGAAACCAGATCAGCCCATCCTTGCTAGTGGGGGTCATTGGTCAGGATATGGGAATCACTTCATGAAAGGAGTATTTATTAAGTAGAATTTCCCCAGAAGGTTGTGTTTAAGTGAAAACACTTAGTGGTAAATGGTTAGACCTTGCCAACCTCTCTCTTCACCTTCTCCTCAGGTCCTATCAGATGGGCAGTGGCAACAATGGAAACCACAGACATGCCAGGTACAGCGAAGGCTGTGAGGGGCAGAAAGGAGGAGGACGGAAGAAGAAGAGAGGTGGTGGGAACATTCAAATATATTTCCACCTAGCACAATACATTTTTTCATTATGTAATTTGAGTTACTCTTTTATTTAACTTTTGTATACCCTAATGGCTAGGTTTTATTAATCATATTTTATTAATGGAGAAGCTGGTGGTCAGAGAGTTTAAGGTCAACAAATCATAAGTGCAGAGAATGATCAAGTAACATTTGATTTCAAAGTTGTCCGATTCCAAAACTCATGTTCCTTGTAGCATATCATGTTGCCTCTTCACAGGCAGTAATATTAATATCGTATGTTTTTATCTTGCTTTATATTTTACATGTATTCTCTCACTTACTTCATAATAATTTCATAACACAGTTGTGATGGTTAGTTTTATGTCAACTTGGCTAGGCCACAGTGACCAAGTGTTTGATTAAATATTATTCCAGATGTTTCGATAGAGGTATTTTTTAGACTAGAATAACATTTAAATCAGTGGACATTGAGTAAAGCAGATAATGTGGATGGGCCTCATCTAATCAGTTAATAGAAAACAATGACCTCTCCAGGGGAAGGGGCATTTCTGCTAACACACTGTCTTTGACTTGGACTACAACTCTTCTCTGAGTCACCAGTCTGCCAGCCTACCCTGTTGATTTGGGACTTGTCAAGTCTCTCCAATTACATGAGCCAGTTCCTTAAAGTAAATCTTTCTCTCTCTCTACACATATACATCCTGTTGGTTCTGTTTCTCTGAAGAACTCTAATACAGTAGTCATTATTACCCCTTTTGAAAATGTATGAAGAGCTTCGGATAGGTTTAATAATTTGCCTCTTACACTGGTGAATGCTCCAAGATTACACAGGGAGTAACTGGAGGACCGGATACTCAAAGTCAGTTCATTTGTCTTAAGCCTATTTCTTTTTCTATTTTTTTGAAATTATTATTTTAAAATGAATATGCAGTGAACACCATTAGTTTCTGTGGCCACTCTAACAAATCACCACAAACTTCTTGGCTTTACAGAATGCAAATTCATTCTCTTACAGTGCGAGAGGCCTCAAGTCTGAAATCAGTTTACTGAACTTAGGTCAACATGTGGGCAGGGCTTGAGGAAGGCTCTAGGAAGAGAATTCATTTCTTTGTCCTTTTCAGCTTCTGGTGGCCGCTTGTATTCCTTGGTTAGTGACCTCTTTTTCCATCTTCAAAGCATATTACTCCAGTGTCTGCTTCCCTCATCACCTTGACTTTCCCTTGTCTGTGGTCAAGTCTCCTTTTGCTCCCTCTTAGGACACCATGATTACATCTGGCCCCAGGATAATCTCCCCATCTCAAGATCTTCTTTTTAATCCTATTTGCAAAGCCTCTCAAGCTGTAGAAAGTAACATTCACATGTTCTGGGGATTAGGAGTTCCATATCTTTGGGGGCCATTATTCAGCTTATAACACTCAGATTTCTTTCTATCTCTTTCCCTCTCCTTCCCTCTCTCTCTCTCTCTATAATATACCAGTTAGTTTTAGTTTCATTATACTAATGTGCTTACTTTTCCCTACTTTCTCATTTACCTTGCTAATTCTATTATGAAATAGATTCAGATAAGAGCTCTGAATAGGAGTGGTTAGAAACACTGAAATAAAAGATCTTGAAGATTCTTGAATTAGAATAAACACATTACATCTGTCCTCACAGAGTTATGGGTTTAGAATCCATAGACATCCTCAGAGCCCTTACACTAAGCCTTCTTCTCCAGGGAAGTTTATCAAATCTATTAATTAATTGCAAAGGTGACTGACTGATGAGTATCATATATATATATATTTTTTGCTTCCCTCTTATTTAGAACAATGACCAAAATGTAGGGTCAGGTGGGAAAGGAAGAAGAGGTAACTTGAATCCTCAGGCTTTTAATCAGCTCCCAGAGGACTGAGAACTGACTGGAAATCCGATGGAGGATTTCTTGCTTTGTTCTATGGAGGAAAACTTGCTTTGTTCCTGTGGGTTCTTATTTCCTTCATCCTGAACAACCCCCCAGGGCCTCATTTACTCAGATCTCATACCCATCCAGCAAATTCTTTGGTGTCAGCAGCTTATTCTCTCAACTTCAGCAGCCTCCTGTGACTCTGGGGGTCGTGTTTCAGGCAGGCAGAACTGTGCAGTGACAAGAGAGCTTGAGCTCTGTGGTTAGAAGGACTCACCAAATCCACCACTTAGTATGTGGTTTCTGTGAACTTAATGCGCAGAGCTTTTACTCTCCATCGGTGGGATGTGGGTGATAATATCTTTTGTACAGAGAGTTTGGGAGGATTGAATACGAGTAAAGCTGTTGTTATCGCCTATCCTCCTTGTATCCTCTCACAGCCATTATTAGCCTTTGACCTATTACTGCACCTGCTAGAGTGACAAGCAGAATTAAAAGCACCAGCCGTTCCATATTTAGAAGCAGACCTGTTAGTGCTGCTCTTCTTTGCAGAGAAAATGCTAGCAGGGCTAAAGGTGGGTGAAAGGGCTTTGACAAAATGATGGTGATGATATAGTGATTTCCTCCCCACCAGTCACTGCCTCTTCTCAGCTAATAGGACCCCGCCTTTTGTCCTGACATTGGGCAGCCCTGGGCAGCATGCTGAGGATGGTGCCTGACGAGTGTAGGCCAATCATGATTATTAGCCGTGTGTGTGTGTGTGTGTGTGTGTGTGTGTGTGTGTGTGTGTGTCAGTGATTAGGTCAAGGGTGGCTGTGTGATTTGTTTCTGGTTGAGACATAAGGGAACCAAGGGAACTTCTCTGAGGAAATTCAGGGAAAGACTTCCTTCAATTATCTCCAATTCATTTCTTTGGTGAAGGAGTGTGGGAGTCCCATCCTAGGGTTATGGGAAAGCTGAACACGTGACACCGGACACTGGACAGATGCGACAGCAGTTTATTCGTTACATATATTCACAGCCCAGGGGAGGAGGACACCATGTCATGCAGGGCCAGGTGGGGATTGCACTTGGCCAAACAGGGTGGGCAGCCAAGGGCCATGGATGACAAGCTTTATAGTTTTAAGACAGTGTGGTGCTCCCTGGTTCCTGAGGAAAGATGTAATTGGATTGTTTGAATAGTTTGGTTGGTTGTCAGGGAACTGAAACTCGTTACTTAAGGATAACCAAGAATTGCACTGGTTACCTTGGTAAAGAGGATTGTTTGGCTATAGGATGTTATCCCTGGGAACAGTGTGGAGAGGGAACTTTTAGGCCATAGGAGGCCCTCCTAGTTTCTCCAGACGTTAAGACAGCACATAATATTTGGCCTTAATTTTAGGCTATGTGCCCTACTGACTTGAGAGAAATGGGAATGGTCAGGGGAGAGAGAGAAGAGAGAGAACCGTTCTTCCTTCCCTTTGGGTATTGTCAAATGTAAACATGATGGTTGTAGTTAGAAGCATAACATCAATTGTGTAACCATGAAAAGAAACACTATAAATATTCCAGGGACTGGGGAAGAAAAAAGCGAGCGAGGCTGGGTCTTAGAAATTGCTCAACTTTCCCTGAAATCTTCTACTGCCAGAATTCTTTTAGATGACAATAAACCTCTACTATTGAACCAATTTTAATCTGTTATTCTGACCCTTGTGGTTGAAATATCCTGGCAGGGAAGGCTAGATGCTTCTCTTATCTACTAGGGGCGTGTTTCCTGTGATTTTATATATGTCTTTTTGTTTGTTTGCCCGTTTCAAGTTTTTATTTAAATTCCAGTTAGTTACCATAACATAACATAACATAACATAACAAACATGTTAGTGTCATAGTCTTTTCAGGAATAGAATTTAGTGATTCATCACTTAGTGTAATACCCAGTGCTCATCACAACAAGTGCCCTCCTTAATATGTATGTCTTTTTATAGATATCTTATAGAATGTCTTTTCTGTGACTAATGTGGTGATTGTAGTATTGTATTATACTGTAAGGTGGTACAGAGTCCATCTTGGGCCAAAATGAAGGATGAGAAAAATCAGAGAGAAAACTCCAATGGAAAGCTATTGAGTCCCTTAGCCTCCTGCTCACCTCAAAAAGAGAATCAGACTTTTATTTGACCCGTAAGCAGAATTTTCACAAAATTTAAGTCATTGCTTATTCCTTTGTTAATCTCCAAAGTATAAATTTACCCTCAGGCCATTGAGTACCCTCAGGCTGCCTTATATGTGACTTGTAGGAAGATAGGGCTATCATGTATCTTATTTTTCACCAATTTTGCTGTCTATGAAAAACATATAGTTATAATAAGTTATCTGCCTTAGAAATATGACAAAATAAGCCAAAAATCAAATAAGGATCATGTTCTAGAATAATGGAGAATACACTTTCAGATTCCTATCTTCTTTGCATATATGTATTTAATAAAAATAAACAAAAAATAGAGGGAATGATGCTGCATTTTTCTTTTATAGAAAAATAGAACAATTTGATTATTACCAAGATTATTGCCATGATATTACCAAATGACTTAATTTGCTTAAACCTTGACTCAAATTGTTTCTGGGCCTTAATTTATTTTATTTATTTATTTTTAAAAGATTTTATTTATTTATTTGACGGAGAGAGAGAGAGAGAGCAAGCATGAGCAGGGAGAGGGGCAAGGCTCTCCCCCTCCTCAAAGGGCCCTCTCCCTCCTTCTCCTCCTTATCCAAGAGAAGCAGGCTCCAGGGAGCAGATATGAGGCTGGATCCCTGGGATCATGACCTGAACGGAAGGCCGATATTTAATGGACTGAGCTACCCAGGCGCCCCTGTTTTCTGAGTGTTTAAATATTCTTTTGAACATTTTGAAAATTATCTATATTAAAACTTATGTAATAAAATATTTTAAAATCCTTTTAATAAATTTTCAATAAAAACTTAACAAAACTCAACAACCTATCAGTTTCAAGTATTAGAATATAATTTTCAAAATACTCATATGCAATATCTTTTCTACTAAACCAATAGAAATTATTGAATTTGGGGGACTGAAAAAAGTCTCATCAATATGCACTTAATAGAAAAAAGGTTATGCTCTGAAAATAATAAAAACATTTAATCAATTCAATTTAACTCATTGAAGAATTAAGCTAGGCCAAAAAAAGGGTAGCTTTTCCTAATTTTGTTGACTCTTCAACTTCTCAAAAGTTGTGAAGACTGGACATTGAGGGGTCTCTGAAGGTCACTCACCACATTAGACCTCTGTGCAAGTCGGAGGCCATCCCCTCTCTGGGCAGTACTTTGTGAACATGTCTAAAGGGTGCTCTCAACCCTTACTCACTCTCTCTCACTTGGTCTCTAGGTGGCAGGGGCCAGTGAATGATGAGCCTTATATGCCATGCTTAGGAGCTCTTCTTCAATTCTGCAGTCATTGGGAATCCTTCCAAGATTTAAGCCAGAAGGTTTGGCTATGATTTCATTAGGTTTACAGCAGGACCACCTTGGTGAAGGATATCTGAAAGGAGAATTGAGACAGGAGCTACTGAGGAGGTGGTTACCATGGTCAGGAGAAACAGAATGAAGACCTGAGCATACGCAGAAGCACTGCAGGTGCCAAGAGATCCAGGGAGGTAAAACTAAAAGATCCCAAATGAATATGTCGGGGGAGAGGGAAATGGAAGAGTGAGGGGCAGGCAAGCTAATTAGAGTTAAGTCTACTGTAAAATTGGATTAACTCTAAGGTCTGACGTGACCAGGAGCATAGCCATAGGGTTGTAGCACCAATTTTAGCCGCCTAAGAGATGATACAGTCTGAGGACTTTTTGTTTTGTTTCCTTTTATTCTTTTCCTTTCCTTTCCCTCCCCACCCAGCCCTTCTCTTTTCTTTTCTTTTCTTTTCTTTCTTCCTTGCTTCCTCTCTTTGTCTTCCTTCCTTCCTTCTTTCCTCTTCTTTTAACTTAGTTTTCAGCTCTGTTTCAGAGAGTTGAGGTGCCAAGATAAATGATCTCCTGATAACGTATTTCAATGATACGTGTACAGTGGATAAAAAGTGAATCATGTTGTCTTCTATTGTAAACTTGCAAAGGTCAGGGACCAGGCTAAATTTTCTAAAGCTCATTTTAGGCACTTTACAAACCATAAAAAATGATAATACTTATCTCGTCAAAGACTCTATAAGGAGAAACATAGAACATAATTTGAATAGAAATATCTAAACAAAACAAAATAAGTAAAAAATCAGAGAAGAAAGATATTATATGTTATATTCTGAAAAATTAAAATGTATATAATTTGTTTAATTTCCCAATAATTACTAATAATATATTCTTGTTATTTATGAATATATTCTATGTACAAAGCATAGCATGCATAAAAAATTACTACTTATATTGGTTATCTAAAATTAAAGAAATTGTTAGCTGAGATAGGGAGAGTTGTATTGAAGGGAGGATCAATTGTTTTATTAATAAATCAGAAAAAATACACAATCCAAATGATGGTTTCTGAAATGAAAGTGACTAAATTCTTAAAAATATTAATTTCGTTAAGTCAGAATTTTTAGTCATATTTTCAACATAGCAAAGTGTTTTTGATTTCCTAATGAGGCATTTTGGTAATGTATAAAATGTAAATTTATTTAAACTGTAAATTATGCCAGATGACATTTGGGGGAAAAAGAATGCTGCTAGGATATCAAATGATTATACTTATTAAATGAGATATATTTTGCAAAAGTTATGCCATGGGGTAAATGGAATGTATACCCAGAGAACTGGGCTCAATATTCCTGCTTTGCCATTTCTTAGTTGTGTTACCTTCATCAAGTTTTCTCCACTTGTTAAATAGGCCATAATTCATATTTTCTTTGGAAAATCATTGCTAGCATTAGAAAGAGTACAAGAAATCACCCAGCATGACACGAACACATGCTCTAGTAGCTCTTGTTAGTTTGAAATTACCATTTTAAGACTGAGACCAAGAATTAGGAAAATCACTTTGGTAATCCACTATAATTTTTTTACATGAATCATCTGAGTATACAAGTTTTCTTAAGGATTTCCAAAAAGATTCAAATGAGCAAAATGCTTTAAATATCAGTCCACTCTAAAGAATTCGAATGAGGTAACATTAGAAAGCTACACTTGTTACTTGATCACAATTGTTAATAACAATATTTGTATAGCTTCAGATATCCACCAACCACATAGTATAAAAATATGAGCAGCATAATCTGTATTATTTTACTTGTAAAAGAAAAATGGGACAAATGCCAGTGATTTTAGATTGTACTTTATACATATTTTCATGGAATTTTAAAAAAAGATTGATTGATTTATGGAGAGTATGTGCATGTGCACACAGGAGCAGGGGGAGGGGCAGAAGGAGAGGAAGAGAGAGAATCTTCAAGCGGATTCCCTGCTGAGCATAGAGCCCAACACGGGATTTAATCTCAGGACCCTGAGATCGTGACCCTGGGATCATGACCCAGCTGAAATCAAGAGTCAGGCGCTTAACCAAGTGTGCGACCCAGGCACCCTCTTTTCATGGAATTTTATGTACAAAAGTAAATTTGCCATATGCACAGGTATTGGAACTAAAGAGAATATATCATTAGAATCAGGGTTAAGAAAGGGAATTTTAAGGGCATTGTTGCAAACGTGGACATTGAACTGCACTCCCTAAAGGGAATAAAAGTTTAACTGCCTAAAAGATTGCTTTTTCTGTGGAAACATCTGTTGACTGGTCCATAAACTTCTACCTGTATTTTATGTTCTTGATGGAAACATTTTTTCAAAAGAATTAGATTTCCCCCACATCTAGTTAAATTTATTCTATCATCTCATGCTAGCTCAAATCTGGTTACTTACATAGTAAGCGGCTAGCGGAGTCATGCATATGGAAATATATGTGAGGTTGGTAATGAATTTTTCACTTCACACACCAATCCTGCCCCCAAAGCCTTATCTGCTTTAAGGCTTTAATTAACGTTAAGGCTCTGCAAATACTATGTGACAGTAAGTAAGGCAAAATAAAATCCCTTTTGTAAAAATGAAAACCAATACATTGTAGAAAGGAAACAAAGAGAAATGAAGAAATTCAGGTAATATTTTTTGAGATACAGTTAAAATAGACCATAAGGCCACAAACTGACGGTAAATTAGACACTGCTCAGTAATCCAATATGCCCGCAGGAGACCCAATATATTTCTCTATATATGTAGAGTTATTCTGTCCTGAGAAGAGAGAATATTTCTTCTTTTTATTACCCTCAGCATCTTCTATACGAAATATTACTTTATGATCTAGCAAATAGTTATCAACAATTGTCAGAAAATCCTCGACACTTCAGAAGAAAACAAGAACTATTTCAGGGAAATTCAGAAGAAAACAGAAACTTGGCCCCAGTAGATTTGCTTATATAAATAAACTAAGAAAATGTCGAGCAAGGAAAAATACCTGCATTGATAATATTAATGCAGTCACGTTCTTTAAGGTGTACACTATCAGGTGATAACAGGCTAGAGAGCTGCTGCTCCTGCAGTTATATTTTTTAAGGATTTATTTATTTTATTGTAGAGAGAGAGTGCGTGTGAATGGGAGGATGGGCAGAAAAAGGGAGACAAGCAGACTCCCCACTGACCTGGGAGCTGGACGCCGGGCTCCACACCAGGACCCTGAGATCATGACCTAAGTCGAAACCAAGAGCTGACACCTAACCCACTGAGCCACCCAGGCTTCCCTCTCCTGCAATTATTAAGTAACCCAGTTTCAGAAGGTTCTTAAAGAAGGAAAGAAATTAATATCTATTGCTTGCCTACTTTGTATCAGTCACTAGCCTGGGCAGTTGTGTGTTTGCGCATATATGTGTGTGTGTGTGTGTGTGTGTGTGTGTGTGTGTCTGTGTATGTGAGAGAGAGAGACAGACAGAGACAGAGACAGATTCTTCATAACAGTCCCACGAGATAGGCAGTGTTATCTCCTTTGCCACAGATGAAGTAATTTGACCAAGGTATCATAGCTAGCCATGAAAAAAGATAATAGGCATTTCTAATTCAAATGTTTGTGATCCTTTCTTGCTCTGGTGTTTTCATGTAAGATTTATATGTAGGAGAGTTAAGTACCTGGATTGAGAATAAACTAAGATAATTTAAATCATAGGTGATTTGCATTAATAAAGCAATTACCCTATGTGCAAGGTCTCTATGGAAGGATAGAAAAACACAAAAAAAGAAAAGCTAACCAAACTTACCCTCCGCTATATATTATTATTATTATTATTATTATTATTATTATTATTAAATGTTATCCAAAGGACTGAAACAGCAAAAAATTTTAGTCACTTAACTATGGAATATTAATTACTTAATAACCAAACCTACCCTGTGTATCTCTATGTTGGAAGTGAACTTTTAGGGCAGGTTCAAAGTGATCAGATGAAGAATCTACTCTCTTCCTGTATATTTTTACATATAATTATGTACAAATTAGTGCAAGGAAGGAACAGAATGGCTTGCCCTTTATCAAATGAGCTCAGACAATAAATCTCTTTGTCACCATTATTAAAATAACTCTCACAAGAGAAGCTTTGTTACGTGTATGGATGACTTTTAAAACATTATCAGCAATATTGTGTACTACAGCTTACCTTCCTATGCTTCAGTATTATTCTTTATACCATGGGAATAGTAATAGTGTTTCCCAGGTTGTTGTAAAAAAATTAGTATATGTGAGGCACTTTGAACAGTGCCAGCCACACAGAAACTGCTCAATAAATGTTAGCTTCTCCTTTCATTAATTTGTTGTTATTGTTGTTATTGTTCTTGTTATTATTATTGCTATGGTCAGAGAGTAGATGGTGCATATAAGCTGTAGGGAGTGGTCATGGAAGGCATCCAAAGGAATGATGTTCAACTGGGAACAGAAGTAAAAAGGGCATGGAAATTACACTTATTAGAAAAAATTAGTATGTGAAAAGGCACAAAGATGAGAGATGCTATTACAGTGTTTTCCTCCAGGAAAGGGAGGAAAATTTTGAGTAAGAAGGGAGCAACAGGATTAAATGCTACAAAGAGTTTGAGGATGGTGAAGACAGAGAAAGAACTTCGGATTTATTGATCAGGAAGCCACAGTGTTATGGGCTGAATTGCATCTTCTCAAACTTCACATGTTGAAGGCCTAACACTCAGTACCTCAGAATGTGACTGTATTTGGAGATAAGGCCTTGAGAGAAGTGATTAAGTTAAAATGAGTCCATTAGGATGGGCACTAATCCAACATGACTGGTGTGCTTATCGGAAAAGGAAATTTAGACTCACAAAAAGAGACACCAGGGATGTGAGCACACGAAATAAAGACCATGTGAGGACACAGTGAGGAAATAGCTATCTGCAAGCCAAACCTCAGAAGAAATCATCCCTGCTGACACATTGATCTTGGAAGTCTAGCCTCTAGAATTGTGAGAAAACGAGTTTTTATCGTTGAAGTCATGGTCCGTTGTATTTTGTGATGGCAGCCCTAGCAAAAGAATATATGCTGTTACATTCAAAGAGAGTAGATAAGCCAGATTGTAGCAGTTAATAATGAATGGGTGGCAAGGAATTAGAAGCTATTAGAAAAGTAATGGATTTTTAGAAGATTGGTAAGATACCATCATTTTTCCCCAGAAGATTTGGTTACTGTGGGCATAGCTTCTCCTATGTGACTTTTAGAGTTAGACCTTTTTTGCTTTCTTCAAAATTTATTTTTATAATAAAATAATTTAAAAATGCTATATGGATAAACTATTTTATCTGTACTTGAGTGTAATAGCTGAATTTATCTTGTAACCACTGGGCAAGTCATGGTGTTTACATTTATTTATTTATTTTATTTATTACTTATTCATTCATTCATTCTTTTTTTTTTAATTTTACTTTACTTAAATTCGATTAACTAACATATAGTGTATCATTAGCTTCCGAGATAGAGTTCAATTATTCATCAGTTGCATACAACACTCAGTGCTCATTTCATCACGTGCCCCTCCTTAATGCCTATCACCCAGTTACCCCATCCCCCCACCCCTCACCCTTCTAGCAACCCTCGTTTTGTTCCTAAAGTTAAGAATCTCTTATGCCTTTCTTTTTTAAGGTTTTATTTATTTATTTATTTATTTGACAAAGAGAGAGACAGCGAGAGAAAGAACACAAGCAGGGGGAGCGGGAAAGGGAAAAGAAGGCTTCCCATTGAGCAGGGAGCCTGATGTGGGTATCCTTGAGGGGCTCAATGCAGGGCTTGATTCCAGGACCCTGGGATCATGACACAAGCTGAAGGCAGACGTTTAATGACTAAGCCACCCAGGCGCCCCAAGAGTCTCTTGTGCTTTGCCTCCTTCTCTGATTTCGCCTTATTTTTCCCTCCTTTCTCTTACTATCCTGTTTTGTTTCTCAGCATTTGTTCTTATAGTTATAATATCAGCAATTCCAAAATCAGAAATGTTGTAGTTTCCCTAGAGTCAGGAAATTTTCTATTTTTGCAGCAGGTGGAGGTGGGGGATGATCAGGGGAAAGAGATATAAAAATATTGGGGGGTAGTCTTTGTCTCCTTCTAAAATAATATCCTTGCCTACAGTTCCAACTCCTATATTACAGAAATAAGGCCACTTATACATTCTACCAAAGGCTCAAAAAATATTTAGCAAGCATTTAGCAGTTTTAAATATCCAAGGTCAAGAATTCAGGTTTTACAAACGTTAACTAACTTGATTTCATACCATCCCCCAAATTAAGCCTGTTCTCAGTGATGTAAAACTTCTTTGTGTTTCCTCAGTCTTGTATGATGTTCTTATTGTCCTCACCATGATTTTGGTCATGTTATATCTGGAATAGCATTCTATCACTGGCTCAAAATATTCTATATACTTCTCAATTCTACTCATCCTAAGGTCTGCTCTGGTCCTTCCTCTCCTATTGAAGCTTTAGCTATACATTCTAATCAAAAGGAGACTATTTTTTTTTTTATTTCCCATAGTGCTTATATTCTGTTTCTTCTGTATATTCTGGAATGAAAATTATTAGCCTTGGACTTGAACATCCTTTGGTTCAAATGTGAGATTTTCCATTTGACAGCCATTCAACTTTGGGTGAATTGGTTAATATCTCTGAAACTTGATTTTCTTGGGAAAGTACATGAGTAATAGGATTGTGTTAATGATTAAATCAGACTCTGTGTTTGACATACAGATCATATAGTTGATGACCAAGAGTCTGTGTTCTCTTGGTTAGAAGTAAAAGTGGCTTATTCTAAGCAAAAATGAGGTTATCTTAAAGACATAAGGATGTCAAAATAATCCAGGACAGACTAAACAACCAGGCTGCAGAGTTAGTTGGAACTGAGGTAATCCTAAGTGTTAGCCACTTCCCCATCTTGTCTTTCTGTCGCATGGCATCCTGTTTCCTTTCTGCATAGCTACTCTGATCTCTTACTCCCAGCCAGCTTCTCAGAGTCCCAATTTCCTCCTAACATATGGCTCTGAAATGGCCTTGCAGCCCAAACTCTGGGTGAACCTTCAGCTTAAATACCCAAATCACAGGTACCTATCTTTCTTCTTTTAGTTCAAATTCCTCAAGGAGAGAATCTAATTGACTTGGCTTCTCTTCACATGAGACCATCAAAATCGATGTCCTGCCTAGAATGGGCCACCTCTGCCAGGGGCCAGCCCTTTTTCACTCATTGATTACCTGGGCACTTTGTAGTCTGCACTTACCAAATGGGAGAAAAGAATGAGGCAAATTACCTTTAAGAGAGATTAGTGGTGGAGGAAGGCTGGGGAGCAGGTACCATAAACTATTTCTAGAATGTCTAGTGAAATGTTCACTACTCCAAACAATTGAACACTGATTTTATTCTATCATTTATTCTTTATACTTGTTTGTTCCACATGAGTGTATTTTCTTTTGCCAGGAGAGATGCTTGTAATA
This sequence comes from Nasua narica, assembly GCA_028533885.1. NCBI lineage: Eukaryota > Metazoa > Chordata > Mammalia > Carnivora > Procyonidae > Nasua > Nasua narica. Next base: position 51,835,055 of record CM052798.1, read on the forward strand.
CATGCCAGGTAACACTTTCTATACTGTATATATTTATTCAACAACATTCATCAGACATTCATTAGACACCAACATGTCAAGCACTATTCCTAAGGATATGGTAATAAATAAAACACAATTTATGATCTTATGGAGCTTACATCTGAAATTTTTATTACTATATATGATCCTAGTTAGGCATGGGAAATTGGAAGAGTTATAAAGATTTAATGTAATCATCTTCAGAATGAAGCCTCCCTTGTCCACCCAATTTAAAAATGCAACCACTGGGGCACTTGGATGTCTCAGTCAATTAAGTGTCTGACTCTTGATTTCAGCTCAGGTCATGATCTCAGGGTTGTGAGATCGAGCTGTGCATCAGACTCCTCACTGAGCTCTGAGAATAGAACCTGCTTGAGATTCTCTTTCCTTCTCTACCTGCCCCTCCTCCCCTCCCCCCATCCCCTCATGCATGTGCACTCTCTTTCTCTCTCTCTAGAAAAGTAAAAAATAAAAATAAAAATGCCCTGTGGTTACATCCATTCAATTTTCTTCTTTCCCTGCCATATTTTTTCCCTAGCATTGTATTAATACATCATGTATTATATTTATGAACATGTTGTCTCCATTACTAGATAAAAGCTCATAAAAATAAGAATTTAATTCCTTTTCTTCACTCTATATTTTTAGCATTGATATCTGTTGAAAGCATGAATAACTGAAGGTCTGAATGAATCATCATACTTAACTGTTGTCAAGCGTGTATTGAGTGTTAGGCATGTGTTAGCTATTTTGACACAGATTAGTTTATTTACCCTTCCCAATGACTGCATGAGGCTATCTGTTATGGGTATCACCATTTATAGATTGAAAGACTGAGCATAAAAAGACTAAGTTCCTTGTCCAAGTTCACAGAGCCAGAAGCGAGAGACAAACTGGACTCAGGTCTGCTTGAGGCCAGAGCTCATGTCCTTCACCAATGAACTATACACAACTTTAAAATTGAATACTGGTCTTTGGAAATAGGATGGATTTGCATTGGTCCATGCCTCACTGTAATATTCATTTGTTTAATGACAGTATTGATTTAAAGTGGATTTTTGGTTGAAGAAGCAATATAAATGGCTTATTGTGCTTGAGTGTTCTTGGCTCCATATCCTTCCCCTCTCCTGTCAGGATTCTTGGGAAGAAGTCTTGAAAAGAATCTAGTAATGTACCCCAAAGGAGAATTAGAAGAGAGGGGTAGTGGGGCACTGTAGAAATGCAACACAGTCATTCAGAGAATTCTGAATTATTCTTCCCAGTAAACAAGCATACCCACTCTTTTCTATATAATAAATGAGAGCTCTTCATTGATGTGATGATGAATTCAAACATTCTTGCCCTTCAAGAATTTATAGTAAAGTGGGGTTAACAAGGCAACAACTGAGCAAGGGATATAGGCTCAAGATCATAGATCACATAGCATAGGCACCTGACTTAACGTTTCTTAGAGGTGGATTGCCTGGGTGCTGAGGGAGACATGTGGAGAAGCAAAAATAATAAAATAATAATAATAATTAATAGTAAAATAATATAATAAATAATATAAATAAAATAAATTTATAATTTATTTAAAATAAATTAATAAAATAATAAAATAATGAGGTAAATCATGTAGGGCCTGGGAGGCCCACCAAAAATTAGAAGGCTCATATTCCTCTTGAAGCAGAGAGCAACAGAGACCTTATTTTCTCCTTCTTTCCTATTGTCTAGTACCGAGAATAAATGCCACAAATCCTTTGCTCATATTGGAATGAATTCAATCTATTTTGCTCCTGTAGTTAAAGCTATTCATTCATCTTTTATTTCTAATGGAATCAGAATCCTAGAGCTGAAGAAAAAATTTAAGGTTTTTTTTTGTTTTGTTTTGTTTTGTTTTGTTTTAATTCAGGACATCATGGTTCTCCTAATCAGATATAAAAGCATTGGGGGAGGGAGCTTCCTTTACCATCTCTGGTTCCAGAGCCTACTGTTTTTTACCATTATCCTACAAGAAATGTATCCTGCTCTGAATTGTGTTTCTTATTAAGTCTTGGTCTAGGGTGTTTGTAGTAAACAAAAATGTTTATCTTTTAAATGAAACAAGAAGCCAAGTAACAAAATCACCCTTTTCTGGGAGCCCTATGAAAAGAACAGATAACCCTGTGGGTTGTGTCCCTGAGCTGGTGGCAGGGCTCTGAGGAGCTGTGAAGGTGGCCACTGAGATTCTGAAGAGCCTCTTGTTCCTGTCGAGAGGGATAGGACACACAGTTCATAACGCACTAATCAAATCCTTATGCTTTTACTCAGAGATGGTTGTGAATCACCCAGGAAACAGCTAGAATATAGTACAGGCTTTAAAATAAGTGACAAAGTATGAGAGAGATTAAAGAAAGCAGAATTGGATGGCATAAATAACACATGTAAAAAATACTGAAAAGGAGATTTCACACTGGAAAGCATAGCAAAATAACGCGGTGGTAATGATGGGTGTGTCCGAAATGATTTTCTGATAACAGAGCCGAAAAAAAGACTGCAAATCAGAAGCACATCAAAGCTAGGTAATAGAACATTTTTAACTAATACATTTGAAAACCAACTGATTCTAGAAATTATAGCTTCCAGTCTTGTATTTATGATTTTCTCCCTTTTTTCCTCTTAATTTCAACTCCCAACACTCTGCCAAGAATGGAGCTTCAAATAATGATGTTTTCTGAAGAATTTTCCAGTTCCCTTGTGATTGTGTAGAACTTCCATAGATTTTTCTCTAATGGATGTAGCAAAAATGGTTGAGATTAGTCGAAAGAAGTCAGAAAAAAAAAAAAAAGGTACACTCTGCTTCATGCTTCAGGCTAGGAGAAGAAGATGAAAGGATAGATCATTCAAAGCAAACCCAATGCTTTCTTTCTATTTTCAGTAGGGGTCAAAAAAGGTACAGTCTCCCAGACTTGGGTTGGATGGAGAAAAAGCATGCCAGTAGAGGTAATTTGAGTGGAAGCAAAAGGGCATGTTCAAAGACTGTGGAAGTCAGCAGTCCACCCAGGAAACTAAACTACTTGTCCATCTTAGAAAAAACAAGGGGGAAATGAAGCTGTTTTGAGATCTGAGAGCCAAAGCTAGGGTAACCACCTTGCAGATATATCTCAATCCTTCTCCTCCCTTTCCCTTTCTCTCCCCCCACCCTGTCTCTCTCTGTCTCTATCTCTCTTTGTCTCTGTCTCTCTTTTTATATCCATTTTCTTTTCTTTTTTGAGGTATTCATAAAATTTAATGAGAAAATAGAGAATTTGCCTATGTAAGGAAACAATATTTCTCAGTGCTTAGAGTTTCTGTTAGTAGAAAAATGGAAACATTTTGGCAGATTCAGATGGCATTAAGTTAAAAATCCTGTTTGTTCTACTTTGTAGGATATTGAAAAAGAAAGAAGGTTTTCAAGTATATCAGAAATAGACAGCTAGCAGTTGTGCAATTATGTAATGAAATTTGAAGTGTATGTTCATTAATCCATTCAACAGATATTTCTTGAATACCTAGTATGTGACAATTATGTGTTTCCCCGAAACTCAGGCCATTCACAGAAGGGCTTGATGTTTATATGTACTAATTGCATTTGGTGGTGTACTGTGGCATTTTTTGAGTGTGTGATTTTTAGCCCATGATGAACAGTTGCTTGAGCTATTAGGCTCTTCTATAAAACTGAAATGACACATTGGTCATATTTTGAGGAATTTTTTTCATAACACATTTTTTTTCAGATTAAATTTTCTAGCAGACCCCTATTTCCTCAGAGTTAATCATACACATACATCTTGCTGACAATTGCAGGATATTAAATTTAAGAAAACAAGTTTTCAGGAAATTATCGGACTTACTGAATGAATTATTGTCCTTGTATTTTGAACATTTTCTTGATGCTTTTCTTCTCTTTTTATAATTTTCTATGTCTGCCATTTGAATGCTGGAGACAATTTCCTCTAGACTAAAGAATGAAGGAAATTGGATTGATCTCAAAGACTTAAAAGAGAAAGAACAAAGTGTTGTTGAAAGGCAACGGAACCAGGAACCAAGCAGCCTGGGTTCTAATCTCAACTCTGGGACCAAAAAGATAGACCATTTTCATTAAGACGTCTGTCCTTTTTTTTTTTTTTTTTAACCGACTAAGCCAGCCAGGTGCCCTTGATTGGGCTTTTATTTTTTTATTTTTTTAATTTTTTTCCTCAAATACTTTTATTTTATTTTTTCAGTGTTACAAGATTAGTTGTTCATGCACATGCCCTTTCTGTACCTCTTCTCTATTAGTTGCTAAAGTTGCTAATGAACCCTTGCTATGTCCCAGGTAACTGTTTTAAGTTAGAATGTTTCATGTGGGGGCGCCTGTGTGGCTCAGTGTGTTAAAGCCTCTGCCCTGGGCTCAGGACATGATATTAGGGTCCTGGGATCGAGGGTCCTAGGATCGAGACCCGCATCAGGCTCTCTGCTCAGCGGGGTGCCTGCTTCTTCCTCTCTCTGCCTGCCTCTCTGCCTACTTGTGATCTCTCTGTAGAATAAATAAATAAAATCTTAAAAAAAAAAGAATGTTTCATGTGCTATCTCTTTTTATTCTTACAACAATTTCTATTGGTACTGTGATTATCCCCACTTTACAGGTAAAGAAATCAAAGCACAGAGAAATTAAGTAACTTGCCCAAGCACTCACAGTTAGAAAACAGCAGAACTGGTATTCAAATCTCAACAGTTTGTTTATCACTACACTGTGCTGCTCCCTACAATACCTTTAATCAAATCACTCTAATGAAAAACCAATGGTATCATGAATTACAATATTCTGAAATCTTCCTTTTCTTGATTCTTTAAAATTATAAACACAATACTTAGCCAACCACATAAAAGTATATAAAGTTAAAATTAAGCTATTCCTTAATACCTTAATACCATAATTAATATCATTATGTATTCCTTAATTTCCTTAATACCATTCTCCTACAAATTTGACTGTTAACAGTTTGCTGTTTATCCTTCCAGAGATTTTTCTATGCTGATATAACATGTTTTAAAGCAAAAATGTAATACAGGGTAAGTATTGCTCCACATTTTTCTTTTATTTTTTTAAGATTTTATTTATTTATTTGTCAAATATATAAAGAGAGAGAGACATATTGAGAGAGAGAGAGAGAGCACAAGCAGGGGGAACAGCAGGCAGAGGGAGAATCTCCCTGCTGAGCCAGGAGTCCAACGTGGGACCTGAGCCCAGGACCCTGAGATCATGACCTGAGCCAAAGGCAAATGTTTAACCGACTGAGCCACCCAGAGGTCCCACACATTTTTCTTTTTCTTTTGAAATAGAACAGTTTATAATATACATCTTCCTCATCAGTACATATAAATTTGCCAGTTTTTTAAAGAACTGCCTACAGTTCTACTTTATGTATATAAATAATTTATTTAACTCTGCTTCTACTGATGAAAGTTTATATTGTTCCTAAAATTTCATTTTTACAACAATGTAACAATGGGCAGTCCTGTGTATGTATCTTGGTGTACATGTGCTCACATTTCTAGAAAACAGATTCCTAGAAGTAACATATTTTTGAAAATCATAAAGGGTAATGTTAAAGAATCACTTGTGACTAACTTACTTTTCAATGGGATTGGCCTGTTGAGTTCTAAAAATAATGCTAATAAAAATGAATAAACTAGGAGTTCATTATGTAATAAAATCCCCTAAAAACAGAGAAAAGGTAGTAGAATTCACAAAAGCGATAAGCTTGGCCTTACTTGAGAGAATGACAGTCACATGGCAGAGTCATCTCCATTGCCCACAGATGGGTCAGTGAAGTCCCTTTGGGTGAGTACATAGCAACAAAAATATGAATTATAGAGTTGCCTATGAAATGGAAATTTAAAAGCAGTTTAGCAAGTTACCAGTGCTAATTATAAATTACCTTTTGGTGCAGATATCTTAAAGTGAGATAGAATCTCATTGTTTGCCCAGCTAAGGGGCAGAAACTGGGCTAAGCGACTCTAGGTAGGACTCCTCTATGGCTTTTATTTTAGTTTTAAATATACCTTTGCATGAGTTTAAGGACAGTGACATGGTCTATAAGTCTGCATCAGTAACGTTCAGTATCATTTCCTACATATAAGATACATAAATGCCAACTCTAGCACAGGAAGTTTATATTACTTTTGAAATAGTTCTCTTCTATTTTCCCCACATCAATATGAAAACTCATTTTTATTTGAGTGAATAAAATTCACTCTATCATACAAATTCATAAGAGCATAAAGCACTTACCAAGGAGAAACTCCCATCAGAAAGAGAAAATGTCAGGGAGATTCCTATTTTCCTGACATTAAAAAGAGAAAACATAAAAATAAATGCCTGTGTGTTTTAAACAGGATATTAATGAATAGAATTTCTTACTATTTGAGAGCTGTTTAACATCATGTGATTGTTTAAAAAATGAACATGACACAGATTCAACATCTTTTTTTTATTAGTTTTGTGGCCTTGGACAAAGCACTTAACTTCTCTGCGCCTCTATTACCTTACTTAGAAGATAGGAACAATCAGTTAATTTTCCGTCTTTCCAGATTGTTTTGAGAATTGAAACACATGTCTAAAAGAGTTTGAAAAATTGAAAGTGTTATAAAAATGTAACTAAGAACCTATGGTAGATACTGTCAATAGTCTACCCAATGGTAATTTTTCCCTCATGCCATTTGTGTTTTAAGTCCCATTTTGTCCAATGGGGCCCCGGGCTTTAGAGGTGCCTGGGTCTCTCTTCATCCCGGGGAATGAATTTTGGTTATCCTAGGATATCCTAGGTTATCCAATTGGGTCTATCCTGCTGGACTGTGATGGCTTTAAGAATAGGCAAGTGAAATCATGTCTGGCATCTGGCGAAGAGAATGAGGAAAAGTATGTCTGAGGGACATTGGAGAGAAGGAGGAGGCAGAAGTCAGGGACATTTTTGTTTCCTACCCTGAGGGCGTGCTGCCTGGAGCTGCAGCAGTCCTCCTGTAACTAAGAGGCCTATGACCAAGGACAAAAATCAATGTATGGAAGATGCCAGAGCTCAATGAGCTGCTGAATTAACCAACTCCAGAGAATCCCTACCTCTGAACTCCTTGTTAAAAGAGTTGCAAAGGTCCTTATTGTTTAAGAAACTTCTACTTGTGTTTTTGGTTCATGGTAACTGGAAGCATTCTGGTTGATAAATAATTACTAGTCAAAGCATGTCTTCAGCTTCAAAAGCCTATTTTTCTGAACCAAAGTGAAAGTCTGAATTATTAGCCAACAAATTCAGATTATGTAGAGTACCTTTAAACAATTCAGGCCTTAATGTCTTCTATTAGCAATAGCAATTTAAGTGGGGGAGAGAGAGCGTCCTAAATTTGCTTTTTCTCTGACTTCTTAGGTAATTTGAGAATGTTATAAAAAAAATGTGGAAGTGCCGGGGCGCCTGGGTGGCTCAATGAGCACTGGGCTCTCTGTTCTGCAGGGAGCCTGCTCTGCCCCGCCCCCCCCTGGCCTACTTGTGATCTCTTTCTCTCTGTCAAATAAATAAATAAAATCTTTGAAAATAAATGTGGAAGTGAGAGCAAAGTACAAGTTTTCCCTGCTATCAGAGAGGAGAATGTTCCTCTGAAAACTTTTGTAAGTTGAAAAGGCATAAAGTGAAGAGGGAATCACCATTAATGTACGTGAAAAAAAAATTTAAGCACTTTTAGACCCCAAAAATAAAGTCTCATAGGTTTTTCTAATACCTTAGGACACATTTTGCTAACATGTGCACACAATAAATTGAGATAAGGCACAGAGGCTCACAGACACAGTTCAGAGCTATGGCAGCTAATGCTGAGATGCTGAGTGTAGGTCCCAGGGAAAGAGCTAGGCGGCATCACTCACCGTTCCGGGTGGGCTGTGTCTATAACAGGCTCCCTGTGAAATAAATGCTGAACACTAATTTCGTTTTTCCCCTTTTCTCCTCACAATGGAAATCCTCTGCAGATTTCTATTAGTTATCGAAAAGACGTGCTAACATAGGTCTTCTGTAAACGCCAAATGGCATGATGCAAACTTTCGAAAAGCCGGGATACCTATGTACTATTTTTCCAGAGTTGTTACTATTATAACACCATCCCACAGGGTGAAGGAAGAAAGATCTCAGAGCCATTAAATGCAAACGAACTGTTTTGATAGTGATGTGCTGATGGGGACCAGTTTAGCATTTCTTCCAAAAGTTCAGAATTTCCAAATAGAAACAGTTTCATTTCACTGCATTCTAAACTTTTGAGAAAAGTGTTCTAAATTTATGAGATAAATTTAGATAAATCCAATACCTACTCTTTCTTACTGTGCTACCTTAAACAAATCACATTACATCCTCCCCCCCTTCCAGCCTTAGTTTGTACAAATATAAAGTGGAAGCAGTGGAAGGTGATATAAATGCTCTCTACTTCATCGGGTTTGAAGAACAAATGAAATTATTTATGTAAGGTACTTAACTAAGCATGGTGCTTGACCCATTAGAAGTGCCCCCATAATATAAGTTATTATAGGCAAAAAATACTCAACTCTTCTGTTTATGCAGAGCCTTAGGCTTTCTAAATTATTTCTGTCATATCACCTCAATTTATTTTGAGACAAATGAGAAGGTAGGACAGATACTGATAAAACCATTTTATAGAAGATGAAAAAGGGGATTGTCAGTAAGCCTGAGATCATTCATTTTATGTTCATTCACTCAACATTCAGTCACAAAGTATTTATTGAATGTCCTCTATGGGCCAAGTACTGAGCAAAGCATTTCAAGATATAAATTACTGAAAGAATCAAAATAAGAATTGTCTATCTGTTATTTTTGTCACCCCAACTCCCCTTTCGGTTCAATTTAAAATTTCTTCCTGGATAATTTACCCTTCCATCATTGTTTGCAACCTTGGTGGTGCAAAGAATATGGCATAATCTGAGGCAATCAGTCTCAGTAGTCTGGGTTTTGGAAACTTGTGGGGAAGGACATGAGGATACAAACAATTACAGCTTGTTTAGCCAGGATAACACTGTCCATAAATCCATGTAAAGATGTTCAGAGCTGCTCTAACTTATGCCCTGATTATCTAATGCTAAAATGTAGTTAACAGTGTGTGTGTGTGTGTGTGTGTGTGTGTGTAGAGAGAGACAGAGACAGAAAGATATATATATATAAATATATTTCCCCCTTAATTTAACCAATGTCAGATTATATTGCTTTCAAAAAAAGAAACTTAGAAACTTTGGAAGTGTGACATCACTCACTCCCATAGTCTTGGAATTGGTTTCTAGGACATGTTATAATGCGGTATGAAGTTGTCGTCATTACTTCTGCCAGAGTTAGTTTGCTTTAAGGATAAGTCTTGCCATTCATACTTATCAAATACATCGCACGTATTTGAAATACATGTGATGCGTGAGTGACACTTTATTTTGAACCTAGGAAGAGAGAATGTACTAATGTATTAATGTTCCCTTTACAGCTGAAGCAAAGCAAGATAATGGCAAGATTGTTTAAAGCTAATCTGTTCCTCTGATTCCTCATTCCCTATTTCTGTTTCATTTCTATTTTCCATACTATAGCAATCTAGGTTCTACCTCATATCTTTCCCTTATGTATTAGTCATTTTTTTTTCTGTATAACAAACAACTTCAAAATTTCAGTGACTTAGCGCCAACAAAAAATTTTATTGTCATTCATGGATCTGTTATTGAACTGGGTTTGGCCTCAGCCTGAACTGAGGGTCCAAATCTGCTCCACGTATCTCCTTGCTTCTCAGAGAGGGTATATTACTTTCATGCTGGGTAGCAGAGATGGAAACCTCTGAGCAAAATCCTGAAAACAACCTAAAACCTCTGCTTTTATCATATCTGTTATAGTATGCTGGCCAAAGTAATTCACATAAGCAACACAAGTGTCAATGGGGATTGAGAACATACCCTGTTTACTTGGTGGGAGATACTGTAAGGTCATGTTCAATTTTACAGCAAGGTAGGAGGGAAGAATTGGAAATAATCATCTGGTCTACCACATCTCCCCATGTTCTCCTAGAGCACTGTCATAAGTCCATCCTATTTATCTCATGCCTTCAGAATTTAAGGTGAGCTAAGCACAGAAAAAAAGCAGAATCCTAGATAATACAAGCCGATTTAAACTTAATCTTCGGCTTTGTGAATAAAATACATGTTAGTTTTTCTTTTAAACCAAGAGTGGGGAGAGGGAGGAAAGGAAATGGGTGACAATATTTTACGGTGTTTTATGGTGTTCTGGCAAAAGCATTTAGACCATATTTCATAGGAATTCTATTCTTTCTTACAAACTGGCTTGAGTCTACTTAAAAAATATAAACATAACTTTTATTGACTACTCACTATATGGTTAGTAGAGTGTATGGTCTTTATGAGCATTATCTTTTAAAATTCTTTTGAAACTCCTATGAAGTTTATAGATAAAGAAACTGAACTTTGGAAAGTAAGTTTTCATAAAGGTAAGATTAATCGTTCTGTAGCCATGGCAACAAGTAGTCCACGGAACTGGTTTTAGACCTGTCACTTAATCAATATCTGCGGCAGTGACTGCTTTTTTATAACCTAACCAATCAGAACCAGCCCTTTGCTTCCAAAAGTCAGCCAATCAAAAGTCACTCCAGTAAATACGTTTCTCATTTAGCCAATCAACAATAGTCTTTACATCTAGGAAGCAGGCTTCCGCAGATGCTTCGTAAAGTCTCTAGGAACTGCATGCTTCCCCAGATTTTATGGAAGACCATCAGAACCTGTGCCTTACCAGTATCATCCTTTCTCGCTACCGTAAGCAACACCTTCAGGCTTTGTCTTTTTATTTCGGATAACATGCGTTGGTCTGATGGTCCTTAGTAATTTACCCAATATACACAGCTGGGGAATGGTAGAGTCAAACAACAAACAAATCCCATGAGATTTCAGAGCCCAAATTCTTACACCGATGTCTCCTCATTCCTCAATAGTTAATGTCCAGGTACTTTTCCCTGGAAAAGTTGAGCCTCTAGGGTATTTCAGTCTTTGGACTGTAATTTAATTTTGCATGTCTTATCTATCCAACTAACTTGTAAGACTAGTTGAGTCTTAACCATTTTCACATTCCCTGTGGTGACTAATTTATCCATTATTCATTCATTAACTTAAAAGTTATTCAATGGAGTACTTAATAGGTGCTAGGCACCATGATAGTGATGAAATGAAGAACTTTCAGTTGGCAAGGGCTTAACTGCAATGTGAAATGTGCCTCCATTCATCCAGGGTGCAGCAGGACCTGAGAGGTGAGAGTGCCTATGTCTCTCTTTAGCATCGTGGGCATTCAGAAATAAACTGCCAACTGACTGTTATTTGTATATTAGTTCTTTGGAGCAATTATTTTATAGCAGAGAAAAATGGTCCTCAAATTGCTAAAACCCTTCATAAGTCAAACAGTGAACCAGGAGTTGTCCTAACTCCAATATGAGTTATTTGGAAGGAGGTCACACCATAAATACGCAGTTTATCATGTGGTAATATATTTAAGCCTGTCATTTTCTGTTTCTATTGCTCTAAAGGTTTTTATTATTCTTACCAAGTACAATTATAGTTGTCTAACTTAGAATATTACACATTTCTGATAACTGATGCAAAAGATTGAGAAAATATGGGGAAAAAACCTCCATGATATTTAGTAAAACAGGAACTTGCTTAATAAGGAGGCAGAAATTCACAGTCACATTCACAGTCACAGTGATCCTTAGTTGGGTCTTTTTTATTTTTGGTGCAAAGCTATTTTTCTGGACTCCTCCCGCTCCTTTTCCTTGGTTACTCTACCAGTTTTGAAACATAACGTAATCAAAAAATGACTGTTGTAGTTTATACAGAAGATGTCAGTGCTCCAGACATAGAAACAATGTTTTCATTTAGGCTTGATTAATGAGTGGGCACCCCCTCTAATTTCAGGGCTTTTTTTTTTTTTTTTTTGCCTTTCCCAAAAAACTTTGACCTCTGCTGATAAGTTTCCTGGCAGAACCAAGAACTCAGGGCTACTGATTGATGGTCATGTCTCAGAGAGACATGGATTCTCTTCTGTTAGCACTGTGTTGGGTTAACATGAGATGATTTGTGACAGAAATTGAATTACACTGATCTGTGGCCAAGGTTAGCCAGAAAGACAGTACGTGTTTTTCAAAAAGTTAGAACACTGGAAAAGTTAGACTTTTCTGACTGCGATTACTGCAGACAATTTGCCGTTGATCCCTTTCTTCCTTAGGGAAGCTATGTGACTTCAGACGGCCTGGCTTCCCCTCCCCCCAAAACCAATACTTTTGACTCCATAAAGAAACATTCACTCTTGTGTTCTCAATCGATGTTTCCGCCCTTTATCCAGAATGTGCCTATTCACAAACCCAGCTCTAGAAGCTAACTGATCGCTGGAATCAGATAAAATTATTCCCACACTATTAAAAAGAATTATAGTTATAATTTATAGGTCATTTCTTAAGTGCTTTAAAACCTTCATGTTAGGGGTGCCTGGGTGGCTCAGTCAGCTAAGCGTCTGACTCTTGGCTTTGGCTCAGGTCATGATCTCAGGGTCATGGGATCCAGCCCCACATCCCACTCAGAGCTCAGCATGGAGTCTGCTTAAGACTTTCTCTCCTTTTCTCCTGCCCTTCCCTATCCCTCCAGTGCTCTCTCTCTCAAATTAATAAATAAATCTTTAAACATAAATAAATAAATAAATAAATAAATACCTTTATGTTACTTAATTCTCATAAAATCCCTGTAGAGCAAGTACTATCATTATCCCCATTTTTAAAAAGATTTTATTTATTTATTTGACAGAGAGAGAGACAGAGCAAGAGAGGGAGCACAAGCAGGGGGAGTGGGAGAGGGGGAAGCAGGCTTCCTGCTGAGCAGGGAGCCTGATGTGGGGCTCGATTCCAGGACCCCAGGATCATGACCTGAGCCGAAGGCAGACGTTTAATGACTGAGCCACCCAGGCACCCCTCATTATCCCCATTTTACAGATTATAACACTAAACTTTAGAGAAATAAGTCAATTGTTCAAGTGCTTCCGGCTATTAAGTGGCAGAGCCGGGCTGCCCATCCAGGTCTTCTTGATTCCAAAGTCCTAGTCTTTTCGCAGCGCTGCCTCACATGTATCAGAGAGTGATGAGGGGTTTAGAAGGACCTTTATAATTTGATAAGAGATGATGCTTGCCGAAATGCTGTTCACCTTGGAATTTTAAATATCAATAGAAACTTGTGGAGAGAGATGTTTTTGATCAAGGTGTAGCTTTCCTGAAATTTCTCCAATATTGCCACATGGAAAGGTCTCTCATGCAAGAGAGTCAGGCTAGCTGTGCTCGGCACACTAGTAAGTGTGGTGCTACCAGCAGGAGGAGGAGCTCACTGATGCGTGCAGCCTTTCACCTTATGATAACTATTTATCTTCCTCTTCCTATCAGTAAACAAAGAAACATAGAATCATGATGTACAGAATGATGGAACATTGGCGTCAGAAGTCATCTTCGAGGTGACTGAACCTAAATGCTTCATTGTCCGGAGGAAGAAACTGTCCCAGGGGTAAAGTAACTATGTTTACCCAGCTACGAAGTAGGTGTCATACAGAGTCAGAACCCAAGTCCTTCCTTCCTTCTTCTTCTCTCTCCCTTCCCCTTCTCCTCACCCCTGCTTCTCTTCTCTTTTTCTCCGCCAGCATTTATTATATGTCTGCTATGTGCCAGTCACTGGGGAGTTGGAATACAGCAGAATAAACACAATAAAAAATCCTTGCCATCATGGAGTTTACATTAGTGGGATGAGGTGTATTAACAAACAAATAAATCAGTAAAATTTATACTATGCCAGATGGTGATAAAAGCTGTAGAAAAA
>CM052798.1:51849484-51870626 GCA_028533885.1 Nasua narica
GCCAGCAGGCTGGCAGGAAGAAAAAAGAATGAATTCCTCCTTCTTCCACTTTTTGTAGTATTCAGGCCCTAAAGGGTTGGATGATGCCAACAGACTTTAGCGAGGGCAATCTACTTTACTTAGTCCAGCAATTCAAATGCTAATCTCCTCCAGAAACACCCTTTTAGACACACATAGAAATAATATTTAATCTGGATACCCTGTGGTGCAGTCAAACTGACAGATAAAATTAACCCATCACAGGGGTCCACAGGTGTCTAGAATTTTCAGTCTGAACAAGCTGTCCCTATTACAGAATATTGTTCAAAACTTTAAATTAGCATTTAATATTCATAACCTACTTTTCTAATCTTATCTCTTCATGCAACCTTTTTTCTGTGCATTTTTTTTTCTCAAAAAAACCCTGCTAAAGTTGTCTCTTCTGTGAACAAATTCTTTTCCACCTTTCACATTGGTTTTATCTACATGAAGCATTCATGCCTTAATTAGATTGCGATCTCTAGATTGAAGAAACTGGTTTGTTTTGTTTGTTTTTAGAAAGGGAGATGGGGGATGGGCAAAGGGAGGGTGGGGGGGAGAGAGAGAAAGAATCTTTTTTTTTTTTTTTTAACATACAATGTATTATTTGCCCCAGGGTACCTGTCTGTGATTGTCAGACTTGCACATTTCACAGCACTTACCATAGGACATACCCTCCCCAATGTCCATAACCCTACCCCCCCCAAACTCCCAGCCACCCTTAGTTTGTTTCGTGAGTTTAGGAGTGAGAGAGAATCTTAAGCAGGCTCCACAATGAGCACGGAGCCCAAGGTGGGGATCGATCTCAGGACCCTGAAATCATGACCTGAGCTGAAATCAAGAGTTGAGTGGTTAACCTACTGAGCCACCTGGGCACCCCCTGAAGACTTGCTTTGAAGCTCAACTAACTGAACCACCCCGGCACCATGAAGAAACTGTTTTTAAATCTTGCTCATTTTCCTTGCCAAGAGATGGCTCAAAGACTGTTGTATCTTGGTGCCTGATTAGCATATTAGGATTATTTTAGCTTCTCCTATCATTTCCGAATACCAGACTCATTTTCTTTTTACTTTATTAGGTATTTCTCTCCCTTGAACAGTTAAATAATTTTAAAAATTGTAGAAATACATATTTTTGTATAAAATCTGCAGAGTTTATGAAGATAATGACTTCTGTTTCAACGATAACCAGGAGGTATGGATGAGAGGAGTAAAACCCCCTCAGTGAAAATGAAAACGAATCTTCAGTGACATAAATGGAATCAAATCTTATAGTAATATCACCTTAAGCAGAATTAATTAAAAATGTATTACTAGTTCATTAAGAAGTATATTCATACATGCCTGATTTCCCTGTGAAGACTAAATATTGTTTTATTTTTTAATATATGTTTTTGTTTGTTTGTTTGTTTTTAAAGATCTCATTTATTCATTTAACAGAGAGAGAACACAAGCAGGCAGAGAGGCAGGCAGAGGCAGAGCGAGGAGCAGGCTCCCTGCGGAGCAAGGACCCCGATGTGGGACTCGATCCCAGGACGCCGGGATCATGACCTGAGCCAAAGGCAGTTGCTTAACCAACTGAACCACCCAGGCGTCCCTTAATATATGTTTTTAAGGATTTTATTTATTTGTCAGAGAGAGAGAGAGAGAGAGCACAAGAGAAGGGAGAAACAGTCTTCCTGCTGAGCAAAGAGCCTGATGCAGGACTCAATCCTAGGATCCTGGGATCATGACCTGATCCAAAGGCAGATGTTTAACCAACTGAGCCACCCAGATGTCCCTAAATTTTGTTTTAAATGAAACAAAGTTAACTGAATGTGTATTCTTACTAAATTGTTTCAACTGAACGTGAGGTCTAATATTTCCATGGGATTGTATTTTTCCAGGATTGGTTATATTATGTGTCTATCTCTAATCTGGTTAAGGATATTTGATTGAGAGATAGAAAATCACTCAAGGAAAATTAAACAAAAATGGCAGGGCACCAAATGCAAGTAAGATTTGTATTTTATACTTTTTCGGTCAGTCTGATTAGCTGTCATTAATTTTCTTCATCTCTTCTAGGGACCAGTGTTTGGTTACATTGACCTTCTGTATTATTTCTAGTTTCACTTTTATTTTAACCCTTTATTATTTACTTCCTTCTGCTTGATTTAGATTAATTTTTACTATTTTTTTTCTGGTTTCTTAGATGAAGGTATACATCATTGAGTTGAAACATGTCTTTTTTTTTTTTAATTTAATTTCATTTTTCAGTGTTCAAAGATTCGTTGTTTATGCAACACACCCAGTGCTCCATGCAATATTTGCCCTCCTCAATACCCACCACCAGGCTCACCCAACCCCCCACCTCTCTCCCCTCCAAAACCCTCAGTTTGTTTCTCAGAGTCCACAGTCTCTCATGGTTCCTCTCCTCCTCCGATTTCCCCCAATTCACCCTTCCTTTCCTTCTCCCAAAGGCCTCCATGTTTTTCCTCATGCTCCACATGTAAGTGAAACCATATGATAATTGACTCTCTCTGCTTGACTTATTTCATTCAGCATAATCTCTTCCAGTCCCGCCCATGCTGATACAAAAGTTGGGTATTCATCCTTTCTGATGGAGGCATAACATTCCATTGTATACATGTACCATATCTTCTTTATCCATTTGTCTGTTGAAGGACATCTTGACTCTTTCCACAGTTTGGTGATTGTGGCCATTGCTGCTATGAATATTGGGGTACATGTGGCCCTTCTTTGTACTACATCTGTATCTTTGGAGTAAATACCCAGTAGTGCAATTGCAGGGTCATAGGGTAGCTTTATTTTTAATTTCTTCAGGAATCTCCACACTGCTTTCCAAAGTGGCTGCACCAACTTGCATTCCCACCAACAGGGTAAGAGGGTTCCCCTTTCTCCATATCCTCTCCAACATTTGTTGTTTACCGTCTTGTTGATTTTGACCATTCTAACTGGTATAAGGTGGTATCTCAATGTGGTTTTGATTTGAATTTCCCTGATGGCTAATGATGATGAACATTTTTTCATGTGTCTGTTAGTCATTTGTATGTCTTATTTTTAATAAGAATCTAATGCTGTAAGCTTCACCCAAGCACTGCTTTGTCACATCTTGCAAATGTCATTGGTATTTTTATTATCATACATTTCTAAATGTTCTTTAGTCTTCTTTGTGACTTCTCCCTTAACATGTGGCTTATTTAAGTGAATGTTGTTTAATTTCCAAGTATTTAGGAATTTTCCAGATATCCTTATATCATTGATTTCTTGTTTAATTCTATTATGATCAGGAAACATATTTTGTATGGGGTTTCCTGGGTGACTCAGTCATTAAGTGGCTGCCTTTGGCTCAGGTCTTCATCCCAGAGTCCTGGGATTGAGCCCCACATTGGGCTCCTTGCTTGTCGGGAGGCTTGCTTCTCCCTCTCCCACTTCCCCTGCTTGTGTTCCCTCTCTCACTGTCTCTCTCTCTCTGTTAAAAAAAAAAAATCTTAGGAAACATATTTTGTATGACTTAAATTCTTCCAAATTTGTTGAGATTTGTTTTATTTCCCCAAACGAGGTGTATCATGATGAATGTTTTGTGTATTTGAGAAGAATGTGTATTCTGTTGCTGTTGGGTTGTATGTTCTATAAATGGCAATTAGGTCAAATAGATCTTTAGTGTTATACAGATGTTCCATATCCTTTCTGATTTTCCATCTTCCTATTTCATTAATTATTTAAAGAGGAGTGCTGAAGTCTCTAACAATAAATATAGATTTGTCTGTGTCTCCTTTTATTCTCTGCTTCACGTATTTTGAAGTTCTACTGTTCGGTACATAAATATAGGATTATTATGTCTTTTTTTGGTGAATTTAGTCCTTTATCATTACATAATACTCCTCTTTATCCTTAGTAATAGTCTCTGTTCTGAACTGGGCATTGTCTGATATTAATATTGTTATTCTAGCTTTTTCTTGATTAGTGTGTGCATACTATATCTTTTAATACACCTTTACTTGTAAAGTAAGTATTTATATTTATATTTAACAATGGGTTCCTTATAGATAGCATGTTTTATTTTTTAATACAATCAGACAATGTCTGATTTGAATTTTTGTATTTAGGTTATATATACACATATACTCACACACTATTACTTATATTCTGTAAGTATTGTTGTCATTAATATCTACCATATTGCTAGTTTTTCCATCTATTTTTGTTCTTTTTTCTTCTGTTTTGGCTCATATTTGAATTGAGTATTTTTTAAGATTATATTTTCTCTATTATTCACTTATTTTTTCTACCTCTTATGTTAATTTATTTTAATATTTACCTTCGGGTTTAAAGTATACATTTTTTTTTTAAGATTTTATTTATTTACTTGACAGAGAGAGAGATCACAAGCAGGCAGAGAGATAGGGAAAGCAGGCTCCCCACCGAGCAGAGAGCCTGATGCGGGGCTTGATCCCAGGACCCCGAGATCACGACCGGATCCGAAGGCAGAGTCTCCAGCCCACTGAGCCACCCAGGCACCCCTAAAGTATGCATCTTAATTGCAGTCTACCTTCAAGTGGAAGTATTCTATTTTACATGTAGTAGAAGAATATATGACAATATACTCACAATATCTCCTGTCCACCTTTTGTGCTACTGTTGTCTCATTCATTTTAATTTTATAAATGTTCTAAACTCACAATACATCACTTGTTTTTACTTTAAACAGCCAATAATAATTTAGAGATTAAAATAAAAAGAAATGTTTTTTATATTTATTGTATTAACCATTTCCAGGGATCCTCATTTCTTTGTATAGACCCAAGCTTCTGTCTGTTGTCATAATCTTTTTTCCTAAAGAATTTTCTTTGACAGTTCTTGCAGCTCATATATATATATTTTTTCAGATATATTTTTAATGAATTCCTAGTTTCTGTTTGATGGATAATTTTTTTTCCTCCATCATTTTTTAATATTTTCATGAGATAGAAGGTTGACAGTTTTCTTTCAGCCCTTTAAAAATGTCACTCTATTTACTTTTGACATGCAAAGTTTCCGTCAAGATGTCTTGGTGTATTTTTGTGTCTTTGTTTTTTTTCTATATTATGTGGCCTTTTTGCTGGATGATTTCAAGATTTTCTTTTTACCTTTTGTGCTCAGCATTTTCAGTATCATGTGTCTGGATGTGTTAATTTAATTGAGCTATGAATTTTTAAATTAACAAATTAATTTTAAAAAGCTTCTGTGCTTTTCTAAGCTTCCAAGACCTGTGGTTTCATGTTTTTAATCTCTTTGGAGAATTTTCAGCCATTGTCATGTCTTTAAGTATTTCTTCAACTCTTTTTCTCTGTCTTTTTCTGGGATTACAATTACATGTGTATTAGACTCCTTGATGGTGTCCTAAGACTCTTGGATGCTCTCTTCTGCTTTTCCTTTCTAACTCTTCCTGTGTGTGTTTTAGTTTGAGTGAAATCTAGTGACCATCCTTGGTTTTGTCAAGTGTACTGAAAAGCCTTTGAAGGCATTCCTTATCTCTGCACCGGTGATTTTTAGTTCCTAGCATTTCTCTTTGATTATTTACTATCCTTTACCTTCCCCATCTGTTCATCCTGAAAATCCCCATTAGTTCATGCATGCTGTCTGCATTTTCCATTAGATAACATATTAATCATAATTATTTTAAATTTCCTCTCTAATAAATACATTATCTAGGTTGTCTCTGAATCTTATTCTGTGGATTGATTTGTCTTTGACAATGGTTTTTTTATTTTTTGTTTGTTTCTTTCTGCATTTTGGGTGTTTTATAATGTCTTATTGATTATTGGACATAGTGTGTAGAGGACCAAAGACCAAGGTAACTAGTATTCATGGCTAACAATGGGTACACCCTTCTTTCTGCTAAGCCATTGGTGTGGGATATTGTTTCCATGTAATAAGGATTTTAATTGGGTTTGAGTTTTATTATTGCTACGGCAAACTTTAGTGCACCAACAGTTTTACATTTCTTTCTTATTGTCTTGTTCTCATCATGGTGTTGGTTGTTTAGACCTTTTTCTCAGTTCCCCTGTTTTACTCTAAGTTTTAGGCTTTCTTTGAACTCTCTCCATGCTCTTTTCCCTTCTGCAGTGGTAGGATGCAATTGATTGTTTTTGCTGCTTGTTAGCCTGGTGATGGAGTGTGTGTGGGGGAGGGTTCTCTGTTCTTGTTAAACCTCTGTCTGAGGCATTTCCACTTCATGCTTGGAAGGTAAAAGCCTTGTTTCCAACATTCTGCAACCCAGTAGGGGTAAGAGGCCAGGGAAATTAAGCATCTAGTTTATGTTCATTTGCTCATTTTCTATGTTACATTTTGGTATTCTGCTGTAATTTAGAGACCCTCTCTTTTTAAATTTCTTAAGAGAAACAAAATGAAACAAAAATCCCTCAGGCTTCTGTGAGAGTGGAGATATAGTAATACAGCTGATCAGAGTGGAGAAAGAAATTGAATGTAGCTTTCTGAGAAAATTTTCAAAAAGTCTTTCATTTCAGCTGTTACTTCTCTACTTTGTTGTGCCAACAGTTCCTACAATTTGGGGGACATTTTGAAATATAAATCAGGTTATTTTGTAGCATTTTTCACTGTTACCTTAGGATTCAGCTTTTTTTTCAAATTTATTTTCAACTTAGACAATTTTGCTACTCTAGGCGTATCTTCCATTTTCCCTGATTTTACACCTTTATACCCTTAAACTGAATTATATTACTATTGTTTTAGTGGGGTTTTGGGGAGGGAGCCAAAGGAAGTAGATGTGTTTATATCGATGTCTTGTGGCTTGCAATCTTAAAGTGATTTATCATTTTCACTTCTTATCCAGTTCCTCTATTATATGTATAAACAAACTTTAGAGAGAGCCCAAATAGCCCTATCAACATGGCCAAAAATAGATAAAATTGTCTAGGATATATAGTTTACCTTTCATCTCTGGGATACATGTGTTTGTCATGTCTTATTTCCTTATTAAGAATTTAATCACCTTGATGGGAAAGTTTATGTCTCACCTGTTTTTACAGTTTGTCTAACATCTTGTCCGTTTCCTTGAGTTATATTATTTTAAACTCTTTCATGTATTTAACAAGACTAAGATCCCAGTTTTAAAGTCCTATAACTTTTGTAGAGACGTGCTACGTAGAGATTATTCCTTATTTTGCATTTATTTGGAGCTTCCCCCCCCAAAAAAGTTGTCTGTTTATGCAGATCAGAAGGATCTATATTAAATAGGCTTTTAAACCTGAACACAATATAAAAACTAAATTCCTTCTTTTTAATGTTATTTTGGGGTAAGGTTAAGTGCTCTTGTTAATGCAAAAGTGGCTCTTCTATTTTCTCATGAGGGATGTCACAGTATTTTAAGAGGTTGCCAAGTTTACTAATTAGAAATTCTCAAAGTGAGGATATACCTGTGAAGTCCAGATCACTTTTTTTTTCCAGATCACTTTTATTATCCCATTTACATTTATTGGACAGCTACTTAATTTAGGGATCTCTGTTAGATACTGGAGGGGGGGAGGACTTCAAGGAGAAAAAAATCCTATCAGGACCCGACTGGTTGCTTAATACACATACCTCTTCTCCATGCATAAGAACACTAAATATAGAGGCTTATTCCCATATTAATCTCTAGCCACAACCTGAAAATTAGACTGGAAAGCTTTAAGGAGCTTGATTTCATTATTTTGGGACTCAACATTATTCTTACTGCTAATTAAGTTTGTTCTGCTCCAGCCCTATTGCTGAAATCTGGACCTGAAGCTCCAGTGATGTGTCTAGGTCTTGGACTTACTTGTTTTTCTCTGTTACTCCTTATTTCCCTAAACTATGAAAAACAGTATTTGCCACTTAAAACAAGCCATAACTGGTGGCTCACCCCTGCTACTAGATTTTCTTGATATCAATGGCTTTCCTGAATTGTGAGGATTCTGAGTTTTTGTTTCACATTTTTTCTTTCACTTTACTTTGACCATGTCCCAAGATGCTCCTTCCTGATTTCTGAACACCCACAACCTCCAAACCCCTCCATGCTAATCACTGTGTATTTTCTGCTAGCTCACCCTTGAATTCTCTGTTCTTCTGAGGTTCTGGATCTAGATCTATCCCCTAGCGCAGGGAATGTGGCTCGTTCCATATCATGGATTCTGTAATCATGCTTAGTCACTTTCTGAGAAAAAGCAATTATTACTCTTCAGAGATTTATAATTAGGTTGAGTAAAAAATATATGCATAAACGAGTATGAATAACAAGATGAACTGGAATGTTATCAATGCCAGATAGAGTGATATACCTTACCATTCATGTGATAATGATAACTGTGTCAAAAATATATTGAAAACTCTGATCTAAAGAAACAGTTCACTTCATTGTTAATTCACATTTTTCTTAAAATTTGTGAAGTTTCAGTCATTATTTTTTTTTCTATTTTATAGGAGCCTTTATACACATCTCTACATTTATTACAGCAACCGTTTTTTTTCGTTGTCTGCCACTTTCTCTTTTTATTACAGAACTCCTATAACGTGTATGTTAGTCTGCTTGATGATGTTCAATAGGTCCCTTAGGTTCTATTCACCTTTCTTTATTCTTTTTTCTTTCTACTTCTAAGAACTGATAAGTTCAGTTATCTATCTTCACATTCTCTGAGTCTTTCCTCTGCCTGCTCAAATCTGATTTTGAACCTCTCCTAATCTTTTCATTTCAGTTACTGTACTTTTTAGCTATGGAATTTCTGTTTGGTTGCTTTTTATAAAATTCTCATCTTGATCATACATCACTTTCCTGATTTCCTTTAGTACTTTGTCCATGTTTTCTTCTAGATCTTTGAGTATATTTAAGATAGTTATTTTAAAGTCTGTTCCTAGTAATTCTGGTGTCTGGGCTTCCCAAGGGGTGATTTCTTTCCATTTTTTGCCTTTGAGTACGTCATACTTTCTCGTTTCTTTTATGTCTTTGTGTTTTGTTGTTCTTGTTGAAAACTAGACGTTTGACTATTATGATGTAGTCACTCTTGGAGTCAGATTCTTCCAATTCCCATGGCTTGCTTTTTTTTTAAACTATTTTTTAAAGATTATATTTCTTATCTTGTTGGTAACTGAACTCTCTATACCTTTAGTTGGTATTCTGACATTTTGACAGAGCTTTCCTTGAATACTAGAAGCTAAACAAACAAACAAACAAAGAAAACAACTTTCCCAGTTTTTGCAGATTGGCCCCGTGCTGGGGCATAGTACTTAGCCAGGCTTTTGATGAGTCTTAGGGTCAGCCTGAAATGAAAGCTTGGCTTCTTTTCTAAGGATGTAACTTGCCCTAAGAAAATGGCTGGCTTTCTAAATCCTCCATATAAACAGTTCTTTTGAATATCCTAATTTCCCAAAGAATTTTCCCCAGCTTTTTCTCCTGTACCATGGTCTATCTATTATATATGTGTACTGTATTCTTTTGTAATATGTGTCTGTACATTGTTAGTTTGCCCTGAAGCATTTTCAAGCAATGCCTACTGCTTCTGAGGCCTCAGTTCTGAGTTAGGCAAAACAAAATTGAGTGTTTTGTGTCAGTCCTTCGGATAATCCTCAGACAGTTTAGAAAAATATACATGGTAATTTGTAATCTACTCACAAAAACCTACACAGTAAGAGCTGCTCTACTCCCTCCAGAGCCAGGGATCAAGCTTACACAGGATCAATAGCAGGATAAAGAGAGTAGAGATAAGTTATACACAATTGCAATATTCCATTCTATGTAAAGTTCTATGCAGGAGTCATGGTAATGAGAAAAAAATATCAAGGCCAAAGGGATGTTCCCAGCAGACGTTACAAATGCCTGCAGAATTGACTGTGGAATTTAGGTATGAAATATTAAAGATGATAAAAGAAGGTAGATGACTCTCCTTTGAAGTGAAATGTTTATATAACCCAAACATGCATGAAAACCTGATTCCAGAAACGTTTGCTATCATTGTTCTATTTATATTTAATGACTTGAAGAATAAAATAAGGCATCTTACAAAAATGGCTTCTTTCTTCTCATTAATCCCTCTGAATCAGAGATTGTCAGATAGAGTCAGGTTGTTACAGATGGAAATGTGAGCTGTATTACTATGACTCTGACTCATTTATTGGCAGCTTTTCAAAAGAAGAGATAGAAACAGAGGAGTATGAAGGTTTGCCCATGTTTCTTCCCTCTGTGCACCCTAGTTCCCTCACAGTCTGTCGTTGGTTACTGTCAGATTGATTCCAGAGAGGCAATATTATGATCAGATTTATCTTGTATTTAGGAAAGAAGCCTTCTGTGGATTACTTAGCATTGAAAAAAATGATATTTTGTATTGAGTTTTTGATCCACACAGGATGAGTTGGAAGAGCAAGAAACAGAACCATGAGTAATTTTGATGGGATTGCTAAACTTTCCATCATGGCTATAGAGAAGAAAAATACGGTGCTTCTCTAATTTAATAAAAGTATAAAGGAGGTGAAATATCTCCTGAAGAAAGGTACAAGCATTTCCATTTAAGTTGGCTCCTTTAGAATGTTTGGATGGAAATGTTATATGCTTCAATTCTGGACTCTGTCACAGTTAAGAGTGCTTATTTGTCTCTAAGATGAAGTGATTATTCTGGTCCCATAGAAATATGATTCCCTAAAAAAAAAAAAAAAGAAAGATGATGCACTGGTTTAATAAAAGTTTGGGGCACAGGAGTGGCTCAGTCGGTTAAGCGTCCAACTCTTGATTTCAGTTCAGGTCTTGATCTCAGTGTTGTGAGTTCAAGCCCGACATTGGTGTGTGGAGCCTACTTAAAAAGCAAAGCAAAGCAAAGAAAAAAGCTGGATACATAAGATGCCAATAGCACATTGATAGTGCCCCTGGTCCCTCCTTTAGTTACTTAGAGACAAAGTATATTATGTATTTTGGTTCATACTAAATGCCAGACATTTTGATAGGTGCATTCACACTCAACTTTTCCTATTTTAATCTCATAACATATCTGCAAGTATTATCATTACCATTTTTACCAGTAAAGAAATATTTCCCATATCACATATGAGAAATGTTTCTCATATCATAGTAAGGGTTGGGCCTGGGATTTGAATCTATACCTGTACTTTCATAAAATCTTTTCTTTTAACAAGACATGATAAAGCATGATGTTTGAGAGCAGGGTTTCTACAAACTACTACCTGAGAAAGAGTTCCCTTTACTTGAGGTAAAAAGACCCATCCTTTCAGCAGAATATTGAGGCCCAGAATAAAGACCAAAGGTACTTCTCTATGCTTCCTAGATCCTATGGGAAGTGAAAGGAGTTGGGAAATTTTCCCAACTGACCCCACATTTCCATCCATGTCAAGAAACAGTACCTGATAAATGTGGGTTAGAGATAAATATCAGTGATTATAGTATAGTTGGAATCCCATGAACAAACCAGATGGAGACTACCCTGATACTTCTGACTTTGTTAACTAAGACTTTGGTTTTGTTTTGCTTTGTTTTTGGCTTCTTAGGGACCCCAAAGAAATTTTAACTCAGAAGGCCCTTATTTAACAAGTTTATGTTTGATCTTTTCTTCCTTTACTTTCTCTCTCTCCTCCTTTCCTTTTTGTAAAAAGTTTTGCTAGTTTTAAAGCTAGAACCAAGTGGCTAAGACCACCACTGACAGGGATGGTCTTAAGAGAGGGACTGCTGGGGCCCTACTGAAGTGGGAAACTTATGGAAAGTAGTTAGCGTAATGATGTACTATATGTTGGCTACTTGAATTCAAATAAAAAAAAGAAAAGAAAAGGAAGTAGTAATTTATTTAATCTTGTTTAACGCAATCTACCAAAGTAAATTATAGTCCTTGAAACTTAAATTTGTGTCTATATAGACACCAAATAGTTTACTCTTTACAGTTAGTTCTGCTAACTCTGCAGTTTGGGCTGCAATAAAATTGATTTTGAAATAAATGAAATGCTAAAAGTAAAACTTATTCAGTACTAAGTACTATGATTTATTTAAGATGGCGTGGAGAGTGTTGCTAGAGGAAGAATCAAAAATCACGTTCAAGGGAGCAGCAAGGGTAGGGGAGGACAGTGTTGAGGGTCAATTCTACAAAGTGAGATGTGGGTCAAAATAAGAAGGTTGGAAGCTACGGTATCAAGGGTAAGACAATGTCAGAGGGATAGTCAGGACAAGTTGAAGATCTGGGAATGAGAGAATGCTGAAGTTTTAATTTTTCCGTGGCATTTGGTATGCAGTAGAGGTGATTATTCAAAGGTATCCTAAAGGATGAGGCATTTATTTTTTTGTTGTGCCAAATGGCTTGGGTATCAAAAGGCTCCTCATGCATGAATTCTGTGACATATTGGACCTTTCGCTGTTGTTGTTTTTTTGACCTTGAAGAATATTGATCTACACATACATCAAATATCTTAATAGTTCTTTTTTCTCTGGAGGAAGTATGTGCGAATGAACTAGAAAGTGTGAAGTCATACTTTGGGACATAACCTCAGAAATACCATGATATTTAATTTCTCTTACCTCTTAAAAGTGAAGTGAAAAAGAGAACAGGTGAAAGATATTATAGAAATGTGGAGCACAAGCCCATCATCCCATAGCCCTCACTATGCTGTCCTCAGAAAGCCAGCTGGAAAACTGAAATTGAAGCTTATTGGAACTAGCCTCCTTTAATCCATGAATAGCATCAAAGTAATCCAAATAGAAGAAATAATCTGAAGAAGAGGCATATGATAACTCTAAGTATCAATCTACGTAATAATAAAAGGTGAACATAAAACTCCCAACTTTCACATGAACAGATGCTTTTTTTTTAATCTCCATCCCAGTGAACAAGTGAAATCAAAATTGTGGTTTACTGAGCAAAAGAAGTGTCTGACTCAAGGGGTATGGCCATGATTCATTCCTGAGCACTTCCGTCAAGGCTAGAGCATGAAGCTGGTCAGGTTCACCACTAATTCATGCAGCAGTCATATTTACAACTGAGTACTGGGAGAGGGGAAGGTGCCTGCCAGAGACGTCAGATGATTTGAATTGTAAGCAATTTCTGTTATCCAGCTAATGGAAAACTATAACCACAGAGATCAAATGTAAAAATTTATTTACAATTTTAGATGGCCAGTCTGGAAACAGAGAAGGTTCCTGGCCATAGATGCTCACCTAATATAAATAGATGTATAGGTTATTAACTGTGCAATCATTAGTCTGTTACTCTGAATTTACAAAAACCATTTTTTTAAAAAAGCATTCAGGTTTTTTGTTTTTGTTTTTGTTTTAACTTGTCTGATATATAAATGGAACAGCATTGTTCCAAATAGAATAGCTTCTTAAATAGCAAGCTCTCTCTGGGAGGCATTTACAGCTACTCTGCATCTCCATTACAATATTAAGGCACAGAAAATTCCAGCTGTAGGGCATCCGGTCCCCAGTGTGTGGACCTGGCAGAGTAGGAAGTGAGCCTGCACTGCTTCAAGCCCTTTCATCTGGAATGCTTCAGAAAGGGCTTTTTATGAGGAAGTCATCATTTCCCTTTCTTAAGATCATTTATATATTTTTCCCTTTCTTAAGATCATTTATCATTTATCACTTAGTATATAACACGATATTTACATGTATCTGTCAGAAATGCTCAACCCTATTCCAGAGCATATTAAAGGGAACTGGTGAAATATGCATGTGCTGTGTGGATACAAGAAAGAAGTTGTCTATAAAACCTCTATAAAAGAGAAATTGTCAGTTCCCATATCTTGGGGAACTGTAAAATTCTTCTTCCCTCTCTCCCCTATCCTGAGCCTCCTGCCATATTCCTGCCCTGTGTTTTAGGACCTAGCTTGTGCACACTTCACACAAAGCTAAAAGCAAAAGACAGTGGACAAGAGAAAGAGATGCATGCACTTTTCTTTCCTTTTTTTTTTTTTTTAAGATTTTATTTATTTATTTGACAGAGGGAGAACAAGCAGGGGGAATGGCAGAGGGGGAGAGAGAGGTAAACTTCCCACTAAGCAGGGAGCCTGATGCAGGGTTGAATCTCAGGACCCTGGGATCATGACGTGAGCCGAAGGCAGACACTTAACTGACTGAGCCACCCAGGCGCCCCAGCATGCCCTTTTCTAATCTTTGCTGTTAAGAAAACACAATGATGTAGTTGTTTGTATTTCGAGACATCGAAAGCAGATCACTGCTTTGCCACTTCTAATAGCATGAAAATTACTTGAAATTATAGTAAATTATAGAAATTGTAGAAATTTATGTTATAGGAATTATAGAATTATTTGACTTTTCCAAATGTCAGTTTCCCTGTCTATAAAATGAAAACATAATAACATCTGTGTCTTCAGATCACCCTGAGGGTTAAATGAAATGATGTACTCAAAACTTGTTGCATATTGTTTCATTTAATTTGTGAATCATTCTGCGGAGTGAAGCTATTATTGCTATTTCTCATCCTACAGATGAGGAAGCTGAACCTTCCAGAAATAATTAAAATTCCCAAGGTCATGCTGTTAACAAGTGTGGGTTCTAACCCACTTCTGCTTCCCACTAGGTCCTGTGCCCCTCCCTGCACAACACTCCTTGCTAACTATTCACTCACTTCTAGTGAGACAGGGTTTCGGTCACTGTCACAACTCTGCTACATAGTTTTTGTATTTGCAATAAATGTAATTTGGCCTGACTCGGTTGTATAAAGACCTGTCTCCAGTTTTTCTACGATACTAGAGGTTCAGCCATTTCTTATCCAAACTTTATTATTTTAAACTCACAGATCTAAACATCTTCTCAAGTGTTCCTATAGTTTGATAGCTGACAGATAAATAGGATAGTTGCAGTGAAGGTTCTGTAGTTCAGGATGGGCAGAACAAATTAGTAGCTGGTAGAAAAAGATTCCTCTCTGGGTGTTCTTCAGTTTATACCTCTATGCACAAATCCAGCTGCTACTAACTGAAATTGCTAATAAAGTTATGATGGGTTACGTTTCCTCAAGCCAACACCAGAAAATCTAAACCACAGAAAATGAGCCTTGTAGGAACCGGCAGCTTAATAGCCAGTTGGGTCTGAAACTTTTTTGGCCTGAGCATGCCTTTATGAAGACCCAAAGTATGTGTTATGCACATTGTTATTTGTCTCTGTTACATATCTATGGCTGGGTTCCATGTTAAAAATTAAAACTGAGAATTTTTCATTTGAAAATAATAAAAATAAACCCATTACATGTTGCTAGAAATCAGTGTCAGCATAAACAACATATTTTTACTGAAACATAACTATATTTTCCAAAACAAAAAAAATTAGGAGGAAAGCAGCATTGTATTTAACATTTGGGCAAACCTCTTGATGGCTTAAAGAAGACAGCTGATTCTTGTATCTTCTTCTGCATCCATTCTATTACATCGTTGTACTTTTACCGACTCTGCAAAACAGCACTGTTCACTCATGAAAGAATGAAAAAGAAAGGAAGATAATATTTTAGAATTATTATTAATATGGTTTTGACATTACAGATCCCCTGAGTGGGTCTTGGGGACTCCTAGGGATCCTTGGACTACATTTTGAGAACCACTAGTTGGTCTTACTGATGCTGTTTGTCTCATTAATAACACAATAATATTCATGGCTCAGGTCATCCAAACTTAAAAAACTAGACTATTTAGAAGTATACAGTATTGGAATACATAAATACCGATTTGGATTTGTAAGTTCTACAACTTTCACACCAGCTTCAGGAAGGTCAGGAACCTTTGTCACTACTGATTTGCAGAGATAAGAAATAATAATATTCCTTTCTCATGATTTTTTTTTCACTTGGAGCCTTATCTGACTGTTTCTGTAAGCCATTTGACAGTGTCATTGCTGTGAGATTCAAATATATATTCCTTTCCGGTATCCAGCCTCAACAAACCCATCAGGCGTCCAGTGCGTAAACAAGCTTCTTGGAGCCCAGCTGGCTTTCTCTTCTAGAGGTTCCCAGAAAGTCCAAATCACCCCCCTTTTCCTGCTTGCTATTTGAAGTATGTGGACTGTGACGATTACGGGACTGGTGTACTCCAAGTTTCTCGAAGCCTTAGTTTATTGTAGACTGTGTATTTTGGCAGGCTGCTTGAGAGCACAAAGCCTGGCTTTCCACCAGTGTGAAAGTCCCACATTTTCTCTGGGCACTCTTCCTTTCCTGCTTCCCAACAGACCCATTAGGTTCCCATGGTAACATTGTTGAGGCTCAAAGTAGGCCAGCCCCCCCCCCAGAACAACCCCACAGAACACAGTCTCCTAATCACCTCTCCTCAGAGTACCACCTGCTTTCTTCCACCCCACTTGGTTTTCTCTCATCTTCTGCCCAAGGAGTTCCATAATTGACTGGTGCAGCTCATTCACAATAGTCTCTGTTAGTATTTGTCACATAATAAACCTTGAAAATAAATGTGATACCAATGCAGTATTTACAGGATTTTATAAAATCTGTAAAACTCCTTATTTTTCATGTTATGCCTCAATTTAAAAAATTTAATGCACTCCCATCAATAAACCCATAGATAAGGAAGAAGTGGTATACTTACTAGACTCATAGATAAGGAAGAAGTGGTATACATACATACAATGAAGTATTGCACAGCAATAAAAAAGGATGAGAATTTGTCATTTGTGACAACAGGGATGGACCAAAAGGTATTATACTCATAAGTGAGATAAGTCATATTGAGAAAGACTAATAGTGTGTGATTTCATTTATATGTGGAATCTAAAAAACAAAATAATTGAGCAAACAAAAAACAGACTCTAACGTATAAATACAGAGAACAAACTGGTGGTTGCCAGAGAAAGGGTTGGGAGATGCACAAAATGAGTAAAGGGGAGTGAGAGTTAACAGGTTCTCAGTTATGCAATGAATAAGTCAGGGATAAAAGGCAGTATCCTATGCTTACAGATGGTAGCTACACGTGTGGTGAGCATAACGTATGGAGAAGTTGAGTCACTAAGTTGTATATCTGAAACTAATGTAACAGTGAGTGTCAACTATACTGAAATTAAAAAATAAAAAAAATACACTCATATCATGCATCTTGTTATCCGTATGACTTTCTTAGAACACCTTATCTATTTCTTAGATATAAGGTGAAATGGCAGTGGTCATGTGTTCATAAAAATAACTAACATTTATGTCATCTTTAGTTTACAAAGTTCTGTCACGAACATTGTTTCATTTAATCACAAGAAATGCTCTTTCAGGCAGTTGCTGTAATCCCTGTTCTACAGAGGAGAGGGGAAAATCGTGCCTCAGGAAGGTTAAGCACTTTGTTTAAGTAACTGACAAAGCTGCAACCCAAACCCAGGTATTTCAATTCAAAACCCAGCACCCTTTCTACTATACTGGTGTTTTGCACATTTATTTGCATATAATTTTCATGCATTTATTATATCCATGTACTTGACTGTGCTATATCCATGAACTTAAACATTTTAACTCATTTTGTTACTTAAATAAGTGTATTGAAAGTAGCTTTTTTATTACTATAATTAAATTATATAATAAAATATAGTTTTATTTTGCTTTATGTGTTTAAAGATTTCACTTACTTGAGAGAGAGAGAGAGAGAAACAGAGAGCACAAGAGAGAGAGAGTGAGCATGAGCCAGGGGGAGGGCAAAAGTAAGAAGCAGGCTCCCCATTGAGCAGGGAGCCCAATGTGGGGCTCAATCCCAGGTCCCTGGGATCATGACCTGAGCTGAAGGCAGATGCTTAACTGACTGAGCCACCCAGGTACCCCTTTATTTTGCTTTAAAATAAACCATAAAGATAAGCATAAAGCAAAGTTATTAAATTCTGGTTAAGAGACTGTTGCCTCCTAGAACACTTGAGATCTTGTTAAAAAGGGAAAATAGCATGAGATTGAGAAGATACTAAAGTCTCACAAACATCGAACGGGGACATTCTCTCAGAGCACTGAAAACAAACTGAATAAGGTTGAACTTTAACAACACACTATGTAAAATCATTTTAGTGCCCATGCTGGAAGGTACCAAGTGGCAGTGTGATGTATCTGAAAAAGTAACAGAAGAAAAGAAATTTAGTTAGAGACAAGGGCCAAGTTTATAATAAAAGTAATTGGTGAGAATGTTACCCCAACTCATCTAAAGATGAATTATACTTGTCCAAAAGGAAAGAAGTGGAGGTAAATAAGACTTAGACCCCATTTTGAAGGATTTCCTCTACAGAAGAGAACCTTCTTCTAATCAAATATCAAAGATCCCAGTTGGGAAAGAAGATAAGATGGACCCATTTCTTTTAACCTTTCTCATGTCAGAGCTTTATACTACTGGAATAAAAAGAAGGAAGCTGCTGTAGTTTCCCAGGTGCTCCATGGTTGTTGAACAGGTTTAGGGGGTCAAGATGCATGGACACTTGAAAATCCTTCATGGCTCACCAGGGCATAGCAGCATCTGGGTGGGAAGCTCCACCATAGGAAACTGAAGAGAGGACCATAGAATAAGGAGATATAAGATACAGTCCCTGAGAGCAAAGAAGTCACAATTTCTTCCAGAAACATCCATGGAGCATCTTTCATGAGCGAGGCACTGTCACAAATACTATGGACAGATTTATATTGGGCAGAATGTCAGTTTTACCATGGAGAAAACCCTGTTGAGTATCTAGGACTTGTGACAGATAGCAAAAACTTTAAACTTACAAGTATCCAAGAAATGACTACCATGTATTTTCCTGCCAAATAAAATTTATTTATTTTTGTTCTATATACTTTACAGTTCTTCATTTCATTTGGAAGTGCATTTCATGCACTTCCATTTTTTCGATATCCTCATTTAAAAAATGAGTAAAAATGGTAATCTAAGCTCCTTTATCTATTCAGAATGACCAATTTTACTGGGTACTAACCATATAACATGCATCTTACTGGTGCCTGATATAAATTATTTTAACCTCATCAATCACCCAAAATCAGAATACTAACGTCACTTTCCAAATCAGGAAATTTTGACCAAAGAAAACAAGTGAACAACGGATAAAAACCCAGCGTTCAGATGCAGGCATTTGACTTCAAAGCTGGTCTCCATTAACTACAATATACTGAAGTTTTGAAATCTTTCTTTATCAATCTTAATCTTGACTTCGTGAAATACAAACAACAAATTATCCAGTGGTAACAAATTATGTTCCTCCTTTACATACTTCACAGACTGGTAGCTAGACAGAAAACAGAATTACCCACATACACACACATCTCCCCAATACTGTGCTTTAAAAATACAAAATCATCTATTCATGTAAAAATTGATGTTTTGGGTAGTAAGAGAAGACCATAAAAACTGTTCAATTATTAATCAACAAATAGTTACAGTATCCCAATAAAATGAAAATCCCCTGACAGATGCATTAAAAGTCACATATTGGGTTGGATGTCTGTACTTCAGAATAGTTTAAATAGATTTTTGATTGAACACCTGGAGCTCAGTAACAGAAAGGATTCAAAATGAGCTAGGACAGTGTTTCTTCAACCTCAGTGTGCCAGTTTGATCCAATAGGTCTGAGAGTAGTCCTGATATTCTGCATTTCTACCACTCTCATGGAGAGATCGCAACTCCTGGTGCCAAGGCCACATTCTGGGGAGTGAGGGTCTAGGACATGCCAATCAAAGTGTGGTCCATAGACCAGTGTAATGGTGATTGGTCTACTGTGGATTAAATATGTAAATTCAAAGTAACCATTTAGAAATTTTTATAGCATTTTGACAGTAATTTTATGTTTGTTGAATATAATAAAATAAAATTGAGGTTTATAATGTATGTCTTTTTTAAATTTCATCTTTCTAGAACTTGTTTTTACTAGATTTTACAAAAATACTGGTCTGTGACAGAGTGGATATATGTAAGTGGTCCTTTATCATAAATTATTTGCAAAACACTGGTCTAAAACAATGTTTTGGCTCATAAAACGCACGTTAAAATTGAAGAAATATGTCAAGCAAACATAAAAACACAAGACAGAATGTGGTGGAGACGATGCAAGAAATGAGGAGTTTTGAGGGTTTGGAGGAGTGAGAGGAACTAGAATAACCTGACATTTATGGATCACCTCTCTATATACAATACACCATGCCAAGGCCTTAACATTTAGCCCACACAAAACCCCATTTTAAAAATGAGGAAATTGAAGGTTAGAGAGATTGATTAAGTACCTCAAGTCAAGAAAGGGCAGGGCCAGAAATAAACCCTCACTTTATTTTGAACACTGTCCCTACATTCTACTAGGATCACACAATATGAGTCTCACCTTCCCAAGTTAAACCCCAGACACTTGGTTTCTAACCTTCATTCAGCCAGGGTGCAGGCAGGCATGTGATCAAGGTTTTGTATTATAAGGATGGGAGAGATCAGAGACTGGACACAGGGACACCAGACTAAGGATAGTACAGAAGACACTGTTGGTTTCTGTTATGGGTTGAATTTGGGTTGAATTGTGGACTCTACCCTGCCATCAACCTCACATACTGAAGTCTTAACCCCTCTTACCTCAGAATGTTACATTATTTGGAAATAGGATTGCAGATGTAATTAGGATGGGCCCCTAATCCAATATGACTGGTGTGCTTACAGGAAGGGGAAACTTGTGCATAGACACACAAGGGAAACACCATGTGAAGATGAAGGTGAGGCAGGAGAAACAAGGAACATCAAAGATCACCAGGAAAACCACCAGAAGCTAAGAGAGAGGCCCGGGAAGGATTTTCCCTCACTGACCTCAGAAGCAACTGACCTTGAGACACCTTGGTCTCAGACTTACAGGCTTCAGAGCCATGAGACAATACATTTTTGTTGTTTGAGCAAATGTGGTTTAACATTTTCTGGAAGTAATATTTGAGCCATCAAATTGAAAAATCTTAGTGTGGAGCAGGATTAAAAAAAGTTCATCCAGGAATATCATAGAGAGATGGCAGAACATCAGAGATATTAAGAAATATCTTAAAAATGATCAGAACAGAAAGAGAGATTGTGAGTTCAATCCTAGGGTAATTCTATGGGGCCTGAAGGAAGGGTTAGAAACAGGAGCACAAAGGCTACTTTCAGAATGAAGGGGGCAATACCTCTATCTCAACCTCACTTTGCCTAGAGTCAAGCTA
>CM052798.1:51871126-51907226 GCA_028533885.1 Nasua narica
CACATAATCTCTTCTAGTCCCATCCATGTTGATACAAAAGTTGGATATTCATCCTTTCTGATGGAGGCATAATATTCCATTGTATATATGTACCATATCTTCTTTATCCATTCATCTGTTGAAGGGCATTTTGGTTCTTTCCACAGTTTAGCGATTGTGGCCATTACTGCTATGAACATTGGGGTACACATGGCCCTTCTTTGTACTGCATCTGCTTCTTTGGGGTAAATACCCAGTAGTGCAATTGCAGGGTCATAGGGTAGCTTTATTTTTAGTTTCTTGAGGAATCTCCACACTGTTTTCCAAAGTGGCTGCACCAATTTGCATTCCCACCAACAGTGGAAGAGGGTTCTCCTTTCTCCACATCCTCTCCAACATTTGTTGTTTACTGTCTTGTTGATTTTGGCCATTCTAACTGGTGTAAGGTGGTATCTCGGTGTGGTTTTGACACATGAAAAAATGTTCA
Organism: Nasua narica; assembly: GCA_028533885.1. Taxonomy (NCBI): domain Eukaryota; kingdom Metazoa; phylum Chordata; class Mammalia; order Carnivora; family Procyonidae; genus Nasua; species Nasua narica. Next base: position 51,871,593 of record CM052798.1, read on the forward strand.
TCATCTTTAGCCATCAGGGAGATTCAAATCTAAACTGCTCACTTTTTAAAAAGGTGTTAAAACTAGAATGGAAGGCTTGGTATGTAGTACCACTCCTTTATTTTATAGATGAAGAAAATGAGTTTTTTGAAGGTTAAATGTTCTTGGTAAGAAGTTGTGGAGCTTGCCAGGGATTTCATCCAGTGGTAGGGGAAATTCTTCCCTACTGAAAAGTGTTTTGATTATATTCCACAGGTCATGTTTGTTCAAATCCCCATTTCAGATATATTGAGCTCATAATATGTGCTGAACACTGAACAGTGGTTGGATATGAATGAAATGCAGCCAGTTGTAATGGTTAGAAGCAATCACCTCTTCTGAAATTGGTGGGAGCTCCTCAGATTTCAAACACTAAAACATGGGCAGTGAAAACAGATAATTAAGATGGCACTTAATATCTAACTTTACTTTTAGTTTACAACTAAATACAACTTTACTTTTTAGTTAGGTTTGAGATATTAGAAAACTTTAGCCTTTATCTTTCAAATCATTATAAGAAAACTTTGCAAAAGAGATAATGAGGTCCAAGTGAGATGAGAAGTAATTATAAAAAATTTTTTTTAAAAATTTATTTATTTATTTGAAAGAGAAAGAGAGAGCACAAGTGAGGTAGAAGGGCAGAGGGAGAGGGGTAACCCGACTCTCCCTGCTAAGCAGGAAGCTCTATGTAGAGCTTGATCTTAGGATCCTGGGACCTAACCTAAGCCAAAAGCAGATGCTTAACAGACTGAGCCACTCAGGCACCCCTAAATATTTTTGACATAAGTTGGATCTTATAAATATTAGAACTAGTTGTATTTACTTATTCATTTTTTATTTGATGGCCATTTATTGAGGGTCTACTTTGTGCCAGAGACTGCTTGAGATCTTAGTTGTATAAATGCATATATGTGAAAAAGATGAAGGTCCTGTGACTAAAGAACTCATAGCCAGGTTCAGTGCATACAGGTGGAAGAACATAAAGAACTCTGTATTATTCTATAAAGAATTTGTTTTGCTCAGTTTAAATGAACTTTGAAAAATTAAATTTTGTAGCCTATAACAACTCACCTTTTAAAATTAGAACTACCGATTAGGATAGAAATTGAATGCTAGTTTCTAAATTCCTGTTGGGGAGAAATCCCAGTTACTTAGCAATGCAGCTCTCAAGTCATTTTCTTTTTAATTTATTATTATTTTTTTAAGATTTTATTTATTTATTTGACAAAGAGAGATACACAGCAAGAGAGGGAACACAAGCAGAGGGAGTGGGAGAGGAAGAAGCAGGCTTCCTGCAGAGCAGAGATCCTAATGCAGGGCTTGACCACGACCCTGGGATCATGACCTGAGCGGAAGGCAGACGCTTAACAACTGAGCCACCTAGGGGCCCCTCTCAAATCATTTTTTAATTGAAAGTGTCTAACTTGAGGTTTTCACACAGCTCACAGGTTAGAGTGAGAATCTTCTGCATGATTATTTTTTCTTTTTTAGGTATATTATTGTTCTCAGATATTCTCATTCAGATTTAATTGGTCTGGGGTGAAATCTAGACATTAGAATTTTTTTAAAAAAGTCTTCTCAAGTGATTCAAATGTGCCAGTATTGAGAACCACTGGCATAAATCATTCTTTCTCAAAGAGAGTATACTCATAGTTAAGGTCATTTTAGATGATGTTAAATCATTTTAAATTGTAATCATTATCTTTTTTGAATGTATATCAGAAAAATATGTAAGTAGTCCATAGATATTGTTATTTAGGACAAACAAGAGATTATAAAAAGTGAGTTAGTTCAAAATAGATTATCTGTGTATCTATCAATATCTCTATCTCTATCTATCTATCTATCATCTAATCACTTGTAAGAGGACTGTTGGCAAAAGTTGTGAAGTTGCCAGAATTTTAATCATTGAATTTTAAATAACCCTAAGTTGGATTATGACATAAGAGGGGAAATATGAAGAACAGAGGAATTTGGAAGATAAAATAGATTTTTCTGATAAGGTTGATGCTGAGATGGGAAAGAAATAGTTTAAGGACAAAAATCCTATTTTCAAGTAGTCTTTGCCAATTGTGCTTGGATCAAGATATTTAAAAATGAAAAAAAAAGATATTTAAAAATGAAAGGAGTATGTGGTAGGTTTGATATTCTTTTGTGTAAACAAAGAAGACTTTCTGATACTCTTGCATGTGGAGATGACCTACTATATGGACTGGAATGAGTTGACCATGAGATGGCACTTGAGACGTTATGACCACCTGTGAGCATTGAAAGCATCCATAATGTTACAGCAAAGGAAACAAAGAGTAACCCCCAAGAAGTAAATGCTGGTTAAAATCAGTGTGGGTAGACAGCTATTTTCAATGGCTCCACAAGGTGTCATGATAGCTGCTCTAAGAGCTAGTCATATGGTGAGTATTCAAGTGAATTCACTTCTGTGAATATTGACAGGGAAATCAGTAATGGCAAAGAAATGACTGCTTGAGATCCCAAAAGGTAATTGTCATTGGTTCACCAGAAGAGTCAGAGTGACACAATAGTTTTATCTTCTGTGGCAAGTTTAATTGGCCAACAGTGACTGCTGGAAGAATGCATTGAGGAGCACTTTGAGAATGAGTCTATTTCATGGAAAAGGATGTCCTGATGCGTTAGTGAGACCATCAAGGAATCGCATAGGGGAGTGACAGTACCGTGGTCAAATCCTCTATTTCTGAAAACGGTTACACTATTGTTTGATGATATAATATCCAGCATAATGATCTTAGTCAAGGTAAACTTGACAATTTAAAACTAATAAACTCTTTTGAATGATGGTAAGTTTTTCACTGCACCAGATAAGACAGCATAAATAGATGAGTGCTTTTTATTCCTGCTTTCATTGTGCGTGACCTTCTGACTTTCAGTCTTGTACTTGGTTCTGTAAGTCAGTGTCTTCTTCTTCTTTTTTCTTTTTTAAGATTTATTCATTTAATTGGCAGAGAGAGAGATCACAAGTAGGCGGAGAGGCAGGCAGAGAGAGGGGGAAGCAGGCTCCCCACTGAGCAGAGAGCCCCACGCGGGGCTCGATCCCAGGACCCTGAGATCACTAAGGCAGAGGCTTTAACCCACTGAGCCACCCAGGCGCCCCAAGTCAGTGTCTTCTTATTCCTTAACGTATCTGGTTACTACACGAGACAAGTTTAGCAATCAAGTTGCTTTAAATAGCAGTCTTTATAGCTAGTTGCCCCTGACCATTAATCCATAAACTAATATAACAATAAAGAGGTTAAGTGATCCACTTAAGTCTCGCAGCAGTGGGTATACAAATCTTAGCTGTCTTTCTTCTAAGGGAACTTGGGTACCTTGTTCTGGGAGGGAAGCCAGATATCATGGCTAAGTGACTCTGGATCCTGTTGTTTAATTACAGGAGTTGTCTCGTTGCTGAGTATGTATTTTATGGTTATTAACTTTAGCAATCATAAAGAGTTGACACATGGGGAGAATTATGCTGGCATGAAAATATATACACATCTTTTTTTCATCAAGATATTTCTGTTAAGGAGACATTTTCTGATTGGGATCAGTGTCCCAGTTATACTGGTGTTCAAAAAGACATCATTTCTCCTCTCTCAACATATCTTTCTCTCTCTCTTTTCTGTTTCACTTATTCATTCAGAAATACAAAAGTATTATGAGTCAGGTACTGTTTTAGACTCCAGCAATATAGCTTCGAACAAACAGACATTATTTTACCTCAGGGCTCATATATTCTTACTTCAAACAAACAAATTTAATCACATTAGAGACTGATATATGAAATTATAGGAGAGTAAAGGAAACAATGGGAGCACATAGAAGATGGGGAAAGTGGAACACCAAAGAAGGCCTCCTGGAAGAAGTAAAATTTTGGCTAAGTCCTGAAACCTAAAAAGAATTAATCTGAGTGAAGTGAGAAACTGAGGTATGAGCATGTGAAGGAAGAGGAGGGACAAAGATCCAAGGCTAAGAAAGAGACTGGCATTCAAGGAAGTAAAAGTCTTCACTGTGATGGGAATATGGAGGTGGAGTGGGGAGAATGTGATTGGAGATTGCACCCAACACCACAAAATACAGTATTTTGAGACCATTTTAACAAGAGGATGTACCTGAGAACAAAGAGGATGTACTGAAGGTTTTAATTGATCTGACATGGTCAGATTTGCATTTTAGAAAGATTTTACTTCTTTTTCTTTCCTTATATATACATTATATATATATTATATGTATATATAATACATATACATAATATGTGTTATAGAACATATCAAGATAGATTGAATTTTTCAGTGCTTGTACTGTGGAAAGATTGGAAACAGCTCCATAAACCCTAGTGGAAAATATATAAATTTTAAGTTGGGTACATGACACCCAAAGCACAATGAATATGACGGTGGTCTTGTGATAACTTTGTTCAGATAATAGTGCTGATTTATTCCCCTTTATGGTATTATCATGGATATCTCTCCCTTGTTTGTAAGATCTCCTGTTGAATGGACAAAGAAAAGGAGTCCTTGATGAATTGTGTCTCATTATTGTAAGTAATAGAAATCAAATTCAACTTAGCTTAAGCAGGAATGAGAATTTACCAGTTTATCTTTCGGAGGGGTTGGAGTGATTGGAAGCAGAGATTCAACCCATCTTCCTACTTGTTGACTTTATATCACAAGCACTGTTATCCATGAGGAAGGAGACAGAGTGCTGGCTTTTCTGATGTCTTAGATTAGATTCTCTAGAAGCAGGCCTCCTGAGAGGATTTATTAGAGAGTGTCTCTGGAAAAATAAGGGCATGGAGACAAATAGACTCAAGAAAATTATAAGAAAAAAGCTGTCCTGAAGTAAGTTAGAGAACATATATTTTTGTGGCAAAATTTCTTGAAATTGTGGTATTTTTTTCTTCCAAAGTTCCTAACATCCTGAGTCTAGAAATGGGAAAGCAGGTACAGGGACAGACCTGGAGCTGGTGTTTGCTGCATAGGTGTGACAGAAGAGGTATTTGGGAAATGAGAATGTTGATGGAATTCACGTTCCATCAATATGAATTCCATGGAATTCATATTCCCAAATAGAGGGATAGAAAGACAGCAGGACACTGTTGGGGGAAAGTACAAGAACAAGGAGACCTCTCTGAAAAATTAAAGGTGTGGGGAGCTGAAAGGAAAGAGTATTTATATTAGGTTCCTATTGACTGCCTCAAACTTAGTGAGTTAAAACAATAGAAATTTATTCTCTTGTAGTTCTCAAGGCCAGAAATCAGAAATGAATTCTATGTGGCTAAAATCAAGGTTTCTAAGGCACTGATTCCTTCTGGAGGATACATGGGTGAATCCATTCTTTGCCTCTTCCAACTCCTGGAGGCTGCTGGCATTCCCTGGCTTGCTGCATCATTCCAGTTTCTGCTTCTATCATCACATTGTTGTCTCCACTTCTGCGGTAGCATTTCCTTTTGTCTCCATCTTTAGAGCACACTTGTTATTACCTTACTGGTTCCACCGGGATTACATTACATCTGCAACATCCTTTTTACCATATAAGTTAACATATTTATGGGGTCCAGGGTTGGCATGGACATATTGGAGAGGGGCTTTTTTCAACCTACCACAACATTGAATTCAGATTGTAGATTTGTTTATGTTCAAGTTTTCATCAGTTGGAACAGTTCCCCAGAGAAAAAATATTAGGCTTGTAGTATAGACATGAGTGGGTTTGAATAAGATCAAGGCAGTCCACAAAATAAAAAACTAGGACATCAAATGGTATGTCCATGGGGTATAGGACATCCCATGGTATAGGCATGGGATGGCTTGAGACTACTGAGTAACTTGCTGTAAGTCAAACAATTTGTACGGCCTGGAAGTATGCTTCTTTATTACTTTTACCAAAAAGCCAACATTTAGTTGCGGGTTACTTATGAAAGAAGAGAAGACAAGGAGAAAGAGGAGGTCTGGGGCACCCAGATGGCTCAGTCAGTTATGTGTCTGACTTTGGCTTAGGTCATAATCTGGGGTCCCATAATCGGGCTCCTCAGTGGAGAGTCTGTTTCTCCCTCTATCTCTGCCTCTCAACCCCTCTTATGTGCTCTCTCTCTGCTCCTGCTCCCTCCTCTTTCAAATAAATAAATAAATAATTTTTTAAAGAAAGAGGAAGTCCATTTTCTCTCTGTTCCAGGGCAAGTTTGATTATATTCTCCATTTGCACCTCTTTTATTCATTCCAGGTCTCCCTCTGACCCCCACACCCCAAAGCCACCAGATCTCTTCTCAGCCCTTCTCTGTTTTCTCAGTGCCCTAGGAGATTTACTTCTATGACTAGGATCTTCCAGGGTCTCCTGCCCTCTCATTTCCAGTTAGGTTTGCTACAGGGGAGTCTCCAGCAGGGGAACAGAAAGAAAGAGTATTGGTGTAGTTTTGTACCCACCCGGCATTCCAGCCCTGACTACTATGGCCCTGGCAATGACTGAATATCTCTGTGGACAAAGCTCCATGTGGCGGACTCTCTTTCCCAGCTCCAGGTCTTTCTAACCTGGAGGTAACTTTCTTCCCTCTCTTTGTCCCATCAGACTGCTTCCTGTTGTTGCTAGATTCTGGGTGTTTCATTATCTTGTTCATTCCTTGACTCTGTAGAACCTTCTGTAAATAATCTCCCTTGAATAATCTTCAATTAAGCCATTTTTGGCTTTTGACTATTTGATCTTTTTCATCCTGAAACTCTGGCATAATAGGGCAAAATTCCAGCTCTTCAAAGTATATTTTCCTAAATTATCATTATAGTTTGGCATTTCTTCAGAAATCCCCTGGGCCTCCACAATTTTTTGTGGTGTGGTAAAATAAGCAGACAAGTAAACAAAGTTACCTCAAATTTTTTACCCACTCTTGGTAATGTTTTCTGTGACTTGTTTCATTTTAGCTTGTTTTCAGTTATGAGTGCTAGAAAATATTACCAAGAGTGAGTAAACAAATTGGAGTTTGTTTTGTATAAAAACAAACTTGTTACATAACAAGTGTTATGTATATGAATGAATATGATTAGGTGCTGCCATTGTTTCAGTGCCTCAATATTGTCAAAGCTTTGTCTATCGCCTTCATAATTCTTTGGTATCTTCTTTCCCTCTTGGGCACAAGATGGCTGCTAGAGCTTACTACCTGCATTCCAGGCAGGAACCAGAGGAAAAGATGGCCAGAACCCACATTTATACCATTACAAGTTCAGAAAAATAATCCTTCCGAGAAGGATTCCATCTCCAGAATACATCTGCTTATGCCTTATTTATCAGAATTGGCTTGCAGAGCCACTGCTAAATGCACAGAAGACAGGAAAAGCAATAAAATTCAACTTGTCCTTCAAAGGAGATAGGCAAAGGAAAAGAAGATTAGAAATAGATGTTAATTAAGTGAGAATGTCTTCTATACTCTCTACATAACCCTAGCAATGCATTTAAGAGCATGTGTTATGAAGTCGTAGTGCTGAGTTCCAACACTAGGTCCACCACATTCTACTGTGTGAATTTGGGAAACAACTTCATCTCCCATGGCTTCAGGTTCTTCACCTGCAAGTGAGGATGATAAAAGTATTTCTCTCATAGGGTTACTATGATGACCAAATGAGTTAGTGCAGCATTTGGAATAGTACCTGACACACGGCAGGCACTACTTAAGTTTTTATCTGATTTTTTGTGGTTTCTACCAAAACTCTCAAAAAGGTGGCTGCAGAAAATAGAAAAAGTAACGGCGAATAAAAAGTGGCAAGGGCAAAGCTTAGCCAAATTGTGAAATTAAAAAGATCATCTCCTCCCTCCATTTTCCCTTTCATCCCTATCCATTTCGTTCCCAGGCTTATATTGCCACCCAGATAGATACATAGTATCCTTCACCCTCATGTCATGGAGAACTTGCTGCTATAACACTCCACATACATTCACAGTGTACCAAACAGTCTATCAGTCACATGTATTTTTTATCCACTTAGGATGTGCTAGAGGTTAAGACAGAATGGTAAATAAGGCAGCTATACCCTCACTGTGATGATGCTTATAGTCCAGTTGGCAAGCTGATATTAAAAAATAATTAGACAAAGAATTAACTGGTATTTGCTCTATTCAAAAATGGAAAATTTCAGTATTCTATGATAACATGCTAATTAGGAGCCAGAGAAAGCTTACCTAAGGAGGTAGCATTTATGTTAAGACCCCAAGGTTGAATAGGAACTAGTTGAGTAGAGAGGTAGGGTTGGGGTTGGGACAGAAGAGTAGAAAGTTTCAAGGGAATAGCAAGAGCAAGGATCTAGAAGGATGAAAACTGGGGTTTGAGGAGCTATAAGCCTGTGTCTCTTTCCTATACCATTAAAGTGTTTTTGTCCCTTGTGTTACACGCCCTCTGCACTGCTCCCAGCAATCTAAGTTGACAGGTAGTTATTTGGTGAGACCCTAACTGCCAGGCCATACACAAGCCACAGAATCCTCCTTTTCTGGTTCCTCTGAAGCAAAAAGACCTCAATAAACTAATCTACGGTAAAGTGAGAAAGCTTTCCAAGCCTTGATCCTCTGTTTTCAGGACTATTTGTATTTGAGTAAGAAGCTTCTAGGTACACAAATGCTTACTTCATAGTGACTTCTCTATTAGTGGAGATTTCAGTCCCTTTGCCTGGGAATTTCTTTTGCTATAGGGGGTTGGAAGGATGAGGCTGATTATTTATGTAATCTGGTAAAAAGTCACTTCTGAAGGTAAAGTTATAATTATCTCAAGCATCTTGGCACCTATAATGACCTGGACAACTTACTCTATGATTTACTATTAGCTGGAACATAACCATTCCTTATTTATTAACACAACTGAACATTTATACTCTTTCCCTTTTATGAAAATCAAAATTTTAAAATCTTACTTAGTGAGAACAGAAATGGATTTTTAATCTTCTGGATTTGATTATACTGAATATTCTTTTCTTCATTGCTGAACTGTGCTTAACCTATAATCAAATCCTCTGGCCAAAGCAATGGCTTTCTCAGCTGTGGGGTCCATCCATCCTTTCTTCTCTGCTCCAGAGCCCCCCTGTAGCTGGTAAGTGCAGAAAGTACTGATGCTTGCTGTGACTTCCATTTGCTTCTGAGAGGGAAAGACAAATTTAAATCTTGTAATATAATGTCAAACCATAAATATATGATTCAAAAGCCACAGTTCTGAGAAGCAAGAGGTTAGAGGGAGCCTTGAGTGCTATAAGTGGTCAAGGTGCATTCTTCAAGATGATCTCATTAAATAAACATGGAATGCAGAAGCATTTGTCAGTATTACACATGCTGTTTTAGACTGGATTAATAAAAGATCCATTGGTGCTCTACTTCACATTGACTTTGCCAGTTTGCATCTCCTTTAAGTGACTGTCTTCTTCATTTGTGCGGTTCACAGCTAAGCTTTTATATTTATTCTAGCTTTCTCCAGTCTGTCAGCTCTGCTTCTCATTCATGCGCATATACCAAGTTATTTCTGTTCTATCAAAGTTATCTGCTTTTCTTACACTGTATGTTTTTATATGTTTATTTTTAGCTTATTTCAAAATGATTTTGACACAGTCCAGTTGATTGGTTACTAGCTTTTATGATCATTTTAGTTGCTCAGAAGCTATTAAAACACTTTCAATATTTCACTTGAAAAACATAAATATCCTCTTTAGATTTTTTTTTTTGTTTTATTTAATTCTTGCAAAGGGTATGGCCTATTTAATAAACAGGTTACATCTGATGCTGAGATGCAAATCTGATTCAAAATACAAAAGGCTACAGCTGTTACCAAGGAAACCAATGACCTCTTTTGTTAACTAGCTGCTGGGATACAAGTTACCTTCCTGAGAAATCTCTAATTGGAAACTCATTGTCCTAGAAAGTCTGTTGGGGATGTGAATGTGTATCTAAACATTATAATTTGTCTAGGAGCAACTGAGGTCAAGTGTGTGCAACAAGAAGTCATTTTTCCCAGTGCAAATAACAAGTGTTGAGACTTTCAGGTCCTCCTGGGATTAGCAGATAGTTGGTAATACTTGGTTTAATTGGCTTAATCTTTAATAAGCAATAGAGTTGACAACAGAGAAAAACTGCAAGGGCCATTTTAACTACTAATGGCTGGGAACTGCATACAAACCAAAGCTTTTATATATCCATGATGGTAGTCAAACCTTTTATTGAAGCAGAATAAGAAAATTCAGTATCAAGATATTACTGAATTATACCTAGATATTTGTATTTAAAATTATTATATATATTTATCTGTAATAAGTTCTAGATTAATGACAACAATGCCTGAATTGTACACTAGAAGATGATATGTATTAACAAGGGGAAGTTCAACTGATACCATTTATTCATTTATTCAAGGAAAATTTCTTCAGCTCTTAATATGGTGAAAAACTATTCAAGGCATCATAGATACAGAACATTGTGTCTTGTGCTCAAAGAGTTTATCATAGTCCAGTGGTATAGTCAAAAATTCAGCCCTCATAATTCAGTAAGATCTATGCCATAACAGAGCTATACATGCAACATTATAAGAATATAAAGAAGTAGCATAGAGGAAAGGTACCTAACCCAACCTAAGAGGCAGAAAAGGATTTGGGAAAGTCTTCTTAGAGGAGGCAATGCTTCCATAAGAATTTAATAACTACAGGAACAAAAAAAGAAAGGCAATATTCCAAAGACCACTTTTAAACTAGTGTTAGCTCTTTACATTACATCTTAATTCAGAATAACCAAATGTTAAAATATAGTATAAAGCAACAATATAGTAAGATAATATAGAGTTGGCTCAAGAGTAAGAATATGATCAGACATCAGAAGAAAGAACCCCCAAACTGTTCTTATTTTATATAAGAATTATATTTTGTGATTTAACATACAATAAATAATACCATAAACCAATGGGGAATGAGATAGATTATTTCATAAATTCTGCTAAGAAAATTGATGTTTGTGGAAAAAAACCAAGTTGACTTTCCTGTTATATGTCAAAATTCCAGATGAATGAAAATTTAATATAAAAACTTAAATCATTTAAGAACCAGAAAATATTGGGGCGCCTGGGTGGCTCAGTGGGTTAAAGCCTCTGCCTTCGGCTCAGGTCATGATCCCAGGGTCCTGGGATCGAGCCCCACATCAGGCTCTCTGCTCAATGGGGAGCCTGCTTCCCCCTCTCTCTCTGCCTGCCTCTCTGCCTACTTGTGATCTCTCTCTCTCTCTCTCTCTCTGTGTCAAATAAATAAATAAAATCTTTAAAAAAAAAAGAACCAGAAAATATGAGTGAATTTTTAACTTTTTCTAAGGCGATGAAAAATATAATGGTAGATATTGATATACTGGACTGGGTTAAAAAAATCTCTGTGTGCAAAAATTATAATATTTAAAAGCAAATGTTAAATTGGGAAGTTTTAGCAAAAAAAATATGGCACAGTTTTCATATACTTAAAAAATAACTTTCAGTCCAACAAGAAAATCTAATACTACAGTATGATGGGCAAAAAACATGAGAAGAAAATTCCCCCAAATGAAACTCTTATGACTGTTATACATTTGGAAAAATAGAGAAGAATTATCAGAATGACAATGTCTTAGTTTGGACTACTTTAACAAAATACCATAAATGACTTACACCAAATTCATTTATCTGTCTCACTTCTAGAGGTTGAGAAGTCTCTGATCAAGGTACCTGCACGGCCAGGTTCTGATGAGGGCCCTCTCCCTGGCTTGTAAACGGCTACCTTCTTGCTGTATGGACATTTGATAGAGAGAGGAAGAGGAAGCGAGCTCTTGGATGTCTTTTCTTCTAGGGGCACTAATCCCATAATGAGGGCTCCATGACCTCATCTAAACTTAATTACTTCCAAAAGGCCCTTCTTCCTAATACCATTACACTGAGGGCTAAAGCTTCAACAAATGAATTCTGGGAGGACACAAATATACATAACACAAAGACCTCTGAAAATCCATTTTTTTCCGAAAAGCAACAAGAACACTGGGGAAAAAACTGTCAAAATCAACTTCTTAAAAACTCTGTAAATTAACCAAAAGCATGCAACAATCTGAGGAGAATTTCTTGAATAAAAACAGCTGACTTTTGATAAGAACAGTGAGCTTCGTGGTGTTTTAACTTGCCCTATTCCCATTTCTCTCTCCTTAGCTTCTCAGCAGCCTTGAAAACCAGCAGCCTCAGGAAGATGGAGGAACATGGTGTCTATGAAAACCAGCAGCTTAGCAGCCACTGGGGAGACTAGAAAGGGTTTGGAACTCCCCCAAAAGCCTTATTTACAGAGAATTGTCATTAGATAACCTGCATGTTAGCTCTCTGGGAGATTCACAAAATTTATCTTTGACCAGACTCCGGTCTTTCTCAGTATGGAGATCCCTATTCCTAGGGCAGTTGTCTAAAACAAAGAGCAATTGTTACAACTGGCAGAGGCAGTTGGCCAAAATATTTAAAAGTAAAATCCTGCAATATACAAAAAATTAAGGCCCCATCACCAAAGATATGTATTAGTAGTTCTATATCAAGGAAGTTATCTGTTCAAAATAATTATGGTTAGAGGAGAAAAATCTACTCTATTATATCAATATATAAAGAGTAAATGATAAAATTCAACACTAATTCATAATTATTTTTTCTAATCCAACTGGAAGGAGAAAGAAACTCCTAAAAAGAGAAAGGATTTCTACCAAAAAGCATGCATCATACCCTAATTTATGGACAACAAATATTTATTTTATGCCTGCATGTGTCAAATACTCATTATAGGCACTAGTCACATAGCAGTGAAGAGATTAGAGACTCTGTCCTTGTAGAGCTTACAACCTCCTGGTAAAACCCATCTTTCATATTCATTGACATTTAGAAGTATCACTGTTAAAGTCAGAAATAAAAAAAAAGATTCATACTCCCTTTCTGTAGCTAATTAGAAAACATAACGGAAAAAGAGATTCTACTGAAAATAGTGCCAAAATTATAAATTTCATTGGAATTGATCCAATACTACAAAAGAAGAATTTGTAGACACAATTTTCAAACATTATTAAAGGACTAAGAAAATATGAATAAATGGAGCTCTATGCCATGCATATGAAGTTGCCATTTCACCCATATCATAGAGGTGCCATTTATTTTCAAAGAACATGAGAACCTAATTCTAAAATTAATACAAAAGACAGAAGTAAAAGATATGCTTGAAGAAAGTTTGGGGTATCAGATACTAAGATTTATTATACAGCTATAGAAATTACAATAGTTATGTATTAATGTAAGAATAGATTTCTATAATGGAGTAGAGAATTCTAAAACATATATATATATGTGAATATATAAGAACTTGATATAAATGATAACTATATTATCTATAAATATAAATTTGTAATATAATATATAATTATAATATACAAAATACCTAACTCTAGATTTAAATATAAATGATATATAAATATATAGATTTTTATTTAAAAAATTTTTTTATGTTTTTATTATGTTCAGTTAACCAAATAATACATCAAATATATAGATATTACATCTATATCTATAATACATCAAATATATAGATATTTAAATGTCATATAAATGATAGAAACAGTGTTACAAAATAGTGAGAAAAGGAGTCTCTTTAAAAAAATGATTTTGGGGGTGTTCTCCTCTACTTGCTAGATGAGATGCTACCTGATTCATACACCATTTAATGAAGCCTATTAGATATTTTTAAAAAATGGTGTTGGGTCAATAAATTTCCTTGAAAAAGGTAAAATTAGGTCCCAATTTCACCCCAAACACAAAAATAAACTCCTGAGATATTAAAATTTTAAATATGAAAAAAACTTTATTAGACGATAATATAGGAAAATACATGTTGCCACGTGGTAGGTAAGGTATTCTTAAATATGATGCAAAAATAGAAGCCATATAAGAGAAAATCAATAAATGTGGTGAAATTAAAAATCTAAAATTTGCATTCTAAGAATAGGATAAAGGTAAAAAGAAACGCTGTAGAGTTGGGAGCAGATATAGTTGCAATATATACCAAATAGATGATTATTATCCAGACTATGTGATGTACTATAAATCATTTTTTAAAGAAATAATTATGTTTACTCTTAATGTTTTTTCCATCTTAGTAAACTGTCAATTTTTAAATTTTTACGTTATTTTTTATTTCTAAACTTCTTTTACTTGAGTACAGTGGACACACAATATTACATTAGTTTCAGATGTCAACATAGTGATTAAACCTCTCTATATTACCTTTCAGGATTCTTAATTTTTTCTCACCCAGGACTCTCTAAGCATCTGAATGACAAGAAATAATTCTTAGGCTCTTAAGTCCAATAATTGAAAGACCAGTTAATGTCAGTATCCAGTTTTTCAAAACACTGCTATTGGCAGTTTACCCTACTGCTTAGAATTTGAAAACTGGATATCTTTTTATCATGTGCAAATGCAAGAAAATGCTTGTTTTCAGTAAGGTAGATTTAGATCCTTTTTGTCAGAAGATTTATAGGATACATAAATATATCTTACATGTGTTGTGATTAACTTAATTGTCTGTATCTTGGCACTGTTATCCTTGTGCCACTGGATTTAATTACATTACATTATGGTAATTAAACAGAACAAAATATCATTATATCATTAGTTGATTTTAGAAGGTCCTGAAGCCTTCTTCTAAGAGCTCTTATATGTATTAAAAGCTCTTACCACTATGATCAATGCTTCCAGAATTGTTTCTGGTCAGAGTTGCCAGGTATACATTTGCCAGTTACTTGGGATTTGAGCTCAAAGGCACTGTTGTGCATTGATTTAGGTGAAGGCTTCCAATTCAATCAGGAAGATGACCATCATTTTGTATCAGTGTTACTCTTAAATTTGTTCTCTTCCAAATGGGGTACTGAAAAATCTAAAGCAAACACATTTTGACTCATTTGTCTATGACTGTGCAATTAACAGAAAAAAAAAAGTTATCATTTACAATCAGCTGAGTTGTATCTTCCAATGAATCTTGACACTGCCAGGATAGAGCATCCTATGAATCTCTCTCTGACGCCTATGAAGGGTGGAAATATGTTGATCAAAAGACACGCTGGAACTATAGTTGTAACCACAGTCCAGAATGTATACAATTATGAAAAAGATAAGGTCATATCCCAGTTGCATGTTTTTTCTTCTCCCACCAACACTTGTTTCTGTCTCTATCTTGATAGTCATAATTTCAAACTATTCTACTTTTTATCAAACCCTGCTTTCTTCAGAGAATGTAGAACTAATAGGTAGAGATGCCCTTATTGCATCCCAGAAACTTTTTTATATGTGATGTGTCACTTAAATCTCACAACCACCATGTAAATAGGCCCCAATATCAGTTTTACAGATAAGCAAACTGTGACTTAGATAAAGTATATTGCTTAAGAGAAGCTGGGTAGAGAAAGTGGCATGGCTGGTATTTAAACCTAGTACTTTCTGATTCCAAAGCTATTAACTATTTCTTTTCTACTGTGTTGTCTTACAAGAGGTTGTTTGTTTGTTTGTCGACATTAAATGGCTCTCCTACCTTTTTTATTCCACAAACACTGAAGTTATTTGTAATGTAGAGATGTGGATATTGCATCCAGTAAGGAGGTCTGTAGAACCCCCTCAAGGAACTATGAAGATGAAAGTTTAACATCTCTCTTGATCTAGAATTTGAGAAGGGTAGGTATCATTCTTGGATAGTGAATATTTAAAAAGAGCTTCCCCAGGTAGAAGGAAGAAGAGCAGACTAAAAGGGTCCCTTTTAGGATTCACAAAAATATGAGAATTCAGCTACATATTATAGTGTGTTTTTAAAGTGTTTATGTCTCGGGGCGCCTGGGTGGCTCAGTGGGTTAAAGCCTCTGCCATCGGCTCGGGTCATGATCTCAGGGTCCTGGGATCGAGCCCCGCATCAGGCTCTCTCCTCAGCAGGGAGCCTGCTTCCCTCTCTCTCTTTGCCTCTCTGCCTACTTGTCATCATTCTCTCTCTCTGTCAAATAAATAAATAAAATCTTATAAATAAATAAATAAATAAATAAATAAATAAATAAATAAAGTGTTTATGTCTCTCTCGTTATTCACTATTAGTCCAGGTAAACCAAATATGCCAATCTTGCTTATGCTTTGTTACAGAATATTATAAGAAGAGTATTATTGTTATACTTAAGTCAGAATATTTAAAGGAACCCCGAAGTATGTCCTCAGGCTCACCTTATTTAATCCATTTTTCCTTTAAGGAGACTTTGCCATGAATTTACTCATAGAATTAGATTTCTAGTGATCATGCCTCCTAGCTTACAGAAAAAGACAGATATTTTTTCTCTATTTTTTTTTTAAATGATTTTAGATTTACAAAAGAGTTGCAAGGTTAGAATAGAGAGTTTTTGTACACTATTCTTTCCAGCATCCCCTAACATTAACATTTTATATAACCATGTACATTTACCAAAACCAAGAAATTAACATTGGACATTACTATCAACTGAATTCCAGACTTTGTTCAGATTTCACCAGTTTTCCCACTAATTTCCTTTTTCTTTTCCAGGATCCAATTCAGCATATCACATTGCACTTAATCATCATGTCTCCTTAGTAAGAGGAGACAGCTTTTAAAGTTTATTAGTAATGACAGCAAAGATACAAAAGACTCAGAAGAGGTTGTAGTAGGTGGAAGAGAAAGTTTTTTAATCAGCTCCTCAAAATCCATAGACAAAGGAACCTCTGTGTCCATCTATGAGGAAACAATCTTGGAAAGCCACCATGAGTCTCTTTTCCCTTTGCCCCCTTATTTACTTCTCTAAGGGATAAGATTGAGGTGAACATCATTGTTGTAGAAGACAATAGTGTCTTTTCCTTCTTCAGCATGTCTTCAAGTAGTACCTCCTCTTCTGTTTACTAACTGTTCCATATACAAAGCTCTCTGGCTCAGGGCCTTTAGCCTCCGCAAGGGGAAGCCCACAGTTGTCTAGCTGCTTTCCTGGCAAGTTGATGGAAGTGTCAGTTCACATTATGTGGGATGGAGTAGAAAAATCTATTTAGACTATGTTTTAGAGTTAAAAAACTAATATTTTGAGATCCACAATTATACCTATTTCCTGTGGGGTTTTTTTTAATACTGTTTAAAATGCAAAGAGGACAAAAGGTGTGATTAGCTCCTTTCAGAACTTACACCACAGGTCATTTGGTGTACAGTTTATTTTTTGGCATGGTGTTATAAATAATAATCTAAATTCCTAAAAATCAGGGCGCCTGGGTGTCTCAGTGGGTTAAAGCCTCTGCCTTCAGCTCAGGTCATGATCTCGGGGTCCTGGGATCAAGCCCCACATGGGGCTCTCTGCTCGGCAGGGAGCCTACTCCACCCCCCACCCCCGCCTGCCTCTCTGCCTACTTGTGACCTCTCTCTCTGTCAAATAAATAAAAAAAATATTTTAAAAAATAAATAAATAATAAATTCCTAAAAATCATTTTTAAAGGCATAATTAAAAACACTTTCTATAAAATAAATCACTGTTATATCATCAAAATTCCTCATGCAACAATTTATTAATCATGTGTATGTGTACATATACACATACATAGTCTGACTTATACATATCTTATATGTCTTTATGTGTGTATATATATATATTAGCTTATATATACATATGTGCATACATGGATATATGCACATAAATTTATACACATATATGTACACACATGGGTATGTACCTGGGTATATATATATGTACACATTTACATCCTATACACATATATATTCTAGCCTATGTGTCACATATTAGGGTAAGTTGTGCTGTGCTGACAGCTTCAAAGTTACATTGGCTTAACCCAATAAAAACTTATTTCCTATTCACATTATATATGCATTGCTGGTTGACATGGGACTCAAGTCCCCAGTCATTGAGGAACCCAGATTGACAATGGCTCTACCATGTGGTGGTTGCACCATCTAAAACACAAGCCCTCTCAATCACTCAGCGTGGAAACAGAGAGCTTGGGTAATTAAATGAGATTTATATAACCTCAGTTACATACAACTTTCACTCCCAATTTATTGGTCAGAACTAATCATAGTGCTTTACTCAACTTTAGGGAAGCCAATAATCACATCTTCTAGGTGTACAGAAGGCAGGGGAGAATAAAGTATTGGAGAAAAATTAAATATGTCTATCACATGAAAAAAATCACTTATGTGAAAAAAAGAAATGCTCCTCTGGGCATAGGTCAGGATAAGTAACACTAGCAGCTATAACAAGCAACTTCAAATTCCAATGACTTAATACAATGAAAATTTATTTTTTGTTCATTTGACATCATAATACAATTGGCAAGAGGTCTCTATTCCAGGCAGTCAGATAGGGACTTTAAGATCTGACGTTTGGTGATATAGAGTAAACACTGAAAAATGACAACAATAAAGAAGGAGTTTTAGTTTACTTCTGGGTTGAGTGTAAGATGGATGACATGGTCAGATCAAATTGCCTTTTACCACAAGGTTTGATCCCTTAACAAGTTAAGTGAGCAGTGCCCTGAAGGGGATTGCTCAGCCACTAATTCCCTTAGTGCTCTCATGTTCTACAAACTACTTTTTTTGAGGGTAGAAAATAGTATCCTGATACATAAACAGTGTTTTGAAAGAATAATTTAGTCACCCTGGCTTATCTAAATTGGTCAAGACCTGCCATTAAAAAAAAAAAAAAGGTAATTTAGAGGAGTTTAAGAAAAATTTATCTTCTCAGCTTCCCTTCCTCTTTGTTCTCTTTCTTGCCTTATATTACTTTTAAACTGTTCAACCACTCTGGCATATAAAATTTGCTACCGATTGAAATTGTGTGTGTATATTTGCTATTTCCTGTGTCCTTGATTTACACGATTCAGTTCTTCAGTCTGAATAGCCAAGATTTGGGACTACTTGTCTTCCCTCTTCTTAAGTAAACAAACAGAAGAAAGTTATCCTAGTTCAGAACTTTTAAGATTTGTAAATAACTTGCCATTTCAAAATGAACTAAAAGTCTTAAAACTTCAGCCAGGATTCATTTGAAATTATGTGGGGTTATTTAAATATGTCATAGAACTCAGAAAAAATATGTACAAATTTCTTTCAGAGCTACATTATCCTCATGGTTAAAGACTGATTGGAGAGAGCCTGTACTTATGTGAGGAATTCTTGGTTCTTGTTCTGGGTCAGCCATTAATGACCTCTATGACCTTGGGCAAGAACTGACTAGATGACGCTTTGTTATAACTATCTGTGAGTTGTTGACTAAATTGGCTGCAGCAATCTCTACGGTGGCCTTATGGCTTCTGGATTTTCACTGTGTAACCAGAGCCATGCCTCTGAATAGTTGACCAGTAATCTAGATCCATATTTTTTATCGTCTCCCCAGTTGATTGAATTTAATTGCTGTGCCAGTGTTCAATGTGTAAAATCACCTGATGGTGGGCCCTTGATTGGGTCTCTTCTAGGTGCTGTATATTCACCTCCCTGTGGTTAATTGCAAGGTGGAAATTAAGGTAACTGAACAGAAACAGACCCTGGACTCCATTTTATAGCCTATATAAACAAATAACTTCTGTCTAGGCAGAAGAAAAAAATGCCTAGAAATAATAAATCTCCAATTGAAGTAAAAAGGGTATCATCATTAATATAATATCAAACAAAGGTAATGGGAAATAGGTTAAATATTCATTTATAAATTCTGGTCACCAAGTGAAATGCTTGGCTAGTTCAATTATGGTATCATGCCACCTGACGCCCAAATCATTAGATGAACTTAATAAGATAGATATAACTGAATGGTAAAGATAATATATTCTTTTTTTCTGATATATTCTCTGTATAAACTTGTCCTCAAAATTGACATTTAGCAATAACCATTTAATATATTTATCATTCTGTGATACTTAGGTCATTAGAGTCTTGAGAACAGATAGCTTTTCATCTCTTCTGACTGATACTGAACCTCTACATAGGACCACCCATCTTTATTCATTCGTGCTTTACAAAATACTCCACTGGGCTTCCAGTCTTATATTTTGATTTCTCCTTCTTGACTTCTCGATGCTTTTATGCAATATTTTCAGTTAAATAATATTTAATGATAGATTCTGGATCAGCTTTCTTATTCCTTTTTTGTGTTTCCAGTTGCAGTCTTCTGTAAAGAGGTTAGAATGAATCATGAATATGTTAGTGGCTTTGTTTGCCACCTGAGAGCCCTAAGTCTAAAGTGAGACATTTGAGTTTTGAACACTTAAGGCTGTTGCACACATTAAAGCATATTTTTGATGGCATAAATGCTTGATTTAATTCTCTGTCACATTGTCTCAGAGAGTTATTACATATTTCCTTTACCCTAGTGTTTAAGTAAGTTAGTCATGAGGTAGAATATAAATGGTTTCAGTGCTTCTCTAGGGCATCTTTCTACAGGGAAGCCTGTGAAATCCTCAACTGTGTTAATATCTGGAGAAAAGACAGAGCACAATTACTTGATAAATGCAGTTTTGAGGCAAGACTAGATGCTAGCATCACATAAACCTTATGCACGATGCCTGCTTGTTCAGGCATTTCTGACACTGTAGGCACAGTTGACTGAGCACAGAAGTTGTGTAAAATCAGATTAATATGTTCTAAACTATCCATTAGAGAGACATCTCAGGGGACAGACTCTCATTTTAACTGCTAAAAGTAGAGGAAGAAAAAAGGTCAGGTAATAATTCCAACTCTCTCGACAGAAACTTAGTATGATTTCTATAAACTTTTTTTGCTTGTATTTGTAGCATGCATTCCTCTTTATCATCTGTCTTATGGTTTGCATTATTCCGAATAACTCAACTATGAATTATTCTTCATTTTGGATTTGACTCTATAGAAATCCTCTGTGCATGATGTCATCTCTTGAGTGTTAAGATGGTGATGTACTTTCATAAGATTGTGTTAGATAGTGCCTTCTTACCGCTATGTAGAGCAGAAAATTCTAATAGCAAAAGATAAATTCTCAGAAGGGACTTAATCAGTTGTGTCTCTTCACTTGAGTGAGAGGGATAAAATTATTCTGTTAGAATAGATGCCAGCATGATACTCAGGCAAGTTCAAAATGACATGAGTAGCAATGTAGGACTATCTGCTGAAGAGGTGTATCTGAATTTCATCATATTGCTCTTTTATTACAAAAATGCTAAATATTATTGGAGCGTTAAGTTAAATATCAGCATTCACATTTTAAATAACCCAGCATGAGCACAAATAGTCATCATGATTTCACAAAGTTCTTGGGCTATTGTTAATATTCTCCACATTTTCTTGACCTTCTGGATGCATAATATCATTCAAACAAAAAAAAGAGTCCTAAGAAAGAGTGTTAGGCTGTCAAGTTCAGAAAGAAGAGAATAATGAAATGGGTTTTGCCTGAGCTTGGGTAATTCCTAGCCCTCTTGGGAACTTGCATTGTATATGAACCAAGTATTTTCATCCATTCCATTATACATTTCAAGCTTTCTACAATTTAGGCTCTGGGGATATGAAAGTGAGTAAGTTCTGGGGGCGCCTGGGTGGCTCAGTTGGTTTAAGTGTCTGCCTTCAGCTCAGGTCATGATCCCAGGGTCCTGGGATAGAGCGCTGAGTGGGGCTTCCCACTCAGTGGAGAGCCTGCTTCTCCCTCTCCCTCTGCCTGCCACTCTGCTTACTTGTGCTCTCTCTATGTCAAATAAATAAATAAAATCTTGGGGAAGAAAAGGAAATGAGTAAGTTCTGTACTCTGATGTAGTCTGAAATGCCTGTGTGCATTCATTAAAAAACTTATTGTGCCCTAACTATATACTAGGAAACAGGTACTTGGGATACATTAGTTAAATAAAGATTTTAGCCTTTTAGGAGTGTACATTCTAGTAGGGAAAGCAAAGTATGAACAATAAACATAATGAAAAGTAAATTTTATAGAGTGCTAGAAGATGATAATTGTATTTAAAAAAGGAAAGAAACATGGCAAGGAGAATCAATAGTATGCTAATGAGGGAGCAGGAAGGAAAGACTTGTAGAGGTTGCAATTTAAAATGATTGAAAAGATTTAAAAGATTAAAATGTTGAGATAAGCCACAATAAGGAGACTTTTTTTTTTTTTTGGCTCATGCACAACACCCAGTGCTCCATGCAATACGTGCCCTCCTCAATACCCACCACCAGGCTCGCCCAACCCCCACCCTCTCCCCTCCAAAACCCTCAGTTTGTTGCTCAGAGTCCACAGTCTCTCAAGGTTCATCTCCCCCTCCAATTTCCCCCCATTCATCCTTTCTTTCATTTGACTTTTGATGAAAGAATTGAAGGAGGTGTAAGAGACAAATATTTGCATAACTGAGAGAATGCTCCTGGAAAGGGAGCTGCCAGATCCATTGCCTTAGGGCAGGAGAATGTCTGCTGTGTTTGAGCAACAATGAGAATGGATGGTGTGGATGGAGTGACTCCATCCCCATTGTGAATATGTGAATGTCTCCTAATGCCTAACCCAATCTCTGTGGGTGGATGAGTTGGGTACAATTAGCCTATGGCATGATGAAAAAGGACTAATAAATACTGAGCACCTAGTATTTGCACCTTCTGTTTTCTTACCTCGTCTTCACATTAATCTATTGAGGGTGTTACTGTAATCGCTATTTCACAAATTGGGTTAAAATGCATCGATAGGTTATAATACCAAGGCTACAAAGTGATCGAGTAATGGGACTGAGATATGATCCCTTCAAATCCTGAATTCTTTTGGCTACACCATCTAACCTCGCTAGTAGTCATTACTTTGACGTTCAATTTCTGAAAAAGCAGCCACAAATATCTAAGGATTACTGAAACTCAACTCCAAGCCTAGCAAGTAAGTGCCCTCCTGGTGAATAGGGCCAGAAATGACTGTGATTCCCACTTGTTTTCTGTCAATCACCTATTTCCCAGCACTCCTTTCCCTGTTTACAGGAAGAGAAGTTGAAGGTGACCTCGGTAGAGATCACAGACACCAAGAGATGCAGACAGCTATTTAAAACAACCCACCAAAGAGAGTTGCCGTATGACCGTCTGTGTTCCAATTAGTGTTCCCTTTAGGTCACATTCCTGAGCAGTCATCTGATAACACCTGCTTCCTCCTCCACATGTAACTGCTGGAGTGTTCTAGAGCAGTCAGCTGGCACCTACAATAACAAAACCCGTGCCAGCAACCCCCTCCATTCCAAAGATTGGAATCTGCCTGTAATAATAATGTATTTTAACTCCAAATGGAGTTTTTAGCATGATATGTGAATGTTTATGCTTTAAAATTTCATTTATGACCAAGCCTGAGATTTGTAAGCCTTCCTTCCCTGAGGACACAAGTTGTATGTTCTCTGACTTCTTTATTACTTGCACCTGACTTTTTTTCTTATTACACTGAAAAATACTAAAAATTTTAGGTTACAGTTTACCACACACACACATACACACATTTACTCAGTCATGTTCTATCTTACTTTGGATAAAATATGCAAAATGTCTGTGTAAAACGTCATGCAACAAGATTAAAGTTGAATCCACTGACTGCTATGTTGAGATTTGGAGAGGAAAGCAGTGGTAAATAGATTGAAGGGAAAGAGTAGAGAGAATTAAAACCAGTTTTTTGGAGGGCATGGTAATAGGCAGGATCCTGGGCCCACACACTTAATTTCCCCCAGGAATTTGTGCTATTGTGGGAAGAAAGTGGAAAACCCTATAACCTGGGGGACTTCTTGAGGTCAGTTATAGCACAGTCTTACAAACGAAACACAAACCCAAGTTTCATTGAGCTTCCAAAAAAAAAAAAAAGGAAATATTGACTTGCACGTTTTCCTGTATGATGGACCAGAAATACTGAGTGCCATCCCCTCCAAGGCAATGAGTTTGCAGCTGAAGTATTGCCAACAAAACTTCTGAATGTGTTCTTAAGATGACAGTAAGAAAAATCTCCAGTGGCAAAAGAAAAGGAAAAATGAGAGAAAAGGAAAAGGAAAAGAAAGAGGAAGGGGGAGAATGAGCTGAAACTCGAATAATGACCCCTGAATGGTGCCGAGAGCCGCAGAAACCTCGCCCTTTGACAGGGTCGCGGCGAGGACATGGCAGGTTTGCAGGGTTCCTGCAATATGAACGGGATTGGTATCTCCTCCTATATATCTTTGTGTTCCTCGAATTCCTTTTTTCTTTTCTTTTTGGCCTAAGTCCTTTGCTCAAGTGGAGGCTCTGACCCACTTAACTACATAAAGCCACCAAACCATCCCCGCCATAAAACCGTTAGAGCAGATAATTGTGAGGCTCCCTTCCAACGTTTGTCCACCCAATTATTGCACATAAGATGATAAGGTACTTAAAGGCCAAAAACTTACACAGACCTTTAATGATCTACAGCGGACCTTAGTTCCCCCCCTAGGGGTTCACATTCCATCATCCACACCGACACCTGCATTCCCTTACAATGAAGAGTACACATAAGATAAGGTAGGAGTGGTTAAATATAAAGACAATAGAGTCTTACTTCAGACTTTGCTAAAGAATACACAGGGTGAGGCTCCCAGGTGTCTGCTCACTTAGCAGCAAAAAAAGGGCTTGTACAAACAGCTTGGCCGTTCTATAATAAACTCAAATGTCACCCCTCTTCCTTTGGTTAATGTGCAAAAGATATACAGGACTAAATCTTTTTCCAATACAAAGAAACAGAGTCATAAAAATTGTTGTTAAGGGTCTTGCTGTTCAAAATAAGATAAGCCTGTCTCTGCCTCGGTCTTAGAAAAAACTATAGGTTCTACAAAGAAGCTGTTGTTGATCTAAGCCTCCTTATCTAAGAAAATTATTCACTGTTTTCCATGTAACCTGCTGCCTATAAATAAAGAGTCAAAAACCAATGAGACGGAGATGCCTCCCTGGTGATTGAAGAAACCTCTGGCTCTCTCATTCCTTTCGCCAACACTGTCCATCCTTCAGGGAACTCCTGGACTGCCTGGGCTGGACCCAGGCGGAATGGTAAGCAAACGGGTTACCTGGGATTACCTGGCAGCTGAAACTGGGATGCAGAAACCCAGCCCCGCAGAAATAGAACTTGAGACTTTCACATGAAGTCCAGGCCCTCGAAGTGGGCTGAAGGGGTCACCGATCATTACAAACCCTGCTCTCAGGTAGAAGGTAAAAATCATCTTGGGAGGAAAGCATTCCCATTTTGGCACCTGAAGACTACTGCAGAGAAAGCCTCCCCCCCCCCCGCCGCCCCCCAAACTGGTTGACATCAGGAAAGCACTATTTAAAAACCTCTGGTTCCTAATGAGTCATGATTAGGGTTAATAGGAGAATCCGTCCTGCAGGGAAAGAACTGAAACCCATCTGGTGTTGTTCTAGAGACATATCTGAGCTATTTGGACCTTGCACACAATTGCGTTCAAGATCTGATGTCCAAAAGGATGAGGAAAGCTAGTCAGCAGAATCTTTGCTAAAATTCTGTCACAACAGAATTACAGTATTAACCACCACAACAGTAATGCAGCAATAATAGCAAATATTTAAGAAATGCTTATTTTGCTCCAAGCACTATCCTAAGAAAAAATGTCCTGAATTATTTTAGCAAACTCTGAAAAACCACATGTTGTCTTTATTTTATAGATAAGAAAATTGCAGCACAGGGAGGTTACATTCTTGTCCCTGTTCACATGGATGGTAAGCGCCAAAGCCTGGCAACATGGATCTGTGCTAACACTAGCATATGGGGGAACCAAGTAAATAGTAATTTATTTCCATTTCTTTTCTGTTTGCTGACCTATTGAACAGACTTGGCTGAGCTGGAAATAAACAGAGATCACCTTATTTTCTTCTTAAAATCTTCTCACTCCCAAGCCCTTCCAGAACCTGGGCCTACCCCAGTCTGCAGCCTTCTACCTACCTGTTGGCAGGCACTAGCATTTGTTCTTGGCATTGCCGTATATCCTAGTCTACTGCAATGTCACAGAGCATTCTCATTCAGGGACTTTGGAGGGGGAACTATTCTTTTTCATTAAGAGTCCATAGGATTTTCACAGGATGAGTGATATGTGCGAAGCAACACAAATATAAAAACTGCCCCCTTTCATAGTTAGTAGTATGGTAAGATGAGAGGCAAAATGACACTTGTTATGAACTGCAGTCATCTCTTTAATCCAGGCTTATTTAAGAGATAAATTATTGGAATTATCATTGAAGAATATTCTAGGATAAAAACAAAACTAATTTTTTTTTAATTTAAGGAAGAAGGAATTAAAAGAATTAATTAAGGGGCATGTGGGTGGCTCAAGGGGTTAAAGTCTCTGTCTTCGACTCAGGTCATGATCTCAGGATCCTGGGATTGAGCACCGCATCAGGCTCTCTGCTCAGCAGGGAGCCTGCTTCCTCCTCTCTGCCTGCCTGTCTGCTTACTTGTGATCTCTCTCTCTCTCTCTCTCTCTCTCTGTCAAATAAATAAATAAATAAAATCTTTAAAAAAAAGAATTGATTAAGAAAGAAAGAAGAAAGAATTAAAGAAAGAATTAAAAACTCAAGTTATGGGTAAATCATTGCCTACCATATACAAAGATTTATGAACTAGCTCAATAAATAAATCACAGAAATAAATCATATTAAGCTTCTGGCTGCTAAAAGAATAGATCAAATTTACTTGGAAATAAGCCTTTGAAAGAAGTTCTGAAATAAGAAGCTTACCTGTCTTTTCTTATATTGGATATTTTTGAGAATGGCTTTAATTCTTTAGTAAATCAGAGAGAGAATTTGTAGAAGTTACAACTTGAAGTTAATATAAATATTACATTTATCATTAAAACAAACAGAAAACCTTGAGGCAGATGAGGTACAAAACCATCAAGATAATTAATTTCTTTTGAATGTGATATAGGCTTAAAGTGCAAAATAATAATAATGAATTTTTTTCAAATAAAATTTTAATCTTTTATATTGTGCATTGCAGAAAATCCTCATTTAAGAGCACTAACTTTTTTCACTAAATTAAAAATCAGTTTCCTAAGCAAACTCCCTCAAGGTGCAGGTGTAAACTAATGAACAGGGGAGAGTTTATGAGCCTTCCTCCAAGATAATTTGTACTATTAAAATAACTGGGAGGCCTGGAACTCTGAAGAATGTTTGACATTTTTTTATGAAATGATTCCTATTTTTGAACAATTTCAACATTACATGCTACTATTTTTGTCTTCAAATCTGACTCATCAGTTAGAACCCAAATATTATTTTTAGGTTATAATTCTGTTTTAGATTTAAAAAATTATATTGATACAAACTTGGACTAGATATATTATCCCAGGCCAGCTATTTCTTCCAGTTATAATTATTATAATTAAAACACTATTCTTTGTCTAATGCCTTTTCCCATTAAAAATAATTATTTTAGGTGATGAAATACTACGTACACACTTGGATGTTATCATCTTCTTTGGTTTATTATTACAATATTAAAATATTACTTCCATTTCAAGAACTTCAGTAAGAAGACAACAAAATGGGGGGCTTTCTCATGAAACCAAACAGATGCCTATGTTTAAAACTGAAATAAAAAATAATGGAAAGTTTAAATTGGAATCCAAATAAATAACTCTAAACATTTACATGTGCCTTTATTTCTCTAGTCTCTGCTAAGAGAAAAGCCACAGAAAAAGATAGAAGAGCAAAACATAATAAAGAAAACTTTAGTCCATATATTTCACTTCAAGAAATTATTTTAATTAGATGTCATTATTTAAAATAACATTGTTTTAGACTCACAAACTTATGTAATCTTCCAGAGGAATTTACTCATTAACACCAGTTTTGTGTGTGGTGACAATGTGATAACACAATCTAGTATGTTCTAGAAACTTTTTTTTTCCAAATTCATTTTGACATCTACCCATATAGATATATTAACATTATTATCTCAACTTTTATTTTGCATAACATCAAATCCTCATACCAATGTATGGCTTATGTTTATAAAAGAAATTGGATTTATTTTTCTTTTCCTATCATCCATATCCACACCCACTGCACACCTCACTTTTGAATAATGGCTTGCAAAATCCTGATAAAGACAGGGAATAGGAAAGGTCCCAAGTAAGGAGAAAGGTAGGAGACATGCTAGAAAAAGGAAAAACACCTGTTGAACTTAAACTAATATACAGATTATGATTATAACTGACAAATAGGTTGTCCGTAAAGGCAGAACTCTTCTACTTTTGGTATTTGTTTACATGAGTGTCAGTACTTCAGAAAGAAAGGATGTTCCAGGAAGAAATATAAACAGTGGTCATGAGTTTGAGAAAGATATGGGAAAATGAAAAGATTGGTGTGTAGGCTGTTTCCCAAGATGTTTTCATGGACAAAGTCTGGGCTGTAGGAAGAGAAGATTATTCAGCTAGAGACAGTGGTAGAGGTAGAAATAGAACAAGAGAGAGAAGATTTGCAGAAGGAGTTAAAAGAACCCATTGTATTTAATAAACACCAGAAAAGGATTTTTATCCAGTGGATATTTTTAAGACCCTCACAAATCATTAATAAATTGACATGTAACTTAGGGGAATTGTCAATTTTATAAACAGCCAGACACAGAAGAAAACCAAATCATCAAGAAGAAAAACTCTCAACCTCACATTTCAATCAGGAAAATGTAAAATAAGTTAACAATGAGATACCATTTCACACCTATAAGGACATAAAAAGCTAAAATATCACAGATGTTGATACTGATACACATGGAGGAAACTCTTATACATGTGAATATAAGAAGATGCATATGCCCTCTGACCCGGCACTTCCACTCCTAGGCATTTATAGTAGAGAAACTCATGCTGATGTGCACAAGCTAACATGTACACTGGTGATTTTTCTCTTTTTTTTTTTTTGTTTGCAGCTCAGCTTAGTATAGTGAAATAAAATAATTTTCTCTTGTCAGGGAACTGACAAATTATGCTTTCTTTAATATGGAATACTCTACAGCAGTTAAAATTAATGATCTAGAGTTTCATGTTTCAATATGGATATATCTCAGGAAATATAATTTTGAGTGAAGAAAACCAAGTAGCGACTCATGCATACAATGTGAAAACAGGTATGTAAATATCCTAAACTCATAAAACAAGAGGATACAAATTAAATGGATGCATATATATGTAGTAAAAGTACAAAAACATGCATGGGAATAGGACACACCAGCTTCTAGATGGGGTTACCTTGGGGCTGGGCATAGGGGAGAAAGTGAAAGGGAATGGGTTAGGAGGTGCAGTTTTTCTGTGATATTTTCTCTCCTTAATAAAAAGAAAGTTGAGGAATTTCCGATGATGTGATCGTGGCTGCAAGCTCGATTTAATCTCCATAAAATTCCTCCTGAAAAATAAACAAACAAATTAAGATAGCAAATGAAAAATCCATTGACAACACCTAAATAAAACTAGAAAGAAATATATCTGTAAACTTCCAATTATAAGCACAAATGATAAATCACCTGCAGCAGCAGAATAAGAACATGATCAAAGCTGGGTGGCGGGAGTAATGAGAAATGAATGGGGACCTGTGTACTCCACAAACCAGGGTTTTAAAATTTGCCAACAAATATTCACCTCTAAGAGAAGAAGACCCTACATATTCTGGGTAGAAACATGGCAAGATGTATCTGAGAATGGCCAGTGAAAGTTGAAAAAGTCCCCAGAGTTTCCAGTTTGCAAGTGATTTAAGAAAACTGCATGCAGGTATGAAAAAAAAAGTTAAAAGTCTGAGCTAATTTCAGTTTATTGTTAAATCACCTGCTAACTTACATTTACAAGTTAAATGACAGAACAAGGAAGTAAACAGAGAAATCTAGAATATAAGAAATGGGAAAATGAAAAGATTGGTATGTGGCTTTTTTCCCAAGATGTTTTCATGGACAAAGTCTAGGCTGTAGGAAGAGAAGTTTATTGAGCTAGAGACAGTGGTAGAGGTAGAGGTAGAAATAGAACAAGAGAGAGATTTACGGGAGGAGTTAAAAGAATCTGTAAGACAGTTGTCTGTAGGACAACTAATCCAGTTTCTACAAGTCAATATCTGAGGGGAAAAAGAGGAAGAGAAGGACTTCTCTGAATTAAAAGAGACTTATAAGATATAATCGACTGAAAGTGGGGAACTTGTTTGGATCTTGATTCAAACAAATCAATGGGCACATTTTCCAGACTATTCATAATTTGATTTTGGACTAGGTATGAGACAATAGCAAAGAAATATTGCCAATTTTATTATGTGATAATGCTTTTTTAAAGGAAAATGTCCACAATTTTTAGAGATTTATATTGAATCATATAGGGGTAAAATTATGCTTTCTGATATTTGCTGTAAAAGGCATAAAGAAGGAGAAATGGAAACAACATTGTTTCCAAACAAATAGGTTAAGTTATAAAAGGCTATATTAATTAAAACAATGTGGTACTGGCATAAAAACAGACATGTAGACCAATGGCATAGAACAGAAAGTCTGGAAATAAACCCTTTTGCATGTGGTCAAATGATCTGCAACAAAAGTGCCAATGGAGGAAAGAACAGTCTCTTCAACCAATGACATTGGGAAAACTGGATATTCACATGCAAAAGAGTGCTTAGATCCACATACCAAAAATTATGTCAAAATGGATTAAAGACCTAAGTGTAAGACATAATATCATAAAACTACTAGAAGAAAACAGGGGAAAAACTTCATGACATTGAATTTGGCAATGGTTTTGGTATGACACCAAAAGTACAGAAGCAAAAAATAGACAAGTGAGACTATATCAGATTTCAAAATTTCGGCACATCAAAGAAAATAGTCAGCAGAGTGAAAGGCAACCTTTAGATAGGAGAAAATGTTTGTAAATTATATATCTGGAATTATATTCAGAATACAGAAAGGACTCCTACATCTCAACAGCAACAACAACAAAAACCCAGCCCATTTTAAAAATGGGCAAAAAACTTGAACGGACATTTCTCCAAAATAAATATGGATATTTCTCCGGAATAAATATATAAATGATCAACAAGCGTATGAAGAGATGCCCATCTAAAGAATTCATTAGTGAAATGAAAATTAAAATCCCAAAGCAAGATCACCTAACACACCTTAAGATGGCCATTATCACAAAACAGAAAATAACTAGTGTTGGTGAGAATGTGAAGATATTAGAAGCCTTGTACACTGTTGATGGGAATGTAAAATAGTGCAGCCATTGTGGAAAAATAGTATAGAGTTTCCTCCAAACTTAAAAATAAAATTACCATATGATCCAGTGGTCCCACTTCTGCACATGTATGCAAAAGAATTGATAACAGAATCTCAAAGAGATATTTGCACACCCATGTTCATTGAAACAACGTTCACAATAACCAAGAAGTGGAAGTAACCCAAATGTCTATCAACCAATGAATGTGTAAAGAAATTGTGGAAAATACATACATTGTAATATGTAGTGTGAAAAAAGAAGGAAATCCTGTCATGTACCACAACATGGATGAATCTTGAAAACATTATGCTAAGTGAAATAAACCAGTCATAAAAAGACAATTACTGTATGGTTCCACTTTTCTGAAGTATCTATAATAGTCAAATTCATAATAACAGAAAGTTGAATTATGGTTACTAGGGACTGGGAGAATAGAGGAATGAGAAATTGTTCAAAGAGCATAGAGTTTCAGTTTTGCAAGATGAAAAAATTCTAGAAATCCATTCCATAACAATATGAATATAGTTAGCACTACCGAATTGCACACTTAAAAATGGTCAAGATAGGGGGCACCTGGCTGGCTGGAGTATGTGACTCTTGATCTTGGGGTCGTAAGTTCAAACCCCAAGTTGGGTGTAGAGATTACCCACAAATAAAATCTTTTAAAGATGGTTAAGATGGTAAATACCATCAAAAAACAAATACCATGTTTTGTGTCTTTACCACAATTAAAACATAAATAAAAATAGATCAAATGTGACAAAAATTTGGTAATTGTTTTATTTTGGTGGTTTGTATATCTTATGCTAGCCTCTTTAATTTTGAATTTATATCAAAATTTTCATGACTTTTTTTCAGCAAAAAAATTTGAAATACATATGGCAGTTCATTAACATCTGTTCAATTAAGACAGGAAGTAATTGGGTGTTTTTGTATGCTTGGAACATTTCGTGATTCAGAATAAGTAATGGCAATAGAAACTTGACAACATTGGACCTTAAGTTTATTCAGTTTGAGTCCATGGGTTCCCATTCCAAATTATTATAAGAAAGTTAATCCAATACTAATCAACTGTGACCAGTGGAGAAGATCACATAGTTCAAACAGGACTGTATGAAGGTAATGCGGTCCATTCCCAGAAAAGTGATCTGGGCTTTGAAGAAACTGAAAATGTTTGCTATAGGTTGGAAGGGCAGGAATGATTTTCACTGTAGATTAAAAATCCAAACACAGATGGGTAATAAGACCTGCATGTATTTGGCTATCACAGTTTGATGCCATTATCCACTCGTGCCACTAATAAATCCTGAAACTCCTATGCTATTTTTTTCACTTTCTTGAAAGAGGGAAAAAACAAACAGAGGCGCCTGGTTAAGCATCTGCCTTAGGCTTAGGTCATGATCCCAGGATCCTGGAATCGAGTCCTGCATCGTGCTCCCTGCTGGGCGGGGAGCCTTCTTCTCCCTCTCCTTCTACTGTCCCCCTGCTTGTACTCTCTCACTCTATCTGTCAAAACAGATAAATAAAATCTTAAAAAAAAAAAAATACTCGCCACCTTCCAAAGTATCTACTCATGTGCCCTGAAAGCTAAAGCTGATAAACAATCTTTTCTTTAGGAAATGCTAAAAATTTGTCAGTTATATTAATGATCCAGGCAAGATGACTCATGAGTT
Source organism: Nasua narica (assembly GCA_028533885.1). Taxonomy (NCBI): domain Eukaryota; kingdom Metazoa; phylum Chordata; class Mammalia; order Carnivora; family Procyonidae; genus Nasua; species Nasua narica. The sequence goes on from CM052798.1 coordinate 51,904,524, forward strand.
TTACACAGTGTTATTACTGACTACATAAAAGGAAGAAATCAAATGGTATTATATTAGCGATGTAAGGGGAGAGATGGTTAACTACCCTTGTGGTTAGTATAGAATAATGTATAAAGTTGTCAAATCACTAAATTGTACACTTAAACTAATATAACATTGTGTGTCAACTATATTCAAATTTAAAAAGAAAAAGCAAAAATTGATAATAGCATCAACATCAAAACAAAATTGCATTCCCTGAATCAAATAGGTCATAAATGACTATCAACTGCCCCGCCCTCCAGATTACTGGGGAAATCTGTCCTATAATTTTACACCAACTCTTTATTGCTTTATTGCTTGCTCTTTATGTTTTTGCATAGTTTGAAGTTTCTGAATATGACCTATAAAGATGTTTCAAAAAGCTTATTATTTATTGTGTATCTTGAAATAATTACAGATTTACAAAAACTTGCTATAATGTAAAGTCCTTGACACCTACTTTGTCCTAATGTTTACATCATGCATTAACTATAGTGCAATGTCAAAAACAAGAAATTTATATTCGTACAATGTTGCATATAGTTCTGTGTCATTTTATCATTTATATATATTCCTGTAACCAGCATTGCAGTCAAGATATAGAATTCTTCCATCACCACAAAGATCTACTAATGAAGAACAAATGAAGAATACTTTTTCTTTTTTTCCCCTTTTATTTACCAGTTTCAAAATGCCAAGTTATACTCTTCCATCTTTCAATATCAAATGTAGAAATCTTACCTCCCTTTAAGTTTCTTTACTTTTTTTTACTTGTAATTGTCTAAATACTTCTTCTACATACATTGAGACCCACATAAGAAAAATATTACACTTTCCACTGACACTGCAAGAAGGAAACCATTTTCCTGCTAACTGGTAGCGACAGTTCCCCAACTGGCCTCCTCTGGTATCACTTCTGTGGAGACGGGAGGGTGCCAGGTAGGGACAGGAGTCCAGGTTCCCAGGAGACTTTCACTGACACTGTCAAAAGAGGCTTGCGACTGCTGGATGAGGATGAGGGTCCCATCTCCCAATTTGGTTTCTCTCTCACCACACCTGGCAAGGGTAGAAATCTAGGATCCCCACTCAGCTTTTTCTGACAGTGGTGGGAGTAGAGCTGCATTTTGTTCCAGGGTGCACTTCTGCAGTAGGGCAGTTATTATCTAAAAACTTTTCATCTTGCTAAGCTGGCCTTTTCCTTGTCCTTTGCTAGAAAGAACTAGATTTTATGAGGCCTCTTATTTGTCAGTTTCCATAGGTTTTTTCAGGTATGGCTTCTCCAGCACCCAGTTCAGGATATGGAAGTCAAAAAGGCAACCTAGAGAACTGGCTATCATGATCTTTCTTGGGGCCCCAGGTCCACAGTTGGTCAGCCTTCTCTTCACCTCACAGTCTTCTTATGTTTGTTTTATATATCACATCCAGGACTTTTGCCTGCACTTAGGGGAAGAATAGGGAGAAGTGCATCTACTCCATTGTGGTCCAGAACCAGGCACCTAGTGAGATTTTAGAACTTCATGAAGTTTAACTTTGTGCAGGCATTTTTTAATTTGATTAAGCATTAAGCAGCTGCGAGTAAACATTTCTTTGTCATCTAATTGAAGACAATAAGAGACATGAGTTATGGTGGAGGAACTATCTCTAAAAGCTAAACTTAAAAAATTCAGCATGTAGTGACCAAGATCAGCCACCCGATAAGTCATCTTCAAAGAACAAAGTGATTTCCTTTGGAAACCAGTAGCAGCAGGGCTTCCCTGTGGCCTAGATATGTGCTAAAATAAAGGAAGAAATGTGTGAACTGATTATTGATGTGAAACCTCAAAAGGGAGAGTGCTCCAAATCCAATTTTAATACTTACCACTTCAATATCATGAAGTAAGAAAATGCCCTGAACAGAGGAGTGGATTTCCCAATACTGTATTCTTTGACACTCTATCCCTACACAGAAAAATGTATGTGCTAGACTAACATAATTTGACTAATTCATTCCTTTTGTTCTGACTCCACAAAAAAAAGTAACTTCGCACTTATCTTTTGGACTCCCTGTCAAGTTCTTAGAGAAAATAAGCTGAGAAAAAAATCCAAACATCTGATACCTGTGGCAACTCTATTTCTCAGTATAATTCTTTAAATTGGCATTCTCACCATCTTTTGATTAGTGAGCCAGTCCCTAATTTCCAGACCTTCAAAGCTGAGAAGTAGATGATGAGAAGAGGGATCTTGACCCCTTATTAGGCTCTGATGACCTTCCCAAGCACTATCTCTAAACTCCTTAAATTATTCCAATTATGTACCTACTTCAAAAACAGGTAAAACTACATTGCTTTAACATGACCACAAATATTAATACCTAATAGATATTTAATTACAGTGAGCTAGGAACTATAAACAAAAAATACCCTTAAAGATTAATATTCAAGAGTATATGTTTCCAAAGGTAATCTGATAGCAATCATTCTTCAACTCAACCAATATTCATAGAGTGCCTGGTACTGTCCCAGGTCTTAGGATAGATTCGGAAAGGCAACAGACAAAACTCCTCTCTGTAAAATTTGCATTCTAGAGAGTGGAGACAAGACGGAAATAAGATGTATGTCATAGGGATGTTAGTAAGTAACATGCCCCATGGAAAAAAACAAAGGAAAGCAGGGTGAAGATCAAGAGTGTGGAGGTTGGGTGGGG
>CM052798.1:51907726-52008335 GCA_028533885.1 Nasua narica
GCTGGTAGAGGAGATAGTTCAGGAGGGCTTTGCAAGCAATTTTAGGTACATTCTGTTGGACTCTTTCCTAAATGGGATAATAGTTAACTGAATTGGTTTCCAGCTGGAGAATGACATGTTATTTTGTCCACTTTGTGAAATGTTAGGAAAGATGGTAGGAGGATCATTTGGGAGACCTGAATGAACATCAGTAGAGGAAGGAAGATTGGAGAGCAGTAGACAGATTTGAGAAGCGTATAGAATGTACCATCAAGAGGAATTAGTGGCAGGTTAGGTGAAGAAGGAGGAGGCAAACCCAATGTCACTGTTCTGTGGCTTAAGTGGAGAGATGATGTGCCATTCTCTAATCAAAGTAAGATAGGGGGTGGGTAGAGGGTGATTTAAGGTGATGATAATGAATTCATTTTTAGATTGATATGTTTGGGGAGTCTGGGGATCGTTATTGGCAGTAGGATATACGGAAAACATAAATATAATTTGGGCTGGAGATAAAGATTTGAAGAACATTAACAAGATGATAAGTTGATCCAGGTGTTGACATTGCAAAACCTAAAATGGAAGAAATACTGAAAAACTGAAATACTCCACTGAAAGTTAACCCAGGTATAAAAAATGATTTTGAAAAACAGATCCTTTGGAGAATGGTTATTACAAAAGATTCAAGTATTCTCCATGGGCAGTTATAAAGCAATCTATCTGCAGACGTACATTTAGTATGTGTATGGGCTAATTGCCATGGATTTATTTGCTAATGGTGGTTTTGGTGGGTTTGTTTGTTTTTCTCAGTTACAACTGGAAGAAATTTTCTCCCATGTTCATCTTTGCCCAGTATATGATTTGGAACAGCTCACTACATTTAACAACTTCAGTTCAGAACATTGCCAGGATTGAAAAAGCAAAGTGTGACATGTCCTATGAGTTAAAATGCATTGCCAAGTATCTCCAGGGTGCCTTAACTCCGTGTGATTAGCTTACCCATTCATCATGTGTTCATGTAAAATTTTACCATTCTGGCTTCAGAGATTATTGGGCACCTGTCTACAGGTGCCCAATAATCAAGATGTAACTGAGTTAGGGGATTCTACTGCTGGAAGAAAACTTAGAATTGACTAAAGCCAAACCTCATTTGAGAATTACATATCTTGGAAAAATCTTTAAGGCTATTTGGGGAAGCTTGCAATTATGGGTCAAAATCCATTAATGAGCTGTGAAATCACTTTGGTAGGTTGCTACTTGCTTCCTTAAAAAACTGAAATAAAATAAAAATAGAGGAAAATAGACTAAAAAATATCAAATCTTGTCACACATAGAACAGGTAAATATTGTTTCGTGGAAAAATAAGCATGGATAGGAATAGAGAAGAAAAGCATTTTAGTGACAATGCCAACCTGAGTAAATGTGGGAGAGTAAGAAAAAATAAAGGATATGTGGGGAATATCAAATGGTTCACTATGGTTATTGTTGAATATAAATGCAGATGACTTATGAGAGATAAAACTAGACCATTACCAGATTCTATATTACATTGGGTAGTGAAAAAGAATTAAGGAATCAATATGTCATTTAGTAGGCAACAGAGAATAATGGAAGGTTAATCAACATGATAGAAAGTTTAATCCTTGAGCTTTAGGGAAGGTCATCCTGTACAGAGATCAGGTGGTGTTTGTAGCAATAATCCAGACGTAAGGAACTCAAAATCTATATTTGCCAAATTTCTTCCTGACTCAGGACTTTCTACAGGATGTTTCCTTTGCCTGGATAATCTCCACCATAGCTGCTATCTTAGCATATCTATCTTAGCATATCTATCTAAGCATAACTTATGCTTAAGTTATTTACTTAAAATCAGTGAAATTTACTCCCTAAGAGAAACTTCCTGACCTTCAACACTAGGTTAGGATATATATCACACTTACAATCAAATAAATAATGTGTGATTATTTAATGTCTATATCATCTGGTAGAATGTAAGGTCCATAGCAGAGGGAATTTGTTTTGTTCAAAGCAATATTTTCAGCAATTAGAGTGGTACCTTTTATGCTCTTTATTAATAATTTTTTGTTGAATAAATGAAGGAGTGTTGATAGTGACTACAGAAAGAAAATTAAATGCAGAGGACCTTGTAAACAAAAACCCGGCAGGACTCAGGACTTACTAGGTGTGGTAGCAAGGAAAAGTAAAGAGCCAAAGATTGTCATTCCTTCTTTCAACAAGCATTTGTCACATATATTGTCTATGTGAGGCACTGTGCTGGACCCTAGGAAAATGGAGATGAATAAGATATAACTTCATAGTCAAAAGTCAGAGCAAATTCCTACAAGCAATTTAGGTACTTTCCGTTGGACTCTTTCCTAAATGGGATAATAGTTAACTGAATGGTTTCCAGCTAGAGGATGACATGTTATTCTGTCCACTCTGTGAAATGTGTCAGGAAAGATGGCAAGAGGATCATTTTGTGTATGTATGTATACATATACATATTTTACATATATATATATATTTCCGAAGCACTTGATATACAGTAGCCTGATAACAACTTCACAAGGAAGGTACTATTATCAACCTCATTTTATAAATGAGGAAACAAAGACAAAGAGAGACAAATACCCTGCCTAATTCACTCTGATAAGTGGCAGAGCTGGGATTTGGTTCCATTTTCTTAATTACCCTGCTATACTGCTGCTCCAGCCTGAAGCAGGGAACACAGACAGGTAAGCAGATTATCACAAAATGACATACTAATATATGCACACACGTGGTCCAGAAGTAGCCTAGAGAATAAAGTGGTCATCTATTAGGGAGGGTCAGGGAAGGCTCAATAGGGGAAAGGGACACAGAACTGAGTTTGCCATGTGGGAAACACGATAAGTAGCGCACTCTACGTGACATCTCTTCAAGATCAGAAAGTATGAAATAACTGATGTTTAGGGGACTGACAATAAGTTTGGAATTTCTGGAAAATTCCTGGAAGCAGAGGACAACAAATGAGGCCAAAGAGGTTAGTGGGAGAGGTTTGTCTACTATCCTAAGGAGCTGAGACCTGACTCTGAAGGCTGTAGGGAATACAGAAGCATTATAAGCAGAGGGGTGTGTAGCATACACACAAGATCAGACTTGCTTATTAGAAATACTGTGAAGCAGAAAGACAGAGTAGGAGGCCACTGTAATCAGTTAGGCAAGAGGTTATGGGACTAACTTAAGAGAGTAATAGTGGATACAGAAAGAAAAGGATCTATGAATGTTACAGAACTTGGAGAGGCACTGGATGTTGGGAAGAGAAAAGGAGAAAGTAAAGTCTTTTCAATTTTCTTGACTTACAACATCAGACAACTAAAGGGTGGATGGGACAATCAACTCAGGGAGAGGGGGATTGCAGAGATTAAAGATGGTGGATGCCATTTGCAGCATGTGTCATTAGGGATAGCCTAACTTTCTGTGTAAAAAGTGATATACTCAGTAATGTGGGGTCTCAACTAAGTAAAATGTTTGAAGTTCATCATGGAAGCCATGGGTGTGAATACAGTCACTGAGAAGGAACAAAGAAAAGATTTGAGGGCTTAGCATAGAACCTTGGGGCATTGATCATAGCAGGGGTGGGAGGAAGAGGGGGAGCCAGGGAAGTAAAGTAAATGTGATGAGAGGCAAGAGGACATTCAGCCAATGCATCACACATCACAGAAACAACCTCCCCATGTCTGCCATCTGGCAAATTCTTGTGTGTTTGTTTTTCCTGGCTCAAGTCAGGTGTTCCCTACTTTGGAAAGGTTTCCTTGATTGCCCTTTTCAATGTAAATGCTTTTTATCCTTTGTTACCAACTGCTACTTGTGTATAACTTGCATTTTATAGGAACTATCCCCTCACATTTCTGTCTGAACATCTGTCTTAATGCTTGATTATAAGCATCTAGAGGACTAGAAATACTTAATCACATTTCCTATAGAAGATGCTTAATAAATGTGTGTTGAATGGAACACGTTGGGAAACACCGGGTACCATTTAGAATTGCTCAGAAAGAGCCAGTACAAAATCAGTCTAATTCTATTCCCACTTGATGTTTTTAGAGTACAGTTACTTACAGTTCTCGAAATAACTCATGTTGATCTCTTGTCCTGGAAAACTCATCTCCTATTAATTGCCTAGTGAAGTCCTACTAATCTTCTTTCAGAGCCCAGTTACATCATCCAGGAAGCCTTTGTCACTGCCAGCCCAGATATCAGGCCACCACCAACACCCCGAGATGCAGAAGTCAATCATCCCTCTTCCACACAAACTCTGTCTTATGCATATTTCTGATTGCATTTTTTTTTGCACTGACCACACACTATGGTTCTGATGCATTTATCTGTCTCACATCCTACACTGTGAGCTTCTTGAGTGAAAAATAAATGTCTTGAACATCTGTGGCTCCAGCAGCTATCACAGAAACCGGCCCATGGTGGGTACTTGGGAAATGGGTAAAGAATTGGACGGTTCATATCTTGTGACCATTACGTGGGCTACCACTAGAGGACACTAGCGGCTCAATCAGACTGAAAGTGCTTGAGGCGTTCCCAGGGGCTGAGACTGGAGGACAAGGCTGTTTGTGAAGGTACCAGAACTCAAGCCTGGACTTCTGTATTTCACCAAGACAGCAGGACAGAAGGTGGTTTGCTCTTATTTCTGCCTCAGCTTCTGTGCACTGAATATCTTACTGGCTTTCTAACTACCTTCTCTGCCTCCATGCTCTCGGGCATACAATGCGTTCCTCTTACTTCATCAGGTGGGTCTGAGGAACTGCTCTATTCAAGTCTTCTTAGCATAGTGTACAAGGCTCTGTGCACTTGCCCAACCTGTCTTTGCAATTGTATGTCTGCCCCTGGTCCTGATCATCCCCGGTACTACAAAGGCTCAAGGAATGTTTGTTGAGCTGTGAAGTCATGATTTTTCCATGAGGGGCCATTAGGTGACAGATCTGAGACTAGTGATTAGTTCCAAATGACCTGGGCAGGATGAAGGAGAGCAAAAATGAGGACACCCTGAGGTCAAGCTAAGATTTGTGATGTAAATGCACACTTGATTACCTACCAGCTGGAACCTTATTTGACCTGAAACGAGTTCTACTGTTCAATCCCTGTGTGGAGTCATTCAATTTTTAAGGTGCTATTTTAGTTTATCAAAAATTAAATATGTTCTCCCCTCCCAAATTCCACTGGAGAAGTGTATTTGTCATATTAAGATACTTTTATCAAGTTCAACAGCCTTCTTGTCAAAAGTCTGTTGCAGTTACTCACTCAGAATTATAAATATCTTTAGTCTCAGATGTTTTTGTGTTGGAGGAAGGGAGAGTGAAAAATGAGGAGGGTAAGGGAGGAAGTTGACTTTTTAAAAATTATTACCATGTTAAATGTTTTGAATAGCTTCTATTGTTCTTCCTCGGGGTCTAAGGTTTATTGGACATGCTGATCTGAATGGGTATGGCCTCATGTTAGTAAGGTTGTGGGGGATGGTTGGTGTTTTGCTTGGCCCTGTGTTCATATTGTTTTTCCTGCAAGGGATAGTGGTATTTCTCCTGAATAATTATTAATAACTTATTTTCGTCTTGTAAACAGTGTGCGTAACTGATGGTGTTTCCCTCTTTGCAGTGGTTGTGATTGTGCAATGGCTGAAAGTTTTGTGTCTCACTTCTAGTAGACTCATTTTTCAAATGGAGTAAAAATAGCAACTATTATTGAATACTTAATATGTTCCAGACACTGAACCTATGTGCACATAATCCTCACTACCTATAGTAATTTATGAATTAAGTTCTACTTTTATCTCCATTTTACGGATGGAAAAAACTGAGACTAGAGAAATTGAGTAAAGTGCCCAAGGGTTACTCAGCCCTAGTTCTTTGTGATAGCAAAGTTTGGGTAGCAAGTATGACATTTAGACCACAAATACAGATATATACAAAAAATTTAGTTAGTTAATTATTTTTTAAGGATTTTATTTATTTATTTTTTAAAGATTTTATTTTTTTATTTGACAGAGAGAGGACACAAGCTGGGGGAGCAGGAGAAGGAGAAGCAGGCTTCTCACTGAGCAGAAAGCCTGATATGGGTCTTGATCCCAGGACCCTGGGACCATGACCTGAGCCAAAGGTAGACGCTTAACTGACTGAGCCACCCAGGTGCCCCTATTTATTTATTTTAGAGAGAGAATGAGAAAGTGCATGAATTGGGAGGGGGGAGGAACAGAGGAGGAGGGAGAAAAAGGGGAATGAACCTCATGATCTGGGGCCAATCCCAGGACTCTAAGTCCTCAGCCAAAGCAGAAACCAAGAGTTTGACAATGGACTGAGCCACCCAGGCACTCTTCCTTTATTTATTTTTATAAAATTAACCAAAATCATTCTCTGAGCTTGCTTTGCCAGGGTGGTAGAAAATTCAATCTGAGTCACTACTGGAACTCATCATATCATGGGACTGTCCTATGGTCCTAGAGTGAATTGTAGGTAGTACCACATTATCTGAGAGGCAGTCATTGGTCTCCTTACTGAGTACCACTGAGATTCTCACTGTTCCAGACTATAATCTGATCCTTCTGACCTGGCCACTCTCCTGCTCCATCTCACATCTGAGGCTTCGAAGGGGATCTTTGGAGTTTAGAAGTTTGGAACTCTAGTGCCCAGGATGCCACTCTCATGGCACATCAAAGAGACATTCCCACAGTCAAGTGCCACCTCCCTGGAAGGCTGTTTCTGCTACTGAAAGATGTGTAGTCTCTGAATTTGACCCTCTTCCTGAGTTTCTCAAAATTCCTCTCTACTCTTATTCTCAGGGTAATAGTAGAATAGTTTCTTCAACAAGCTCTCACTTCATACCACAAAGAGTCCTTCACTTTAAGCATCTTTTGTTTTCCACCCTGGAAAAATCCCAGAGGCTATGATATAACAAAGGTCTGTCTGTGAGATACGAAAATACAGGAAAAATAAAGGTAAGGTAATGTTCCCATAAATTGTTTTGCCATGTGCCTTTTTCTAAGTTGATCAGATGGGTTAGTCTGAATGGGTGTGGATTGGTTAATGAAGTATAATGAGTTTTGATGAGTGTGTCTTTCCCTGAAAAGTCTGTTTTATATAATCCATTTGCAGGAATAGTAGTATTTCTGTTAAACCTCTGGTTTATTTTTATGTTATGGATACCATGAGTCATATGGCAGACATTTCCCTTTCTATAGGTCTTTTGAAGACATTTTGATCAGCTATGTGTCTGTGTATTCTGATATTCCTAAGAAATGCTTTCTAGGTTGAAATTTATGAAATAAAGAGAGATTTGTTTTAAAAACACACTGCACATTATCATATATGTCAGGTCATGGTGGGGAGGGAGGTCTCATGAACGTGGGCTCTAATTCAGTCTTTTAAAAGAATATTTAACATTTCTCTTTTTAAATAGCTAGATTCTAGATTTTTATGTTTAAGATTTTTATGTTTAAGAAATATGCTGTTAATACTAAATAACACTTGTTTAGACCTGATATCACAAATATATATATCAACAACACAATTTATAAAATAAACCCAATATATATAAACAACCCAAGAACATATAAGGCCTTCACCTTTGTTTCTTTATTTGTTTTTCCCCCATCAGATTGGGGGAAGGGAAAGTCAGTCCAGAAGGCACAGAACCCTTGGGCCAACAGGCTAGAAGCAAAGCACAGTATGGATTTGCATGTACTTATACCTCCTCTGCCCCAAGGCAGCTCCATAGACTTGAACTTCCCCACCCTTCAGAACAGGAGGGAATTGAATTTATTTCCACTTAAGTTCTGAGAGGTTGCCATGTTCCCTGTGGGCACTCAATAAATACTGCTTAAATTGAATGCTACCCTGTGCTATCTTCCTCTCTCTCTTTTTCCTTCCCTGGTCCTCTGGCTATTTCTTAGGGCCTTGAAAATTCATATATATATATGACACCAACTTTCTGTGTCCCTTTATCTCTGCTTTGCTTGACAAACACGTTTACCACACATTTGCTCTTTCCATTTTCCCACGAATTGTCTTTCCCCCCTTTGAGGTCTCAGACTCTTACCCCCTTCTCTTTAGTTCAGGATGACATAGAAGTCTTAGTTGCCTGGCTGGCTATGGGTCTCATATTGTTATGAGGCTTTCATGTATGCAATCACATTTGGTTTTCTTCTGTTAATTTTCTTCTGACAGTTTAATTAGTAGACCAGCCAAAAGAATCTAGAAGGGTAGAGGAAAAATTTTTCCTCCCCTACACATCAAAAATCTTTGCCTTTTTTTCAAGAAATGAGACACATTTGAAAATTTTTATAAGTGCTCAGAATAACTAATTTTACACTTTTCCCCCATAAAACACCATTTTCGGTCCCTAAATATGGGAATGCAGGAAAAGCTAATTGGTTTATATTAATCACAATATGTCTGAGTTATGTAGAGTATTGTGTCAGCACTCCTCTAAATTTTCTGTTTGCACTCTGCCCAGACAGCACTGCATTCCTCTGTTCCTTCTGACACAAATACAGTGACATTTCACCAGGTTACTATTAGCCTAGAGGGAATACTAACTTTCCCCTTCCCCTAGAGTTTATATCCCATTCCAGTAACTTGGCCCCAGATACTGGCACAGAAACACTAGTTGCATAAAGTCCTTGGAGCCCGATACTTGCTTTTTGCCCTCTGTGCCCCCAGTTTTAAAGACTGAAATGGACACTGGCTTGCTACTACTTTCCTACAGCCACTTTCTGGTGAAGATTTAAAGGGTGTGATCAACCGCCTCTGGGGTTTCACAGAAGTTTCTGTACTGCCTTGGGAATTAAAATTAATCCTCCAAACATCATTGGTACCTGGAAAGGTAACAAAGTAATTGCTATCTAAAAGGGTATATGGAGGATTGAACTTTAAAGTGTCTCTGGTATGGATAGACTATAAGCAAAACCTCTTCCTTTTGTTTAGGAGAAAAATCATATTTTCTTTTCCCTTTAAGCTCTCACTATTTAGAGTCTAACGTGTGCCAAGCATTTTATACAAAATATCTCATTTACTCTTTAGAGCAACCCTGCAAGTTAATATGATGACCACTCCCGCCCCATTTGGCAGATGAGAAACTGAGACTAAGAGAAGTTAAGTGACTTGGCAAATATAGTAGAGTTGAAACTTGTTATATATGGGTATCTTTATGTTACTGAAGTCAATTTTTATGCCTAGAAAAGAGCTACTCAGGATTATTTTAGTGCACAATTAGTATTCAATGAACTCGAAATCCTTATTTTTCTTAAGCTTGTATGCTAGTTTACAAATTTAATTAAGATACTCATAAATCTAGAAAGTTTTATCATTTCTTTGAAGAAACACTTTACAACTTAATTAAATTATTTGAATAGTTAGCCACATTTATTAATGTGATAATTTTTTTTCCTTTTTAAGTACATTGTGTGACTTAATAATCTCCCCAATAACTTAAGTAATTCTTATAAACCTAATAAATTAAATTTATAGATATGGTGAACTAGAGGTTCTCTTAAATGTTCTAAGTGAAATTTCAGTCTGAGGTTATAAGTCTGAAGCAATGAATCAATTACTCATTTTAACTTGGAATTATAAGGTTAACCTGTTATTTTAATAGGCCTAATTTTCTTGAACAATACAAATAATTAAAATACAAATAAACAGTACAAATACAATACAATACAATACAAATACAATACAAATAAACATTACAAATAATTAAACTTCAAAATAAGCACAGATTCCTAAACACAGATATTTTAGTGCTAACTTTTATCTTTTGGTTTTCTTATACATAACACTAAATTTTGCTATCATTAAAAGATAAGGACACAATACCTCCCCAATAATTTTGATGTTATTTTCCTGAAGTAATTTTAGGGGCTACCTTCTCAATTTTCTGGGGTTTCTTAAAAACCAGAATTACCAACTAGACATGACTGAACCCTTATTTGCCTTATTTGCAATACTGTTGGGACACATTGAGCTCTATTTACATAAATCAATTATTTCCATAGTAGATAGCATTCTAAAATGACCCCAAAGATTTCTGCCCCCTGGTATACACAACCTGTATAACCATCTCCTCTTGTGCATGGGTAGAACTTGTGAATATGAATTATCACTCCTGCAATTGTTATGTTACATGGCAAAAGAAGTTTTCCAGATGTAATGAATTTCCAGATGTAATGAATTTGAGTTCATCAGAGGAAAAAAATTCCTGGGTGGGCCTAACTTAATCAGGTTCAGATGAGCCTTAAAATAAATGAGAAATAGTGACAGTTCTTTCCTGCTGGCCTTAGAAAGGGACTTTCAAGCCTCAACTGAGATCATAGTCCAGGATGAAACCTTGGTTTCAATCTAATGAAACCCTGAAGATCCAGCTAACCCACACCCAGAGCCCCATAGGAACTGTGAGATAATAAATTTGTTCTGCTTTAACCTATAAAGTTTGCGGTGATTTGTTAGAAATTGATAAAAATCTAATACATTCTCTAACTAGGGTCCTCTCACCACCTGTATGCTTCAAGATCAAGTTATACATACCTAAATCTTCTGCTTACTAACAGAGATCTGAACCCACCCCCATCAGCACCACCCCCTAGGCTATTGTCTTTTGATAGACTTTTGCATCATTTGCCACCTCACATATTTAAATATCTTCCTACCTGCAAGAAATCTGTCAGGTTTCTAAGTTCCTGTAGATAGTAACTTGTGAGAGCTCCTCTGTGTTTGTTATATTCTTCCTGTATTTGGGCCATAACACTTCTAGAAAGTACAATGACATCTCATTAAATTCTGTATATCATTTGTCATTCTGTCTAACTATTCCAATATCAGTTTCTGGAAAACACTGGAGTCCAAATCTGTCTGATTCTAGAGTCAGACTCTTTCTACTCTTCCCTTTAGTAAACAAGGGTAAGCTAAGTTTTGATGAACAGTCATGAGTGCTGGAATGATACTGAGATTCCCATTGTCCCTTACCATCCTGAGAGCATTATAAAATTTCTCTGGTTTATGCTTTTTGATTTCTCTCTGGTTTATCTAACTCAGTAGTAATTATATTCTAACATATCACTTACTTAGTCCCTCAAAAATGTATAATGAGCCTTCATCAAGCGATCCGTAAGTCCACTTGTGCATTTATTCATTAAGCTTTCCTCTTAACAGTACAAAGATAGCTGATCCATAGTGCATGATACTCTGAGACATAGCAAGCATAAAAGACACAATTCCTATTCTATAAGACTTTATGACCTAGTTGTAAATAAGGTATGGATACAAAATGTTCATAGTTTTGCATACAAAATAATATAGGTTAAGTGTTACATGTTAAGTGATATCATTGGTAAAAATAATAAGTGGAGGTATAGATGAGGGTAAGTTAAAAATACTTCATGGAGCAAGTAGAATTAAGTTCATTTATTCATTCAACAAACATTTATTTAGAATTGCTGGTAGCCCAGAGGGCCCAAGAATAAGGCATAGCCACCCTTTTCATCAAGCTCACATTGTAGCCAAGAAAACAAAAGCATAAGAAAAATATGAGGACACACACTATGATAAGTACTATTACAATGGTGTATACAATATGCAATGCAAAGCAAGTGAAGAGAGGGATTGGGCTGACCATGAGAATGGGTGGAGGTCGGTAGTGAGGGACCATTTCAAGAAGTCATATTTTTGCTGAGCCTGATACCCTGATAGCCTGAATAACACTTGCCTTTTCTTAACCATTTCCTGCATGCTAAGAACTGCCCCCAAGCTCTTTATCCTAACGAACCTCATAGGATCCTCACCACAACTTTTTTTTTCTTTTTTTCTTTTTTATCAAGGATATAATGGCAGTGGGGAGTAATTCCTAAACAGGACACTAAAGACATCTTGTCTTTTCCTTCACCACTGCTCCAATCAAAGCTATTCTCATCTCTCTCAGACTTTGGTAGAAGCTGCTCTCTCTGCTGCTCCCATTGCCTTACACCTGTTCTCCTTGTGGCCTTTTAAAAACACCAACAAGATAATGTCAGTGTTCTAAACAGACTCCAACAGCTTCCCATCTCAGTTGCTTTAAAACCTAAGGTTCTTAGCATAGCTTTCAAGATCCTACATGATTTTTGAGATCCTACAAGATCCTCAACCACTGCGACATCATTTCCAACCACTCTGTCCTGAATCCGTCCCTCTACAGCAACCTTTCCTCCCTCTTTGCTGCTCCTCAAATGTACCACAAATGCTCCTTGCTGATCTTCCTGCCTTGGAACACCATCTTCCTGATATCAACACACCTCACGCCTTTATTCATTCAAGTTTCTGATCAAATGTCATCTTCTTGGAAAAGTCTTCCTAACCAGCCTGTGGAAAACACTACCTACTCTCATTTCCAGTCCCACATCACTCTGAGCCCTTACCCTGCTTATTGTTCATCATGACATTTATTGGATATTTTCTGTCCTCCTCAATGAGAATAAAGGCCTTACACTTTATACTGTTCTTTACTCTATCCCCAATGTGCAGCACAAAGCCTACCACTAGAACCTCAATAAATATTGTTGAATTTGTGCATTCATGAATGAATGAAATGACTTGTTAACAGTCACATTCTGGGTGTATGGCAGAGCCCGCTTTTGGATCCAGTCTTGTCTAATTCCAGACTCCAAGTTCTTAAACACTTCTTGCTCCTGAGGAAGACGAGGAAGGATAAGTTGGCACTGGAGAAAGCTGGAGCATAGGGGATATGAGAATGAGGGTCCTAAAGGTGAAAGTAGGAAGGTGGTTTGGGATGATCATGAAGGATATGGAAGTCTTGGAAAAGAAGCTTACAGTTTCCCCTGTGAACATGGAGAGAAGGCTTACAGCATGGTGTTAAGAGCCCCTCTAAATGCTAATGGTGAGAGTTTGAGACCATCTGAACTGGGGAAAGGGCATTCATGTACACTCTAATGATACTTCAGATCTTTTTTTCATCTCCATTAGAATTCTACAGAACACTGCAATCTAAAAGGGACTTAGTGGAGAATTTAGTAAATAGGTTTCTTTCTGGTATTTTTCACACCTGACTTGGTACAGACTTCTTTTAATAGAGATTTTATTTATTTATTTGATATATAGAGAGAGCACAAGTAGAGGGAGCAGTAGGCAGAGGGAGAGGGAGAAACGGGCTCCCCGCTGAGCAGAGAGCCTGATGTGGGTCTGGATCCCAGGACCCTGGGATCATGCATGACCCGAGCCAAAGGGAGATGCTTCATGACTGAGCCACCCAGGACCCCCAGTATAGACTTCTAAAAGCTGAAGCTTCACATTATGGTTGGCTTTGCCCTCCAATCTCTTTTGGTGATCATTCTGCATGTTGTTAATCATAATTATTATACTTCTTTTTAAATGCAAATGTGTATATATTGTCCCTGGTCCCTGTTGAGCAGCATCCCTTAATTTTTATTTTATTATTATTTTTGTATGTGTGTATGGTGGGGTAAGCAAGGGAAGAGGTGAGTCTCAGGTTTCCGAATCCATACCTCCTGGTATTCTTATGGCCAGGGAAATAATTGAAGTTTGCATCTTTTTAGTTCAATTCTAGGTTCTTTATATGATGGATTTTGTTTGTTGCCCTTGATAATTATTTTCCAATGAAGTCCCTAAATAATTTCTCTCTGTTTTTAAATTTCCAAAGTTTTGTTATCCTCTCTGGTGCATTAGAGAACATAAAACAGATTTTACAAATCTGTTTTACATGTGAGCTGCCTAATTTATGTCAGCTATCATGTTCTCGCTGGGTGGCTATGGTAGGTTTCACAATATGCCGAAGCTCATATTCAAATACAAACTATAGACCAGCATGTAAACAAGGGCAGAGAAATATTTTCTTTCTTCCACTGAGTAACTCAAAATAAAAGGGTGAGAAAAGGCAGCTTCATGTGGGTTTAATCCTGGCTGGAGAGCAATGAAGCAACAACAGTCTCTTTCGTTTTGGTGGTAATCAAAGCATGCGAAGCTGTGGGTGTTGACTCTTTGAAAATCAGCAGAACCGTACCATGTATGCTGGCAAGCAGCACCCTGGTTTTTCTCCAAGCTGAGAAAACAGCCCCAACCAGCCCCCTGACTGAGCAGAAAAAGCAGCAGGAGATGCCTAAGAGGCATGAAGGGCACCAGGGAGATAGATAGCCTTTTATGCTCTCAGGCAGATTCAAAGTTTCTGAAAAGCCACCACGCAAAGAATCAATAACAAAGGCCCAGAAAGAACCACACTGATGGGGTAGGGAAGCTCAAGAGTGGCAAAATGTATGTTGACCCTCATTTTCCAGTCAGCCTCTCGGGCTTTTAAAATCACTGGAGATGCTAGGAAAGGGGCATATACTCTTCTATAGTAGGAAAATAGGTCTTGATTTTTGTATTTGGAATTGTGTTTTCCTTCTGATGGAGAGACATGGGATATAGCAGTGCTGTTGTTTACCCATGCATTCATGCAAATGAGAAAAAGATCCTTCTTCCTTAGAGATCCCTCACCCACTTGCTTAGCACCCTTGTGTGATGAATACCTTGCATATAATAAACAGCCATCTGAGATAGAGTGAGCCTTAGTACACTGCAAGAGTGTGGAAGGTTTGTTAAGGAAATAAAATACTTGAGAGCTCCTGACTTTATCTGGTGTTCGAGGAAGTTTATCCCCTTTTTGGTACCACCTTCACTTAGACTTACATGCTACTGACCTACTGTATCTAAATCTATGCTAAATCACCCCTTTGCAACATGCAAATTAACCTCCCAATCTAAATCCCATGCATCAGAATTTCCACTTAAGGTTGTGCTGCTCCATCTTGTTGGTTTATATTTTATTGATGTTGTTAATAATAAATATAATTATTTTATTTCTTTGTTGGACAAGTTTAGTTTGAAGGTGCAAAGGCAATTATTTTAATTTTTTAATTTATATATAAAGATTAAAATGTCTTGTATTCAGAAAAAATTAAATTACTAAAAAAAATAAAACAAGAATCACAATACAAGCCAAATAATATATCAAATTAGGCGTTCAGATCAGGTTCCTATTCTAGGCTAGTATAAATAATAAAATAAACATTATAAAATACGTATTTTATATTATAAAATTATTAAAATAATAATTATTTTTATAAAGTTTATGCCATGCAGGGTTTTTTTTGCAGTGATAATATATTAGATGATTCCTGATGTGATATCTTGATAAAATCTTGAGCCAAGAAGAAAAAAATGTCAGATTACTAACTTCCTCTTGAAAGTCACAGTTATCTGTGAAGACTTCATCTTAGGCTCCTTCTCTTGGGTTACTTTGCTTTCTTTACTATTAGAAGTTACCTTCTTTTTTACTTAATACCATAATTGTTTCCCTGTCCTCCATCCCCAAATGTCACTCTTGACCTTTGCTGTGTGACTACCTGAAGTTATACACTAAGCATGCATGAATTCTTTTTCACATCTTTTAGAAACTTCATTTGGTGCTTCTATGTTCTACCATTTCAATTCAACTCAATTCAGCAATTATTTCTTGATAAAAAATTATGTACAGATCACTCGACAAGGTCTTTGGGGAACACAAAGTTGAAAGAAATGTAGACCTTGCACTTAGCATTCAATAGGCAATAGCAACGATGATAATAATAACTGGCATTTAACTTCTATTCAGTGTAGTATTAGAAGTCCTAGCCATAGCAATCAGACAAGAAAAAGAAATAAGAGACAAAGAAGAGGCAAAGAAATATCGGTAAAGAAGAAATTAAACTGTCACTATCTGTAGATGACATGGTACTATACATAGAAAATTTTAACAACTCCACCAAAAAAACTACTAGAAGTAATGAATGAATTCAGTAAAGTGGCAAGATACAAAATTAATACCTAGGAATCAGTAGCATTTCTATACACTAACAACAAAGTCACAGAAAGGGAAATTTAAAAACAATACTATTTACAATTACACCGAAAAGAATAAACTTCTCAGGAATAAACTTAAGCAAAGAGGTGAAAAACCTGTTCTCTGCAAACAATGAAACACTAATTAAAGAAATGAAGACTTCACACAAATGGAAAGATATTCCATGCTGATGGATTAGAAGAATTAGCATTATCAAAATGTCCATATTACCCAAAGCAATCTACAGAATCAATGCAATCCCTATCAAAACACCAACAGCATTGTCCACAAAACTAGAACAAATAATACAAAAATTTATATGGAACTACAGAAGACCACAAATAGCCAAAGCAATTCTGAGAAAGAATAAAGCTGAATGTACCAAAATCCAGATTTCAAGATATACTACAAAGCTGTAGTAATAATCAAAACAGTATAGTACTGGCACAAAAATAGACACAGATCAATGCAACAGATTACAAACCCCAGAAATAAACTACATATATATGGTCAATTCATCTTTGATAAAGGAAGTAAGAATATGCAATGGGAGAAAGACAATATTTTCAACAAATGGTGTTGGGAAAAAAACAGCCACTTGTAAAAAGAATGAAACTGGACCACTTTTAACACCATACACAAAAATAAACTCAAAATGGATTAAGACCTAAACATGAGACCTGAAATCATAAAAATCCTAGAAGAGAACACAGGCAGTAATTTCTCTGACAGCCATAGCAACATTTTTCTAGATGTTTCTCCTGAGGCAAAGGAAACAAAAGCAAAAATAAACTATTGGCACTATATCAAAATAAAAACTTTTGTATAGCAAAGGAAACCATCAACCAAATAAAAAGACAACCTACTGAATGGGAGAAGATATTTGCAAATGATATATCTGGTAAAGGGTTAATATCCAAGATATATAAAGTCAACAGCATAAAAACAAGCAATCTAATAAAAAATGAGAAGAGGACCATTTTTTTTCCCAAAGAAGACATCCAGGTGGCCAACAGACACATGTAAAGATGCTCAACCTCACTCATCATCAGGGAAATGTAAATCAAAACCACAATGAGGTATTACCTCACACCTGTCAGAATGGCTAAAATCAAAAACACAAGAAACAACAATTGTTGGTAGGGATGTGGAGAAAAAGGAACTTTCCTACGCAGTTGGTAGGAATGCAAACTCGTGTAGGAATGTGAACTTCTGTGGAAAACAGTATGGAGATTCCTCAAAAAAATTAAAAATTAAAAAAAATTAAAAATTAAAAATATACTATAGTGTATTCTTATCATTAGTTTACCAATAAGAACTCTGAAGCTTCTAGAGGATAAGTGGTATTCTTAAAATCAGAAAGCCAGTAAGTGGTAGATTAAACATAATAAGGAGCGTGTACCAAGAGCTGACCAGAACCGGACCCAGGCCTCATCTCACCTACATGCTCATGGACTGACTTGTGTGTGTCTGTGTTTGTGTGTGTGTGTGTGTGTGTGTGTGTGTGTGTGTGTGTGTGAGCTTCCACTAGCAGCTTTATTCCACCAGAAAGCAAGTTTCACACAATTGTAAAGTGTTCTTGAGGATTCCAAACTCAATTTCATCACGCATTTCGCTTGGCTTCATATGCGTCACACGAAGAAAACACAAGACAAAGTCACACGACCTACAAGATACAACGAGGCGTTAACAAACCAAATTCAAAGTCAGTTACTGTGTTCAAGCAGTGGAGGATCTCCGTTATGTTCTGGGATCCATCTGGCAGGATCTTCGGCAGCCGTTCCCTTTTTGATGACATCAGATGTGAAAGGGTCTGCATCTGGGAGTCTGACAGGTTGCTGTAAAAATCCTCCCTTTTTAAAGGAGTTTAATCAGTCTGCGGCCTTTGCAGGCCTCCCCTGGCTCTGCTGATTTTCGGTTTGGGCATCGTCAACCTGTGCTGGTTTCATCAATATCCAGTCTTAGCGGCGATGCCCTTAGCTGCTTCCATCACTGCTTGACATGAGTGCCTCCATCTTGTGCCCTACATACATTCACAGAAGTTTCATTTTATTTCTCTCCTACCTTAAACACAGTAAGCCCTCTTACTTTCTTCCTATTTATTTGCATGCTATCCTCTCAGGAACCTGCATCTTTGCCCCAAGGACTTCTTCCAATAAGAACTTATGAAACTCACCATTAACTTCCTCAGGCTGGGCTTTCCTCTTATGAAGAAAGATGAACTTTCATCTTATGAAACTCACCATTAACTTCCTCAGGCTGGGCTTCCCTAACACGGTCCCTAGCAGGTGAGACTAAGTAGCTCCTGTTTGGATTTCACGTGCAACCAACAAATCCACTCTCACTTAACTCCTGCTTTGTCTCTTTCTGATCCTAGGCCATGAGCTGCTAGCAGGCGGGGACTATCATTCATCACACAGTCACCCAACTGGTGATTGTTTACCCAAGAATGAAGAAACAATAATCCAAAAATGATTTCTATTTGATTTTAGAATGCATTTCCTGTATTCCCATGTGCTATAAACACAATCACCCACGACTAGAGATGTCACCCTCAGACTTTCAGTAAAACACTGATAAAGCTGCCAGAAACATTTCAGTGAGGTTGAACTGTTTAGTTCCTCTAGTACTGCTCCTTCCCTCACTCCTCGCTACCCCTTGTAGAGGTTCTCTTCTCTCTGATAAAGGCAAATCTTAAGGAAGAAACAAACGAGCCAAAAAAGCCCCTCCCGTTTTCAAATATGGGAACATTGAATGATGTCTGCAAATGCTCAAGGGTGTGGAAACAGAGTCAGTGCCTTATACATCCTCTGTGGCTGGCCCCCCAGGGCTGGAACTGTGTTCTCCAGCCATGCTGTTTGCTTTACAGCTCGCGGACTTGCCCAGAATTCTTTCTCTCTAACAACAACAATCATAAAAATAGCATGGTCTTTTTTGCAACCTTACTCATAGCCTAAGGAAGGGAAGATTACAAAATTATGCCAGTGTAAGATCATCAACTGTGATCCCAAAAGGTCCTAACAATGCTTAGCAAATTCTTTATATAATTTGGAGAACCAAGTAAGAGAGTCATGTGCCATGCGTCTTAGAAAAAGACTCATTTGAAGTTGCCCTTAAAAGTGGGGACTGTAACAAATCAACACAATCTTTGCTCTGAAATCCCCCTCAACTAGGAAAGACAGATCCAAAATAGGTCTGAGTCAATTTCAAAAGGACTTCCTCTAGGCCAGAAATGAATAAGTATTATGGAACATCTCTGAGATGACCTCTGCTGTGGGGTACCCAAAGGTGAGATAGCAAAACGTGGAATTTCAGGATGAAAAAGACTGGAGGCCAACAGACCTGCATTTCAATCCCTTATTAGCTGTTGCTCTGAAGCATGTTTGAGAACCTCTAAGACCTATGCTTCCTTCTCTGTAACATGCTGATAAGAACCCTACTCCGGTTTGGTGTGATGTTTAAATAAGATCGTGTACTCAAAGTACTCAGCAAAGTGCCTGGCACAGAGTAGGGCTTAGGAAACGGTGGCTGTCACCCACCGACGTATATTTAATGTGACTGGTACCAAGCACGGTCAATCTCAAATGAGAAGCATACAGAGGAGAATTGTTACAAGTGAAAGTACATCTCTCGTGTCCGTGTACTCATAAAATATACTAGACCCTCCAAGGATAAACACAGCCCTGCCTGCCCTCTGTCTTCCTCCTCCGCGAATTGTAACCTCCATTGGAGCAAGAACATTTTGTAGTTTCCCTTTCTAGCTTTCTAGCAGATGACATAATACCATTCCCACAGCATATCTCGAGGTATGTATTGAACAATATTTCATCAATATGCATTCTGCATTTAGGTGATTGCCTCCTGGGAAGCAGAAACAAGGTCTGCTGCTCTTCATTTGTTTGTTTTTATGCTCAGTTACTACTGAGTACTAACAGAGGGAAACTAAGGACAAAGCAAAACAGCTTAGATTAGATCTAGTTTACTACCTCCGAATCCAAAACTTACTAGACCATCGTCCTCCTTGTGTAGTCTGAGGGAAGGTACCCATAATGTACCTGGTACCTTATGTCACCAAACCTAATTTTCATAATCCACGAGGTAGATCCTTGTTTCCCAGGGTACAGAGGAAGCTAAGGCTCAGAGCAGTGAAGACTTTTCTAAAGCCAGACAGATAAGTATGCTGCACCGGGATTTAAATCTAGAACAGCCTGATGCCTCCTCCCACAGCACATGGCCTCATTTCAGCGGTGACAGTAGCGTGAAGAATGATATCAGGCCATGACCCACGTGCTGCGAATTGTAGAGTAGGATCTTGGTTATTCCGCCAGCATGCATCTTTTCTTGGGACACTCTAATTCCTGATGAGACGACCTCACCAGGACTTTCCCCAACATCTGCCTCAGCTGGGATGTGTCAAGATCACAGGGAGAAACCATTATTTTCATGAAAATCCAGCTCCCTGAGTTCATGTGTCAATGTGCAGGCAGGAATGTGAAATGCCTTTTACATGACTAAAAGCTCTTCCCTGAATAGTCAGGACTTTCCCATGAATGGATACAATTTTATTATACAAGATGTTCAAATAAGTCAGGAAAGATTCCTTTGAAAACTACTGCCAAGATGAAATTCTCCAAATGTTCCAGTCGAGAGTACGCTGGCTGCTGGGAATACAAGCAACAGAGAAAGTTCATTTGTTGGTAGCTTCCCTGATATTTTAATTATATTCTCCAAATTCTGCTTAACATTTTCTTTGATCCAATAATTATATTCTCAAAATAAAAATGTTTAATCCACATGCAATAGTAAAATTAATGCATATATTTTGCCTTACACTGAAATGAAATTGCAAATGCCAGGAAGCACATTTTGCTTCTAGTCAGAATGGAAAGTAACCTTTTGAAGGACTTGATAAATTTGATTTCTTATGTAGTTTTCTGATAATCATCAGTTTAACTCTGTTAAATACCAAATGGCATTTGAGCCTGCAAGTCTGCCAGAAAACTACATTGAATTCCCAGTGTCTTAAGCGACCTTGAATAGCTTAACACATTTCAGTATCCTTCTGGTTGTCTGATATGAAGGATATTTAGTTATTTTCTGCTCTTGTTCAAGGCAAATTCATCATGTCTTACAAAAAATGTGTTACATAATTCATTTAACCCATGCAAGAACATTAGCATTTTAAAAAAATTCCGTGAATTTTTAAGTTCCTGTGGCATTTGGATCAAGGCTCACCTTTAGGCAAAAGAACATTAAAGCTATCCTTCACTTCTTGAAATCCCTGCCTTGAAAGCCTCTCCCACCCTCATCAGAGATATGCTAATCTATCCGACAGTATTATTGAGTAGATGTTAGTAATTCTACTTTATAAATGATGAAAATGAGACTTGAGGAATGTGAATATTGTCCCCAAGATCATGCAACTATAAAGTGGCCCAGGGAGGGGACAAACCACTAGGTCTGGCAAAAAGTCCAATATTTTTACCTACAAGATGATTTTCTTAGCATTCCTTTATTTTTCTTTCCCTAAAGTTTCTCTCTTGACATTCCAACTCTGAAGACTCCCACAGACCATAGGAGAGGTCAGAATTCTGATAAAGAAATGACAAATAGAAGAAACGACCAAATAATATATAAGCCATGTTCTTTACCTATCCTTTTTTAATTTTCTCCAAACTACTTCATAATTGATAGTTCACCCTCCATGTATAAAGGGCTTTCTGGGCAAGTTTGTTGCTGGGCATGAATAGCAATGCTAACAATCCAAGTTTAATGTGATTAGTATTCTAAAGGTTTGAGCAACTTGTCTCTATCACTTGTCTCTACCCCTAAATAAGACGAATGCTTCCAGGATTTAAGTGGTTGCTTATGCTCAATCATTGCCTTTGAATAGCAATTACACCTCATTTCATGCAACTACAAAATCCATGAAATTTCATGAAAAATCTACTTGTAAGGGCTGACTGATTCAGCATTACTTTAAGACCAGGCTGGGAGAGACAAAGCTGAAATTTGAATTCCAGATCCTGCAAAGATATGTTAAAATGCCCTCTTCCTTTCCTTCAGTGAGACAAAACAAAAACAAGTTTCCATTTCAAAGAAAAAGCTCACAGCATACTTGAGGAAGAAAATACAGAGAATGGGAAAGGAGCCAGGTCTCACAGAATGTCAGGCACAGTACTGTGACATCAAGTGGACACCGTATTCTCTTAACAGCCGGTTTTATTTGTATTTATCATCATATAAGAGAATGAGAGTTTCAAAACTCAAGCTGTTTACAGAGGGGCTTTCAGCCATGGTCAAGCATTGTACTAGACCAAGGAAGGGTGCCAAAGAAACACCTTCCACAGATCCTGCCAGTCTGTGACCTGATCTCCATAAATCCAGAGTAATATTAGCAATGCAGTCCTTACTCTCATACTGTTTGGGAGAACGCTGCACCTGCTTTTTGAAAAGACTCCCTTTTGCAATAAGATGACAACATCCCTGAAAGTTTTGGTGTTAAATGTCTTCTATTTAAAAAGATAAAGATAATAGACGGCAGGATGGTTTTTTTTTTTTTCAGTTCATTACTTAAGGAAAGTACTAGTTTGTCATTGTTTACACCCCCTAAAAGATGTAAAAAAAAATCCTCAGTACTTGTGAATGTAACCTTGTTTAGAAACAGAATCTTTGCAGATGATCAAGTTATGACGAAAGCATTAGGGTGGGTCCTAATCCAATATGACTATATCCTTACGAAAAGGGGAAATTTGGACATACAGTCAGATGCATATAAGGGAAAGATGAAGTAATGATACTGAGAGAATGCCGTCTACAAGCCAGGGAATGGCAAAGAATGCCAGCAAACCACCAGAAGTTAGGGTACAGGCATGGAACAGATTTTCCTGCATGGCCCTCAGAAGGAACCAAATGTGGGCACACCTCGATCTCCATTTCTAGCCTCAGAACCTTGAGACAATGCATTTCTGTTATCTAAGCCTCCTAGTTTGTGATGATTTGTTATGGCAGCCCTAAGAAACTAATGTAGCCATCCTAGGTTAATTATCGATTTTTACTTTTATATTGTTTTGCTTTTTGAAATTTTACTAGTTCTTGAAATCTCGAAGTCTGGGAACCCTTAAACTGGATTACCTTAAAATTCCATCCAATCTTGAGATTTTATGATATCTTACACTGTGAAACCTTTTTCCTAGGTTTTCTGATCAGTCATTGGGTACCTATAGGGTTGGAGACTTCCAGATTCTCCTCAAAATAGCAAAGAATAAATAAGAGCCATCATTTAGGTGTTTCAGGGCCAAACCTGAGACAGTATCTCACTGCATAGCTTGAAACATTAAACATGGATGCTTGATGGATTTCTTTCCCTGTGATTTGAGTAGGAATAAAACTCTAAATGGTCCTGGTATAAAATATAAGGATTAGACACTCTGTTCATGGATCTGATGAAGGTGCATGTTTCTCAGAAGGTTAGAGACAGGTACCCCAAATCTGTGGGATCCTCTATTTGGTTCATCAAACAGTTCTCATCTCTCATAGGTCATGGAAACTCTTTCCCCTTTCCTTTCTCCTCTTAGGCAACCTACACAAGAGGGTATTAAGGACAATGAGGTATGTTTTACCAGAACCTGCTTGAATGCACTGATGACTGCCACATTTCCATTGCTCAGATGGGTTTGGAAAAAATCTAACTGGAAATTCATTCACTCATTTATTGACTCATGCATTTATTCAATGAATAGTAAAAAAAAAAAAAAGAAGAAGAAAGAAAGAAAGAAAAGAGGGACACCAGTCTCTGCTGTGTATCAGATTATCACAATATTGAACTCTACACCTGACCCTAATGATGTACTATATGTTGGCTAATTGATTTAAATTAAAAAAGAAAAGAAAAGAAACATCCTTTCCTTCCATGGATGGGAACCTTCCTTTATAATATAATGTCTGCCCACAAAGATTAAAGAACTGTTACCAAGAAAAAAAAGGTGTCACAAAATGTCATTTTAAAAAGGATTTTATTTATTTATTAGAGAGCGAGAGCGCATGCAGGCGCACATGAGTGGGGGAGGGCAGAGGCAGAGGGAGAAGCAGACTCCTTACTAAGCAGGGAGCCCACCAAAGGGCTGGATTCCAGGACCCTGAAATCATGACCTGAGCAGAAGGCAGGTGCTTAACCTACTGAGCCACCCAGGTGCCCCTACATTTATTTTATAGATGAGCTCAAATAATTGAACTTGTCCGTGGTTCCACAGCTGATAAATGCAGCAGCTTGACCTCGGTTTTATACGACTCTCATGTCCCCACTATATCAAGCTGCCTGCCCTTAGAACCCACTAAACTGGTGTATATACATGATTGTACCCTAAGACATGCCTTCATTTAAGAGCTGACTTCTTTCAGTCTCTCCTCACCTCCAGCCAAAGTCCATCACCTCACAAAAACCTGGTGGAAAACTAACCTGCTCCAGGACGACTTCCAGACTTATTGGTCACCATCTATACCTCGCGAGCCTCTCAGCACTCAGATTTTTCATTGCTCAACTTCTGCTTGTTTGTTTTGCTTTTATTGAAATGCTGCACTGTTTTTGATAAGAGTGTGTCTCTGTATTTGATCTCCACAAAGATCATCTGGTCTTCAAAGGAAAATACCATTATCTCCTAGTTTCTAGTTCTGACCCTGCCACTAAGAAGATGGACAGTCTTGGTTATATCACTAAATCTATTTGAACCTCCATCTCTTTATTGATACAGAAAGAGGGTAATGGGAAGATGTGGTCAGTCAGGACTTCCTACCCTGATAAGTGTATATGTAGTGTCTCCCAAGCATCCTTGTCCTTTGCTGGCTCTGGAAAGTGCCCAGTTGAGGCTTGTCTCCAGATTTGCTCATGTGAGGGCTACTCAGGTCTTATCAAAGCAGAGTACCCTCACATCCCTGCTGGGCAACCTTGGTCAACACCCCTGAGTATAGACTCAGGCAGCCCATACTGCTGCTTAACCTGATCTTCCTATTTCTCCCCTTCTCCCTTTCACTTGCCATCAAGGCATAAGTACTGCTCCAGACCAAGTGGCAGATTCTTCTCCACATCCTCCTCATCTTTACGGATACCATTCCATCTTCCTAAAGTACATTTACATTTTCTGCCCCCTTGATCAATTCCTTCTCCTATAAGATGTGGTCATTTCTCACCTCCTCGGTGAAGCCTTCCTTGACCACCAGTCTGCTAGAAGAATCTTTGCAACTGCTGCAGCTTTTAAAAATATTTGTCCCTCTGCATTTTAACTGCATCATGTAGAAAGAACGTAATATAGTGGTTATGAAGAGAGTGTCGTGGTTTCAGACTGTCTACGTTTATAATCATCACAGTGTCACTTATTAGCTATGTGCCTTGGACAAATTATTTTTCTGCACCTCAGTTTCCTCACTTGTCAAATGACAATAATAATAGTACTTATCACCTGAATGTTTTTAAGGATTGATGAGTTAAAGCATGAAACCACATAGAAGAGTGAACATATTATTGAGTTAGTACTACACACTAATACCATCCCATATTCCTTTTTCCCTATAGGGTACCGAATAAGGAAAGAACTAATTTGCTATAACATCAGAGTTATGAAGTCTTAAGATCTCCCTTTCTTTTTGCCTCTTAGTATCTCTCCTTCCGTAATCCACTTCTCATCTCAGCCCCCTCTCTGTCCTTGAATTGTCTGATGTAATAATGTTCACTTGTACCTTTGCCTGATACTTAAAGAATGCATCAACAGTTGGACCATTCCTGTATAAAAGAACAGGGTATGATTTGTTATTGGAAAGATTAAAAGACCTAATATATGTGAAAATGCCTAGGGATGAATATGTCCCAGTGAGAGCATGTGGATTCATTCACGGAATGTTCATTAAACACCTATTCTGTATCTAGCATGTGCTACCAGATCCTGGGGGGTATGGTCCTTGCCTTCATGTTGTTTATTTCTTAGTGAGAGATACAGATAACTCTACCCACAGTTGGGATGTAATGTGATTGGTTGTGATGAAGGGAGGAAACCAGATGCTATGGTAATTCTCTGCTAGACAAGGTGAAGGCTTCCTGAGGAAATGACACCCAGACTGAGTCTCAAAGGTTAAATGGGAATCAGTCAGCCTTAGAAGAGAAGTCTTCCAGACTAAAGCATAATCGTATGGGAGAAGACTCAGAGGCCCAGAGCACTGCTGTGTTTTGGAAATACCACAAGAAATTCTGAGTGATTGAGGAGTGGGAAGAGATAAGCATGGACCAGATTATAAAGGGCTTTTATGGGTCTGCCTGGATATTACCCTGCAGACAGTGGGGAGCTCTTCAAGAGTTAAGTAAGAGATTAATAGTGCAAACAAGAGTTTGCGGGGTTATTGCAATAACCCCCATGAAAAAAAGCACAAATTCATCTAAGGGATGCAGATGAAAAGACCAGAGAGGAGACACCAGAGAGGGTCCTGGAATGGAGTCCCAAATTGGACTCCTTCCTCAGGAGGGGGCCTGCTTCTCCCTCTGGCACTTCGCTCACCTGTGCGTTTTCTCTCTCTCTCTCTCTCAAATAAATAAATAAATAAATAAATAAATAAATAAATAAATAAAATCTTAAAAAAAGACAAAGTACAAATAAATAACCTCAGAAAGAAAATACATAAAGTTCACACCAATTGTTTTGGGGGTAATTGTTCTAAATCTTTCAGTGATTTGATGTTAGACTCTTCAACATTTCAAAAGACTTTCTAGATTCAGTGACTATAATGGTAGGAATTTTGAGTACATCCAAGATGATCTCTGAGCAGTAAGGACTAGAGGATGCCTCACCCACATGAGGCATATATGTGCCTCACCCATATGAGGGAAATAGTCTTTCCCATGAAGGTGCACCCTTGGGTTGCAAAAATAACCCAAAGCTACCAGTTTTATTCCTAATCTTATTTGGCATGTTTCTTTAGATACAGAGCCTGTTTCAGATTAACTTTAATTTTATTTCTTATCTTACAGACCCCTGTCCCTATTTCTCTGCTGGATCACTGCCAAACCCCAAGCTCCTATCATGCACAGTAACTATTTCCTTCTCTGTGGGCAGGCAGGCTGCTAGAGTTGAGGAGAGAAGGAGATGTTCTCTGCTATATATATAACATGGCTGGACATTGACCTGTGGCTGCTTTGTATCCTCATCCTGAGTGTTAGCTTCTTACAGTGTGTAGGAACCAGTAACTGCATGTCCATAGCTCTGAGCAATGCTAAATGTAGATTGAACCACCAGAAACTACTTGTTTGTTTTTTATATTCTTTCTGCTGACAATTTTACATTGTAATTTGGTATAAGTGATAGACTGAGAGAGGAAAGAGACTGTGAACACATTGCATTAAGCACTTCTTTTAAGATCCTATTTGTTTTCCTGTCTGAGGTGATACACAAAATGTTATGCATGCAGTTTGGGGCATACAGTAACATGGGAATTGCCTTCCAGCCTATATGTCAATTTTAAGATAGGAGACAAGGAGTAAGAAACACAAGCACAGCCTTCTCTAGGGGACCACTGCCCTATAGAACTTCGTGCACTCCACGAAGAATGGCAAGTCTGTCCTGGAAGGTAATCGTAATGCATGATCCAATTTATCTTGGATAAACCTCTCCAAACCCAAGTGGCAAAATGGTGATGGTTTGGACTTGAGTGTTTTGATACTTGACTGTTGCAAGATATATGTTGGACCAGTGGGAGGAAACAGAGTAGCTTAAATAGGAATTATAGTTTAATGAAGTTTGAATCAACTTTCATTAGGAAAAACAGTGACATATGTGCTGAGACTGATGCCCAAGATTCTAGGGAAGGAATTACAAATAAAACGGAGTAAAAAGGGCCTATAAGTTTCCTTGGCAACCCCCAGAGATCTCACCTTGAGCTTAGAGGTTTAAGTGCAAGAGCTGAAACTTGAAACAGTGGCAGATGTTGTTTTTTCGAGACGATTACTTTGGAGTGTGGTAGATTTCTGTCTTTTATTCAAATCCTCAGAGACCTAAGTGGAGTTTAAATTCCCAAAGTAGGATTGGAGAGCTGTAAGAAAATGAGTGATCATCAGCATTGCTATATTGTATGGAGGGATATCATGCGGAACAGGAATTGTGGAAAGCATTGGTGTTTGACCAAGACTTTCATTCTAGATAGTCTATTAGTAAAAGATGATTTCAAGTAGGTTACCACAAAACTGAATGGGTATTATAGTAGGAAAGAGAAATCAGAGGCATCCATTGTCTACTGAGGTCTTGCCAGCTCCCAAGACAGAGAGCTACATTCACTGATGTATGAAATTTTTTTTGACTATGTGTTATGTGCCAGACTCTCTTTTGGCAATGTGACTAGAGATGGGCAACAGAGAGTTTCCATCGCCAAAGGATTTACAGTCCAAGAAGTATGTGAGTATAACTATTCAATTTAGGAGAATGTGAGAACTGCTCACTTCAAAAAAAATCTTTCAACAAATCATGAAGGCAAATGCCTACACACCACATGCAGCATTGGTAGTATTCAGGAAATGGGACAACATTCAATCTGTTTACTTTTTCCCAAACCTAATTTTGGATTTTGAATCTAAGACTGAAAAGGGATTTAGCCATAAAAAGGATGAGAAAAAGTAAATAGAAAAACAAATATATTGAACTTCAAAAAGATAAAAGTTAAGTCAAAGCACAGAGCTGAGATCTGAGCAGAATGGGTACTCACGGCTCGTATCTGTCTTCCCTTCCCTCATGCAAAGTGTTTACTGAAGTAAGATGATATAAGAAATATCATTTATCACTGAAAGGAAAGCTATAGACTCCACCGAAGAAAAATACTTTTATAGAAGAAACCGCAGGACATGTAATAGTTAATCACCACAAAATAAACTACTAAGTGAAAAAAGGAAGAAAAGGGACACATAAATCTACTTTTCTAAAGAGTAATAATGATAATAATAATAAGCCAAAGAAAGAAAATAAAAGTGTAGTAATGTAATTTGCACCACTGAAAGGGAAATAAGACTTCAGGGCCTTATTTCAGGGCCCCCACAGGGTATTAGACTGAGGACCATAGGAAAAATGTTATCCATCATCCCCTGTGGTTCACCAGCTTTGGTGAGAATCTGCCATGTGCCTGGTCAAGGGCCTCACACAGGGATTAGTACAAAGAAGAATGAGTCACCATCTGTATCCTGAAGACATAACAAAAACAAGTTCAACCTACTGGGAAAGCAAACAGGTGCTCTGTTCTAGAGGTAAAGTTCAACCTGTGGTAAATGCTAGCATCCAAGGTAGGAAGCCAAGAAATCTAGCAGATTTGGAAAGAAAAGAAGGAGCAGTCTTCTTTGATAATCAGTAAATTCTCACAGAAGAAGAAAATAGTGATGAGGTACAGAAAGAGAAGGAAGTTAAGCAACAGGAATGGCATACATAAAGGCATAGGGGTAGGAAAGTGTGGGAAATATTCAGGAAGTGGTAGCAAGTTCCATGCAGTTGTTTGGGGGATGGGCAGGGCTGACTTAGGAAATGAAGTTCTTATTTACCATGTTTATTGGTAATCAGCAGTTAATGAATCAGGGAGTGGAATATTTAGTTTAGGAGAGATTGCAATATCTATAGTGTGTTGAATGGTGGCTCCCAAAAAGATATGTGCTGGTCCTAATTCCTGAAACTTATGAATATTACCTTATTTGGAAAAAAGTTCTCTGCAGATGTCATGCAGTTAAGGATTTTGAGATGAGAAGATCATGCTGAATTAGCTGGACAGGTCTTAAATCCGATGAAAAATATTCTTATAAGAGAATGTAGAGGGATACTTGAGACGGACACAGAGGAGAAGTTGATGGGAAGGCAGAAGCAGAGATTGGAGTGATATGGGTACAAACCAAAGAACCCCAAAGAATGTCAAAAGCCACTAGAACCTGGAAGAAGATTCTCTCCTAAAGACTTCCAAGGAGGGTTGGTCCAGCTGACACCTTAATTTCAGACTTCTAGTCTCCTGAACTGGAAGAGAATAATTTTCTATAGTTTTAAGTCACAGATTGTGGTAACTTGTTAGAGCAGCCTTGGGAAACTAATACGAGACTTCAAAATTAATCATTACAAATGAAATAGTAATACTGACTAGCATTCAGTATAATACTTTCCAATATACAAACCTCTTTTCTACACATTATCTTATGTTCATGATAAAACAGTGAGGTACTACTATTCCTTTCCCCATTTTATTGTTGAACTTGAGCTTCAAAGAAATAAAATCGCATGTTTCAGGGGTCCAACATGTACCCTCAACTCCGTTTTTACTACCAACCTATGTTGCTTTCGTAATGAATCAGTCCTCACAGCCACCACTCCTCCTCATCCAATTGTAGTTAATAGCTTCAAATGGCATCTAAGTAGCTCTTAAAGTCCTGGTCTGGAGATTATATCAGAAGAGGAGGGAAAGAGATGGAGGAGTCCGAAAGGGACCAATATGAAGTGAGTCTAAATAAGGATTAAAAGGAGTAGGATGTCCCTCTTCAAATTTTCTTGAGTTTCAGCTACTGATTCTATAGTATTAAGATTTTAAAGCCCTTGAGTCTCTGTTTCCCATTCCAGAAAAATGAGCATACTAATTTCTAACTGGCTTGGTTTAAGGAGTAAGCAGTGTGTTTAAAAAACAACTTTGCAAACTGTAAGGACAGAGCATAAATGTTAGGTAATTATGAGAGTGAAAACAGAATGATGTAGTGCTCTGGTTCAGATCCGATTGCTCATTAGTATCACTGGGGGAACTTTTAAAACTTGCTGATGCCTAGATTCCTCCCCAGAAGTACTAAATCAGAATCTCTTAGTGTGGACCTCAGGCATCATTATTTTTTAAAATCATCTTAAATTATTCCTACACATGCTGCCAGTTTTGAGAACCCCTGATGGGTTGGGAAAAGAAGAGCTCTGGGGTCAAATTGATTCAGGCATAAATTCCATATAATAACTTTATAAATCGCTGTTTGTAATTGTGTTATAAGTAGTTACTTAACCTATCCAAATCTGTTTTATCAACGTTCAAACAAGTGTAAGAATACTTAGGTCTTAATGCTGCTTTAAGAATTGAACTAAATGTATGTACAAATGGGATAGTTGGTTCAGGTTACTTTGATTTTCCCCATCCTTTTTACATCAATAAAGTGAATGGAAAGCTAAAAGGGAAGAGGAGTATGAGGGAGCTGCATTTAGCACATGATATGCATTTCCAAAAATTAATCCCAAGTTGCATTTTCTCAAAGTGGAGTGAAGTCATATGGAGATGTGGCTCTTGTGTTATGAATGCAGATATCAGTATATGCAAACATTACCCAGAACTGTTTCTTATAAAATTAGTATGTTCCCAGGGGTTATAATAATTCACATTAAGTGTTAAACCAAGTGTTTCCCCATTAATCAATGCCCTAGGAAGGTGCCAGCTATTTCCTGTGCTTAGCAAGTCGATTAGATTAGAGTCACAAGACAGCACTTTTATTGTCAAGGGCGTTTATGGTCATTGAATGTTAGGTCACCTGTAATAACCAAATGTCATTCCACTCACTAATACTGGAGATGTTCAAAAATTGATAATAAGATGGGGTGATGGTCACAGCTTTCGTTGTTATTTTTATTTTAGTTATAGAAAATCTCTGTACTGCAAGACATTCTAGAATCCAAACTGGCATTTTTATCTTCCTTCTTTAGTCTGAAAGATGTTTCTTTTCTCTTAGAAATGTACAGTTTCTGCACATACTTAAAAAGTCCTAAAAAACTCTACGTCACGTATGTCATTGGACATGCTGTAACAACCTTGAGGATATGGATACATGCCTTTAATTTGTAATTACAGCTAAGAAGAGAATACTTCAGCATATTACGAATTACATTAGAAACTTGTTTATTGAATAAACCGTATTATATTGATTTACAAGTGTAACCCCAGTAGCAATAGGCATATCTAGGGCCCAGATTTTGGTTTCTAATTCTGTCTCCAATAAAAGAAACCAGGGGAGGAATGGCTGATTCTAGCACTGTTGTAGGGAATACACAAGATAAGCTTAGAGCATCTTGGAGTGTCAAAAAGTAAGGAAGTGCAAAGAACAAAACAACTCGCACAATTATGGAGATATATCAAAGGGACACAAAACCAACTAACAGAGCTCACAGTGGCCAAGGAAGAAACATTTTAAACATCAAAATAAAATCATATTGGATTAGAATACACAAAATACAAAATAAATAAATACCCATGAGTCCACACTGATATAAATAAATGATTGAATAAATTTTTGGAGGAGAGCAGACAAATCTCCCATACAGAAGAGTTCCAAATAATTTATGTAAATCCTTCATCCTCAAGGAGGTGGAGCACAACTCCTCATTCTTTCTTAAGTGTGAGCTTCACATAGTGAATTTCTTTCAAAGAGTGCAGTTCGTAAAGGGCGGGGAAGAAGGGAGGATTGTATTAGTTAGGGTTCTCCAGAGAAACAGTGAAACCAATAGGAGATGATAATATATATTCAGCTATTGGCAAGCTGGATAACGAGGAAAGTTGGTGCTGTAAGTCAAAGGCCGGGGGCTGAAGAACCATGGAGTCAATGGTGTAACTTCCTATCTGAGGCCACAGGCCCGAGAAGCGGGATTACAGGGGTGTCTGGGGTGGAGGGCTGCTGGTTCAAGAAGAGAGAGAATTTGCCCTTCCTCTGCCTCTTTGTTCTATGTGAGCTCTCAGTGCATTAGATAATGCCCACCTACATGGGTATGGGCAGGTCTTCCTTACTTGGTCTGTTCATTCAAATGATGATATCTTCCAGAACCACCCTCACACACACCAGAAATACTGTGTTACTGACTATTTGGGCATCCCGTAGCCCACTTAAATTGATACATAAAATTAACCATCACAAAGATTGACTTTACAATGGAGAAGTCTGAAAAAAGTTAATCAAGGTCAATATCAACAATGATAAATAATGTTGATGGTATATGCTTCTGATATGATGTGATAACAATGGTACTTTACCTCTGTGGTCTTTCTCCCAGAATCCCTGTTCAATTATGAGAAAAACATCAGGCAATTCCTAACACAAAGAGATTTTACAAAAATCCCTGATCAGGAACATCTGAGAAACTATCATAGCAAAAAGGAGCTTAAGGAGACATGATAACTAAATATAAGATGATATCCCAGGTGGGAGCCTGGAACGGAAAAGGAGTATTTGATAAAAACTTAAGAAATCTGAATAAAGTATGGACCTCAGTTAATTACAACATATCAACACTGGTTCATTAATTGTAACAAATGAACCATAGTATGATGTTGTGGTGTATAAGAAATATGTATTTGGTCATTCAGATGACCAGAATATGTTTCTCAAACATATTTGGTCTTTGTCCACAGTTCCTGGCTCACAGTTCCCAAAACCCTTGGGATTTCCTGAGCAATAAGAGTAATAGGAACATCTTTTATTGAAATATTTGGTCACTTGTGCTCGATTCCTGAAAGTGGGAAAAGCATATAAAAGGGATTGCCAAGGGATTTCTCATAGTGAAAGACATATCACTGGTTTTCATATGTATGAAAATAGATGTAACTTCACGATAAAGAAATACATGCAAAACAACAATGAAGTATCATTTTTAAAGACCTATCAGATTAGCAAATATCTCATAATATACTGAGATGGTAAAGATGCATGAAAATGACTATCTTACATTTTGTTGATGAGCATGTAAAATGAAATGCCTTCTTTGGAAGATATTTTAGTGACATTGTAGCAGAAGCTGATGGAACCTTGTCTATATCTCTGCACCACTACGTTTCAGTGTATACGGCTTGATTTCCTAATGACATCAGCACCTACTACAGTGGGTTGAGATGCAGGGCATGCCCTGGTTTATGCAATATCTGTAGAATATGACAGAATAGGTGATAATGAGAATTATAAGAACAGTAGGGTTGCTGGTTACTGTTAGTGTCATCGGTATACTAAGAAAAAAAAAAAGATGGGCTCAACTATCAATCGGGATGCGATAGCAAGCCAGAAGTCTTCAAAGAACTGTTTATCATTCAAAAAGCTGCTTTGGGTTCTACAGGACCTAGTAGAAACTTTGCCCAATTATCAGACATCACGTGATTATTTGACTGGACCTGCTCAGCACAAGCCGGTTGCTGTCAGAGCCTCCAGGTCATTAGGTTGGGCAGGTATAGCAGGAACCCATCTCCAGTGAGTGGTACATTTGTGATCAGGCATGAGCATGCCCACGGGAACAGCTAAGTTATATGGCCTGGTGGCCCAGGCCCCCTTTATTACCTAACTTGTTAATCTCCCTTGGGTCACACCCATGGTTTCACTGAGTTCCCATAACCAGGATGATAAAATCCAGATCTGATTCACAGATGGATTGGCTAAGTATATCATGTGAGCTAAAAATAGATTGCTTAGGCAACATAACTCCACTTGAGTAGTCATAAAAGACGGCAGAGAGGGGAATTCTCACTACTAAGGGCAGAAGTTGAAGTGATACAAATGTTCATGCACTTGTGTAGATGATTTAAGTGAGGGCAGGTTCAACTGTAGCAGATGGTTGGTACTCTGACCATATTCTCTCTCCCTTGCCCTTCAGTTCATGCTGACAGGGCCTCCGACTAGCAGCACCTGTGTTTCTTTCCTTCTCCGGCCAATGAAACCCACTTTGTCTGCCTGTGAAGAAGGCCAGAAGTGTGGGGGAGTTAATTCCTCCTGGCTGTGGGATAGAGGGAAGCAAAGTGGGGAGTGCCTCTGAGGGGAGGAGTAATTTATACCGAAGGTTATAGAGAATTTCCAGCACATCACGATGGTACATTTAGAATGACTTTAGGTCAATTTTGTTACTCTTTTTAAATAATCTACAGACAATCTCATTATTACTCAAACCCAAGGCAGAGTGACACTCTGTCCTTAGATACCACTGCTCCCGGGATCACACAGTGGCCCTCAGACAATGACTGACCTGACAGGACAGGTGTCAGTGTACCCATAGCCCAGCTCCTTCGTAACTCTGAGACTTGTGTCAATAGTGGCTCTTAGAGTTTCTGAGGGTTTCAGAAGGACTGAGCTCCAAATATTCAAAGTAGTGAACGGCTTGTTCATACACCTATTACTGACTCCTTTCCTTCTGTCTCATTTTCCCCCTCCCCTGCTGGGCTTTCCTTTACCATCTACATAAACTATTTGTATTTGAGTCCTCCTCTCAGGGTCTACTTCTAATGGAACCCAATCAAGATGGGTTTTTACTAAACCTGTAAATGCACATACCTTTTGCCCCAAGAATCCACTTGCAGGAATATGTCCCAAAGATAGACTCACACATGTGTCCAAAGACATATGATCTTTATAATTATAGTAGTAAACACCATTAAGTGCTTACTATACACTAGACATTAAAGTTCTTTTCACAGAGTAATTCACTCACTCCTCAGAAGAATCCTCTGAAATTACTACTAAATCCCCATTTTACATAAGAGGAAACTGGGACATAGAGAAGTTAAATACTTGATTAAAATTATAAGAGCAAAGCCAAGGTTCAAGCCCAGGAAATCAAACTTCAAGGCCTATCCTTATCCATTCTCTATATCCATACCAGGATACTTGTAGCAGCATTGTTTGTAATAGTTAGAAACAGCCCAAATGTCCCTCATGGGAAGCCAGTTAAGTAAATTATGGTAGGTCATATTAAAATATTCAGAGCTATTAAAAATAATAAGATTTATATGTTAATACAGAAAAAACCCAAGATCTTGTTAAATGAAGAAAGTAAGGTTTGTTAGATAGGCTTCCAATCTTACAAAATCCAAAGAGCTATATATTTCTGTGTGTGGTAATTATCGCAGAAATAGCTACTGCCTTAGGAGAGGCCTATGTGTCAAGCATGAACAGGAGACATACTTTACATCGTAAACCTTTTTTTGTTACTATTTTAATTCTTTAACCTAAGTATTTATCACTCTTTCAAAAACCTATACTAAAAACATGTGGAATTAAGATATATACAAATTGGTGTGGGATCACAGAGGAAGGAGCAATTCTTTCTGCCTGGAAGAGTCTCAGAAGGCTTCATGAAATGATCCTAATGTACAGATAAATGCAGAAGATAAGTACAGAAGCACATGTGACATTCCAGAAGTGTGAGAGCTCACAGAATTACAGTTTGATGTGTAGAGTTTACAGAAAATGAAGCTAGGAAGAGACTCCGTGTTGCATGGTCTCTAGATACATTACATCACAAGAGAAATGAAATACTCGATCCTATCAACAGCTACTTGACAAAGATGTTTTTCTTGTAGGCTTTTAAAAATATCTTTGAATGCCATGTGTGCCATAAATGGCATCACAAGAAAGGAAAACAAAAATATATCAAGTTAAACTCTTCCTAGAAAGAGGATTAGTTGTCTTCATTTTCTCTTATTGCAGAGGGTTTGGCAAGGAAATATATACATTAAGAATCAGAGGACTGAATTGGAGTACCCACGTGACCACTTTCCAACTGTGAGTTCCATGTCTTCGTCTGTAAACACAGATTATAATAGTATAGGCTTTATAGAATTAATGTGAGGATCAATTGAGATAATTCATGTAACAATCAGTATATTGCCTGGAGTTTATCAGGCATCTAATAATTGTTGCCCATTATTATTGTCAATAAGTGCTAATAAATAACAATTTCAACATTTTCACAACCTTATTACCTTACTGAAAACAGTGAAAGGAAAGCACTTCCTTAGGCAAATGAAGGTCTGCAGTTTTAATTCAAAAGAATTTCCTGTGCTCAAAATTATCTCGTTTGCCTTTTCTGCTGCCAGAAGTCTAAATGACACTTGTGTTCTGCCTAAAAGCACATGGCTGACTGACAGTATCACAGCTGTGGGATATGTCAGCAGATCCCTAAAACATGTACTATGTCCTCTGGTCTCACCAGTTATATCCAAGATGCTAAACAATTGTTGGAAGTGTTTGACTATGACTCTGAATGAATACGTTAAAAAACCAGAACATTAGTGTTGCCCAGGGAAATACAAAGATCTAAAATCCATTAGACCTAACTTCACGTTTAAAAAATATTTTAAAAAAATAGTATAACCATCCATTCCATGGAGAATGCTCGCAAAACGGTGACATTTACAAAATAGAAGAAACAAATCAACAAGTACTGATTTTTTTTTTAAAAAAATGGCATTAAATAATGTACTGGTGGTCCTAATTAGGTATCACAAAAGCCAACAAAAAAGGATGTCAGAGATGTCAAATTTCTCACTCTAGATTGAAACCTAAATGTGCTTAACCTGAACAAAATATCAGACTGGTAGAACAATAGAGACACAAAGAAGCTAGATTAGAGACAGTTGTATCTAATATTTCCGTGACTCACTGTACCTATTTTCTGATTTTTCTCTTATACTCAGTCATTGTGAAGTTCCCCCTCCATAGTTATAATGTCAGCTTTTCTTTTTCTAACCAAAAATTTGAGTACACATTTTCATAACATCGAATACTCTTATGGGATCAAGGCAATAGCTTATCTTAAGACTCTTTTCTCCCTAAATTCTAGAAATCTGGTAGTTTCCATGTGACAGTATATTTTCGTCTCTTAATCCCGATCCTCTCTCCCTTAGAATGGTACGTATTAAGCTTTGACTTTAAAGTACTTGGAAAATTTGAGTTCTGTGAAAAGAGACGAAAAAATAAACTGAAAGAAGACAAAAAATGTAGGCTTGTATGAACTGACTATACTGTAAAGAGAAGGTCAAGAGGGAGATAGGACCTTATATACGGGTTTTTTTTAAGCCAATTTTAGCAAAAGTTTAGATGAGGTTAGGTTTATTGAAACTGAAGAGGTGAAACTCAGAGAGGCAATAGTATGAAATGAACTGGGAATGGAAAGTGTGTTTGTTTTATTCTACAGTGAATAAAAGGAACCAGATGAATGACGTTTATAGCTATACTTTTCACTTTCAACAGATGACAATTGTTTTTTATTAAGGAACCATAAGGAATAAAAGAGACCACTACTTTTTTTTTTAGCATAGCTATACAATTTCTTAGTACTTTCATGAGCCTAAATATTCACAGTCATGATCAGAAAAGAAAATCTTTCCTCAGAAAATAGAAAATGGTAACATCAAAAATTGCTCTAATATTTTATTGAGATCTAAACACTTGTGCAGACTTGGAATAATACTGATGGACCTGGTTGGCCATGGATCAAAGAACTCAAAGTTTTAGTGATTTGGGCATTCTTGAGGAGATAACATAATTACAAGATGCTATAAAATTCTAGGCAATTTTCACATCTCAACACCTATGCAGCTTTGAACTCTGAATATAGGAGCCAGGAGACCATTCTTTTGTTCCTTGTTGTAGCACCTAGCTCTTTCCATCTTATAACAGAAAAAAAGAAATATAGAATGTTTCTGGTCTATGATCTTTAAAAACTGTGACATAATAGGAACTTACTGGATTAGTTCAAGCGAAATTTCATATAATACATTTATATTTGGGGCGTAGAGATTTCTAGACTCTTATTCCTTAGTAATGGTATGAGTTTTAGCTGGGTACATGATAGCACAGTTAACAAACTATATCTTTTGGCCTCTTGGTATGATCAATCTTTATTTTTAGCCACTAGGGTGTGTAGTAAACTTTCATTTCCTTAATAACTAATGGTGTTGTGCATGTTTCAGATGCTTATTTTCTATTCATAAAATTTCTTAGGCAAGGTGTTTTTTCAAATCTGTTGTTTAGTGTTTATTACAATGTTAGTCTTATTACTGAGTTGTAAGAGGTTTTTTGGTATTATAGACACAAATCCTTTGTCTCTACTGATATGTGTTTACACATCTTTGCTCTCATGCTTTGGTTTACCTTTTCACTTAACAGTACCTTTAGAAACACAAAAAGGTTTAGTTTCAATAAATTCCAAATTTTAATTTTTAAAATTGAATAGCATGTACTTTTTGTTTATGACTTTAAAAAGACCTTTGCCAAACTAAGGTGACCCAGATCTCATGCTATACTTTTTCTAGAATTTTATGGTTTTAATTCTTACATATTTAATTCCATGATGCATTTTGAGTTAATTTTTATATATGGTATGAAGTAAAAGTAGAGAGTTTTCATTTATTTTTGTTTTATTTTGTTTTGCATACGGCTATTCAATTGTTCTAAGACTATTGCTGGAAATATTATTCTTTCACCATTTAGTTGCTTTGGCAACTTTGTCAAAAATAAATTGACCATAGATGTGTAAAACTTTCTGAATTCATATTCTTTTCCACTGATCTATATTTCTATCTTTATGTCAGTATCATGCTGTCTTGATTACTTTAGCTTTAAAATAACTATTGAAGTTAGTTTATAAATCATTTAATTTTACTCTTTTTTCAAAGTCACTTTGGCTATTCTAGGTTCTTTGGCATTTTCTTGCAAATTTTACTATCAGCTTATTATTTTATAGAAAAACTCATTGGATTTTGATTGGAATTGCCTTAAATCTGTAGATAAATTTGGGAAGAGCTACCATCTTAATAATATTGAGTCTTCATTCTGTGAACATAATATATCTCTCCATTTAGATTTTCTTTAGTTTCTCTCAGCAACGTTTTGTGGCTATTTTATCAAATTTATCCTTATTTCATTTTTTGTTGCTATTATAAGTGATACTGTCTCTTAATTTTCCTTTTAATTATTTGTTGCTAGTATAAAGAACAACTTATTTTTCAAATTTAACTTTGACTTGTTTCTGGGATACAAAAATGGCTCAATATTTGCAAATCAATGTGATATATCACATCATCAAAAGAAAGGATAAAAACCATTTGCTCATTTCAATAGATGCAGAAAAACCATTTGACAAAGTTCAACATCTATTCATGTTAAAAGCTCTCAATGAAGTAGGTTTAGAAGGAACACGGTAACATAATAAAGGCCGTATATGAAAAACCCACAGCCAACATCATACTCAATGATGAAAACTGAGAGCTTTTCCCCATAAGATCAGGAATAAGACAAGGATGTCCACTATCACCACTTTTATTCAACATAGTACTGTATGTACTAGCCACAGCAATCAGACAAGAAAAAGAAATAAAAGACACCCAAATGGGGAAGGAATAAGTAAAACTTCTACTATTTACAGATGGCATGACAGTATATATAGGAAACCCTAAAGAGTCCAACAAAAAATTGGTAGAACTAATAAATGAATTCAGTAAGGTTGCAGGATACAAAATTGATATACAGAAATCTGGTGCATTTCTATACACTAATAATGAATTAGCAGAAAGTGAAATTAAGAAAATAATCCCATTCACAATGGCATCAAAAGTAATAAAACATCTAGGAATAAACTTAGCCAGGGAAGCGAAAGACATATACTCTGAAAACCATAAAATATTGATGAAAGAAATTGAAAATGATACAAACAAATGGGAAGATATTCCTTGCTGATGAATTAGAAGAACAAATTTTATTAAAATGTCCATAACCCCAAAGCAGCCTACAGATTTAATACAATCCCTATCAAAATACCAACAGCATTTTTCACAAAACTAGAACAAATACTCCTAAAATTTGTATGGAAGCACAGAAGATCCCAAATAACCCTAGCAAGAAAATAATTTCTTAATAATAATAATACTAATAATAATAATAGTAATTTTAAAACTGGAGGTAATAATAAAATTGGAGCTATTACAATTCCAAATTTCAAGATATACTACAAAGCTATATTAATCGAAACTGTATGGTATTGGCACAAAATAGCACACGGATACATGGAACAGAATAGAAACTCCAGAAATAAACTCACACATATATGGTCAATTAATCTTTGACAAAGGAGTCAAGAATATGCAATAGGAAAAAGTCTTTTCAACAAATGGTGTTGGGAAAACTGTACAGCTACATGCAAAAGAATGAAAC
Source organism: Nasua narica (assembly GCA_028533885.1). Classification (NCBI taxonomy): domain Eukaryota; kingdom Metazoa; phylum Chordata; class Mammalia; order Carnivora; family Procyonidae; genus Nasua; species Nasua narica. The sequence continues at coordinate 51,948,582 of CM052798.1, forward strand.
TGGATGACTTTCTTATATCATACACAAAAATGAGCTCCAAATGGATTAAGGACCTAAATATGAGACCGAAAACTGTAAAAATCCTAGAAAAGAGCACAAACAGTAATTTCTTTGACATCAGCCATAGCAACATTTTTTTAAATATGTCTCCTGAGGCAAGGGAAACAAAAGCAAAAATAAACTATTGGGAGTAAGTACATCAAAATGAAAACTCCTGCATAGAAAAGAAATAATCAGCAAAACTGAAAGACAACCTACTGAATGGGAGAAGATATTTTCAAATGACATATCTGATAAAGGGTTAGTACCCAAAATATATAAAGAACTTATACAGTTCAACACCAAAACGGCCCAAATAATCCAATTTAAAAATGGGCAGAAGACATGAGCAGACATTTCTCAAAAGAAGACATCTAAATGGCTAACAGACATGAGAAAAATGCTCAAAATTACTTATCCTTAATGAAACGCAAGTCAAAACCACAATGATATATCACCTCCCATGTATCAGAATGGATAACATCAAAAACACAAGAATCAGCAAGTGTTAGTAAGGATGTGGAGAAATATGAACTCTTGTGCACCATTCATGGGAATGCAAACTGGTGCAGACACTGTGGAAAATATGAAGTTTCCTCAAAAATCAAAAATAAAATTACCATATGATCCAGTATTTCCACTACTGAGTATTTTAAAAAATATGAAAATACTAATTTGAAAAGATATATGCACCCCTATATTTATTGCAACATTGTTTAGAATAGCCAAGATAAGGAAGCAGCTAAGCATCCCTCGATAGATGAATAAAGAAGATGTGGCATACACACACACACACATACACACTAGAATATTATCACTCAGCCATAAAAAGAATGAAATCTTGCCATTTGCAACAACATGGATGGATCTAAAGGATATAATGCTAAGTGAAATAAGTCAGTCAGAGAAAGGCAAATACCATATGATTTCATTCATATGTGGACCTTTTGAGACAAAACAAACAACGAAAGAAAAGATGAGACAACCCAAAAACCAGACACTTAACTAGAGAAAACAAACTGGTGGTTGCCAGAGGAGAGGTGGGAGGGGGATGGGTGTAATAAATGAAGGAGATTAAGAGTACACTTATTATAATGAGCACTGAGCAATGTGTAGAATTGTTGAATCACTATATTATATACCTAAAACTAACATGATATGTTAATGATACTGGAATTATAATAAAAATAAAATAAAATAATAAAATAAAATTTAACCTTGTACTCTACGACCCTGCTAAACTCACTGGTTAGTTCCAATAGCTTTTTAAAAATTCTTTGTAAGCGGAGAGAGGCAATTATCTTATGGTCTCACTTACGTGTGGAGTATAAAGAAAATCATGGAGGGCATCGTGAGAAGGAAGGGAAGGGCAAATGGGGGGAAATCGGGGGGGGGGTGTTGAACCAGGAGAGACTGTGGACTCTGAGCAACAAACTAAGGGTTTTGGAGGGGAGGGGGTCGGGGGGTGGGTGAGCCTGGTGGTGGGTATCGAGAGGGGCACGTACTGCATGGAGCACTGGGTGTGGTGCATGAACAATCAATCTTGTAACACTGAAAAATTAAAATAAACAAATTTGGGGAGAAAAAAATAAAAAAATAAAAAAATTCTTTGTAATTTTTTTTACATAAACATTAAAGTCAGCTGTGAGTAAAGAAAGTTTTATCTTTATGTCTGATTCAGATTCCTTTAATTTCTTTTTCTTGCCTTATTCTTCTGGCTGGGTGTCTAGTACACTATAGAATACAAAGCAGACATCTTTGTCTCATTCTTTATCTTGGGAGGAAAGCACTCAGTTTTTAACCACTAAGGATGATACTAAACTACAGAATTTCATTTATGTCATTTATCAGATTAAGGAAGTTCCCTTTAACCTTTAGTTTGCTGAGAGATTTTATCAGGAAAGAATATCATATTTTTTAAATGCTTTTTCTGTTTGCATTGAGATGATCATACGGTTGTTCTTTAGTCTTTTGATATGGTTAATTACATTAATCGATATTTGACTGTTAGACCACCTTGTTTTTCTAGGACTTCTCCACTCAGTCATGATGTGTTATGCTTTTTGTATACCATTGGATTTGACTGACTAAAACTTCTAAAATAATTTTCGTGTTTGTGTTCATGAGAAATATTGGTCGATAGTTTGTATTCTTTTGATGACTCTTTCTGGTTTTGGTATTAGAGTAATGCCAACTTCTCAGAATAGTTGGGATGTATCCCATGGTTTTCAATATTTTTCTAAGTTGACTGTTCATTTGGCTTTTGTTACAGCTGACACACCTGTATTCTATCTAATATCATGTGTGTACAGAATAGGAATAGATGGGTGTGGCTGTAGAGTAAAAGAAAGGGACTACAGCATAACCTTTTAAAAATAAATTGTACTTACTGAATATTTGGAGTTAATAGAAGCCATTGTGCCTCCATCACCTGTAAACTGGAATTGATAATATTATCTATGTCAGGAATTGTTAGGATTTATTTGAAATAAAATGTAAATGACTTGCCACATCACTAGAACATAGCTGAATCTCAAAAGATATTTTTTTCCTTTTTGTTATCAACCTCATTATGGTCATCATTGATATCATCATAACTATTATATTTATAATGTCCATCATTTAATGATGAAAAACGGGCATTTCAGAAACAAATTTATAGCTGTTTGCCATTAGAAAACGTCACATCTCTGGTTCCTCACTCTTCTCATAAACTTGCCACAGAATTCACAAGGCTGGCATTCTACCAGGGAGCAGTGTAATCATCTCTCTGATATGATCTGATGGTAACCCTGATAAAAATTACCTACTCAGCAGAGGTGAAATACCTAGAGAACCAATCATCTATCTCAACTGAGAGTGTTCTTACGTTTGTTAATATATTAATTAATGGCTTCATAAGCATTAATTAATTGGAATGTTTTATCTCAAGTAGATGGGACTCGAGATAGATGAGAGCCCTTGCTCTGAAGAGCAAAGAGAGGTAATGCTCACAGCCGATATTGAAAACCAATGCACCAGGGGCGCCTGGGTGGCTCAGTGGGTTAAAGCTTCTGCCTTCGGCTCAGGTCATGATATCAGGGTCCTGGGATCGAGCCCTGCATCGGGCTCTCTGCTCAGCGGGGAGCCTGCTTCCCCCTCTCTCTCTGCCTGCCTCTCTGCCTACTTGTGATCTCTCTCTGTCAAATAAATAAATAAAATCTGTAAAAAAAAAAAAAAAAGAAAACCAATGCAACAGAGTAAATCCTTACTCAAGATTAGGACACCTCAGTTTAAGGCACAGTTTTGACATTTGCTAGCTACATTCAGCCTTTCAGTCTGATATTCATTGAGCTCCCAGTGTATGTCAGGAACATATGTGCAAGTCACAGTGATGAACAAGACAGATATGATCCCTAAGATTTACTGACATCATTTTAACCTCTTTGAGACCTTTGCTTATTCTTCTACCTCAAGAGTTTAGTGTGAGGAGAATTTACATAAGAGCATATTATAATCTGCCTTATTAGAGAAAATCACAGAACTGTGCAGATGATTCTCAAGGGTATATGAACTTCAGTCTCAGGTATTTAAATTGTAATTCTGTTATAATCTGTGTTCCCCTCACAAGGCTATAAACTCTCAGGAGAAAAACTTCCATATACACCTTTGCATCTGGCAAGTGCTAACTTCTATATGCCTGTTGAATAAAGGAATTGAACAAATGCGTGAATGGAGAGTTTGCAGAGAAAGTATACTGATTAAGAATTCCAAAGATCTTAAAAGAATTATTGTTTTAAAAATAACTGAGAGGAAAAGATAGGGGTACAAATATAGCATACTGGTTAAAATCATAGAATCTGGAGTCAAATTGTATCAGTTTAGTTTGGAGAGCCTGATTATCTTCTGCCAACTTACTAACGGTCTCTAAAAGAATAAACTTAACAGTTTTTGAGTGTTAGCAGTTATTAAGAGCCTTGAATATAATTGTTCATTTGGTCAATTTCCGCCAAAACTCGAAGCCAATCTAGTTTGGAAGCTGTTCACTTTGTTTCCAAACAAAAATTTACCTTTTTTTATCTAGCATCTCAAGTATTTGAATTATGCATTGATCATTCTGGACTTGAATTATAGGAACTAGGGATCAGAATCTCATTGCCCTGTACTTAAACCTTTTGTGTAGTTTTGGGCAAGTTCCTTCAAAATTCTGGGGCCTCTCTCCTCATCAAGAACAAGAATACATTGGAATAGCTTCTGAAAGCACTAGCATGTTGATTCTGTGGTTGGGTTTTGGACATGAACATAGTCTTCCAATTGGTAGTACACTTCTTATTGTAGTTCCTGAAACAAATGATGATAGCTGATACATAGTTCACCTCCTTAAATACCAGTTGCATGAGACACAACTGCCCAAGCAAAATGAAGCAGAGAGAAAGGGACAATTTCGCTATTACATTTAAGTTTAAAATATCTGTATCAATGAAACAGGCACAGTTTCTTGGAAATTTATTCAGAAATAAAAACAGAGGCCCTGATTTTCAGTGAGAAGTTGAATCATTAATAACACAGCCTGTAACTGCTCTCTGGGCTCATTTGGAATGATACTACATTCTGTTCAAGGAGGACATCTGCACAAAGCATCGGTCCCACATCCTTATTCCCGTTCCTCCACCTGCCAGGCCCATTGCAATTTATTTCTCTAATCATTTGAACTACAGCCTCAATTCCGTCCTGCAATTTAGGCTGCAGGGATCTAACCCAACCCAAAGCAATCTTGAATTCTGAAATGGTGACAAAGGAATAATTTCGCCTGTTCTTCCCTTTCTAAAAAAGGAAATTTCTCCAGTCTGTATATTCCAGCGATGGGTCTTTTGGGTCATGCTATAAAGAATCCAGTCCTTCATTTTTCCTAATTCTCAGAACCTATCATGAAATACCTTTTCTTTCCAGTAACCTGAAAGGAGCTGAGAAATTCGGGAACACAGCTGGTCAGTAAACACAGAGAGTGGAAAACATATCTTACAGAACATATTTACCTAGTTAGGACATCATTTAGATTTTCAGCACCTGTCTGATATGTTGACTTATATGTATTTAAATGACTAGATATCATTTCAATTCAGGCAGGAAATCATTCAGCTACTCTATCATTTACAGTAAGTAAAATTCAGGCCGTTGAATAGTCATTTTTAATCTCTGCTTTTATCAAAGAAAAATACTTATTTTTCACTTGGAGTTTTACTATAGCTGATATGTTAAAATAAATATAGGATAAGACTATTGTTTGCTGAGTCTACATTTAATAGAAGGACTATTTTATACTCCATGCAGTGGAAAGAAAGATAAAATCCAGAAAAGTTGCAAAGGAAGTTTCATTTAAAATGTCCAAGCCTGGTGGTGGGTATTGAGAAGGGCATATATTGCACGGAGCACTGGGTGTGGTGCAAGAACAATCATTCTTGTAATACTGAAAAAATAAACATATTTGGGGGAAAAAATAAAAATAAAAAAATAATAAAATGTCCAAGCTTTTTTTTTTTTTTTTTGGAAAAGTATTTTAGCAGATTATGTTTGACATCCAGTTATCACAGCCACAGCCACAAAGTGACCTTAAATATCTCATCAGAAATTTTAAGTTCCACCAGCCTACGGTGAAAAGATGTATCTTTACAAATCACAAAGGAGCCCTACACCTTACTGGGGCAAGGCTGGCTCATGGGGTCACCTCTTTGTCCTTCGCAGAGGTGGCAATTTGTGGCAATTCCCAGGGCTAAGAGTTGGGGCCTGATTGATCTTAACATTTGTTTCAATGTTTCTGTTGTGTGTAGAAACTGCTTGAATTTTTCAAAAGAGTACAAGAGACAATGCAAAGTGAATGTTCAGGAAACTGACTAAGAGTCTCTGGAGGAACTTTAGAAGTTGAGGATCCATTTACTACTCCACACTACACTTGTCATCCTCACTTTTCCAACTTTTTGGTCAATTTTGTGTTTTTCACGACAGCCCTCTCAATGTGCTAGAGAATGGAGGACTGGCAGATTTCTCCCCTTCCTGTAATAAATACAGCTCATTAGAACTCCAAAGGCTCACTGTGACGGGGCAGGGCTTCAAGAAAATTTGGACCAAGACTTCACTTTCTCAGGGTTCTGCTTGCTAAAGGAACTCTTAGAAACCAAACTGAGGGGCCCCTGGGTGGCTCAGTTGATTGGGCGACTGCCTTCGGCTCGGGTCATGATCCCGGAGTCCTGGGATCCAGTCCCGCGTTGGGCTCCCGGCTCCACGGGGAGTCTGCTTCTCCCTCTGACCTTCTCCCCTCTCATGCTCTCTCTCTCTCTCAAATAAATAAATAAAATCTTAAAAAAAAAAAAAGAAACCAAATTGAACCAAGGTGTTAATGATCAATTATGGTTTACTTTGTTTTTCCTCCAGATTATGTTTGGACGTTGACATATAGTATCAATGGCCATAGCCCAAAGTATAAATAATATGGGAGTTTTAGAGATAGACATAAAGCCAAGGATTGAGGGCTTTTTTGGTTAAGAAAGCCTTTTTCAACAACCTTACAGAAGAGGGGAAAACACATATATGAACAGTTATACAAAACAGGAAAAAAGCCATCTCTGTTTCTCAGTAGATGTATGAATTTAGTGTCCTTATAGATGTTAAATAGGGATGATACAACCCTTCAGATAATTATTTTAATAATTAAATGTAACAACTTTGGAAAGAACATATCCTGGAAACAAAGTAAATGTTAGCTTCTGTTCTATGTTTTGAAGCAAGGATCCTGAATTCGGCATCTGTCTTCATATTTTATCACTGAGCATTAGTTGTGGTTAGATAGAGAAGGACAAGAAGCACTAAAGGAGAAATCAAGAATCCTGACAACTACTGCATGTTGTTGACTCGACACAAGTTCTATACACAGCTAACTCTAACCAGTATACGGGTGACAGATCAGACAATTAAGGAAGTTGGTAAAGTTTAGTTTTAGGCACTGCAATTATTGTTACTCTTCATTTGCTTTTGTGTTCACTCACTCACTCATTCACTCATCCACTCATTTATTTGAATTGCAAATAAATGATAGGTGCTCAATATTTTTTTCACAGATGAGAGAAAGAGAGATTTATGAAGAGTCTGTTATGTTGTAAGTACTAGTCTAAGTACAAGGAATTTTTTTAAAATAGAAAAGTGTTGCCCTAGGGCACCTGGGTGGCTCAGTGGGTTAGGGCTTTTGCCTTCGGCTCAGGTCATGACCTCAGGGTCCTGGGATCAAACCCCACATCGGGCTCTCTGCTCAGCAGGGAGCCTGCTTCCCCCTCTCTCTCTGCCTGCCTCTCTGCCTACTTGTGATCTCTCTCTCTCTCTCTCTGTCAAAGAAATAAATAAAATCTTAAAAAAAAAAAAGCGTTGCCCTTAATGGGCATAAAACTTAGTGGCAGAGATAGGGATAGATCCAGCAAAACGTTCACATTTCTGAATGTACAAAGGAGGAAGTGTTGCAAGCATGTGTCTAACAGGCTCTCAGTGTGTGCCCATCTCCAGGGCATTGTTTCTTTGCTACCAGATCTGGGTCATCATTTGTTTCATGTGGTTTCCTTCTAACAAAAATATCTTCCCTTATCTACCTCATACCCAGGACTCCTTACCCAGCAGCAGAGAGACCCCAGAGCACAAGAGAGTAGGGAAGAGGGGTTTGGGTCCACCACCGCCCTACAGGTGACTATGCCCAAGTTAAGCCCCAGCATGTGAGAGGAAAGCTGCTAACTCCCAGCTACAGCCATGGGCTCCTGCCCCCCCTGAAAAAAAAAGGCCTAAACAACAGGATCTATGCATTTGTCAAGTCCAAGCTATTGTCCAAGTAAATACACGGACAGAGAAGGATATCCCTGGAGGAAGCTTCTGGGTCTCAGACAACTACCTCTCTGCCTGTCAAAAAGGATATTCAATGCATAGAAGAACCAGCACTTCTTGTTTCCTGGTGTAGAGAAAGAAGGGGAGTTGTGAGGCTAAGAATTCCAACATGACAAACTCACACCCATCCCCCCTATAATGCATATGTAGTACATAGATTCTCACTGACAGATTATTTTCTACCTGGATCAAGCGCTACTTTTGCCCATAAGATTTAGTTTTCTTTGGAGTGGCAGTACAAAGTCTGAAATTAAAAGTTCCTGCTACTTCCCGTGTATATGAGAAATTCATGACTCAATGCATTATGTGTCTGCTGTTGTGCAAATCTGTGGTCAGTGGAACGGATACAAACATAGTGATTCGAAGGGGCACATGTACCCCAATGTTTATAGCAGCAATGTTCATGATGGTGATATATGGAAAGAGCCCAGATGTTCTTTAACAGATGAATGGATAAAGAAAACGTTTTATATACAATGGAATATTACTCAGCCATCAAAAAGAATGAGCTCTTGCCATTTGCAACTACATGGATGGATGGAACTAGAGGGTATTACACTAAGTGAAATAAATCAGAGAAAGACAAATACCATATAATTTCATTCACATGTGGAATTTAAGAAATAAAAAAGAGGAACATAGGGAAAGGGAAGGAAAAATTAAATAAGATGAAAATGGAGAGGGAGACAAACCGTAAAAGACTTTTAACTCTAGAGAACAAACTGAGGGTTGCTGGAAGGGGAGTGGGTGAGGGGATGGTGTAACTGGGTGATGGACATTATGGAGGGCACTTGATGTTACGAGCACTGGGTGTTATAAGCAACTGATGAATCACTGAATTCTACCCCTGAAACTGATAATACAGAATATGTTAATTAAATTGGATTCAAATAAAAAACTAAAACCAGCAGACAGCTATGGTCAGCAGTGATTTCAAGAGATGAGGGCACGTGTGTAAATAAGTTGTTCGTGGGGGAAATGAAACAAGATGGGATCAGGAAGGAGACAAACCATAAAAGACTCCTAAATTCATGAAAGAAATGGAGGGTTGCTGGGAGGTAGAGGGGGTAGGGATAGGGTGGCTGGGTTATGGACATGGGGGGGCATATGTGCTATGGTAAGTGCTGTGAAATGTGTACGCCTGATGATGCACAGACATGTACCCTGGGGCAAATAATGCATTATATGTTTAAAATAAAATATAAAATAAAATAAAATAAAAAATAAGTTGTTTGCACCTCAAAGCCTGTTGTATGTTTGGGTAAATGATGTTGTTATGACCACTTCAGGGCCTTCGGTGTCCTCCATTAGCTCTGTTAAGCGTTCTAAGTACTCACAATTGGTAACAATGCCCTGTAAATCTACCCTCTTGTTTTATAGCGCTTCACAGTGATGGCACCCTGAGAAAGCTTTGGAAGGGAAAACTTTAACCTCCCAATATCAACCAGAGTCCTCTTGAACCATCTCAAATTAATTAAGAAGAAATAATGTGTTTCCTTATTCAGTAAACAAAACAAAACAGTTGATCTCCTATCCCCTCACCCTGACCAGTAAGATTATCTCACCTTATCTCCTACTGTGTTGACATTCTGAAGGCACCACTGTTGTGACTTTTGGGAATGTGGCTAAGAGCATAGTGTTTGGAGTAAAAACAGTGCCTACATCATAGGGTGACTGTAAAAATTAAGTAAATCAGGCAGGTATTAATGTAGTTATTGACAGAAATTAAGTGTTCTATGAATATTATCCATTATTATTGTTATAAGAATAATTATTACTATTACTATTATTATTGTCAACATCATATTGCTTGCATAGTTAGAATATTTCTATGCTAATCATTAACGTAATAAGAGAACCCAAAACTCCCTAGTCCTTTATAATCTGTCTCCAACTCACACTTCTTTCTGGCTTTATCTTCTGCTACATGCTGCCCCACATCCTGTACTTTGTTATAATGGCTGGCTTACCACTTCCTATATATCATGTGTTTTACCTCCTCTGTCTTTGCTCCTGCTGTTTCCACCGCTTTGGACAGTCTCTACCTGGAAAACTCCTAGCCATCTTTTCACATATTAGAGTTCAAAGGCGTTTCTTTTTTAAAGTTTTCCCTGACTCTGAGCCTAGGGAAAAAAGAGTCACTATTGTGTTAGTCTCTTAAAGATATTTATGTCTCCTCTACAAGACTTCAGGATCTTCCAGATGCTAACTTTAAAATTCCTCTTTTTTTCCTCTGGTAGGTACTACAGAACAAAGCATGTGCTAAGTGTTAACTAAATATTTGTTGAACAGGTAAAGTTTTTTAGAGTATAGAATGTTCTTATATAGATTATCTCATCTGATCCTTTCAAAACTCCTGGGAAGAAGACAGGGCAAAGTAGAATAGTATAATCATTAAAAAAACAATTTCTTGAGAAAGATGATAAGTGACTTGTGACTTGAGTCCATAAGACTTTGAGCAAGTTGTATAATCTCTCTGATCTTTATTTACTTCTTCTGTAAAGTGCAGGTAACATTTATACCTATTATGAAATGAAATATTCCACATAAAGCGCATATCACTGTGCCTGACACATGCTAATAAACAATAGCTCTTCAAAATTATTATACAGGGTATCAGAGAAATTGAATGACTTGTGAAAATTCACGTGGTTAGCCAAAGACTGAACTGAATGAAATATTGTTCTGATTCCTAGCCCCGTTATCTTTCCATTCTAACATAACCTCCACCTCCTAGAAATATTAATAAAGAGAACTAAGTTAGAGACAAGAGAGAATTTTCTGTTGTTTTTCTAAAATCGTGCCAGTGCATCTAACGTGATCACAAGAAGTACATAAAGAATTGGCTTTCCTGATTAATTGCAAACTAAAACATGTATTTTGATATTCAGGCTTTAAAATGCCATTGATTAAATACCATCATAAACACTAATACTTTGAATTTGTATAATGCTTTTCCTTCAGAGTATGCAGGATTTTCTTGAGATACTTCACTTATCTTCTCAGCTATATAAAATGCTATTTCTATCATTTTACATTTGTTCATTCATTATATATATAGATATAAATAGATATCTATATCTTTCTACATATATAGATATATTGCTTACTATGTGCTGCCACTGGACTAGATAACAAAAATACAAAGAGACTACAACTCTGTTCTTGACTATTAATATAGATGAAGGAGTCTGACATGGAATAAACCACAAGTATTCAAACTAGTGAGCACTATCATGGTGACATAAGCAGTGGAAGCTTATGGCAGCAGCAGCATATGCATTTGCTTAGGAACAATGGAAATGAAAAGGAATTTGGAGTTAAACCTGGGAGTGCTATTTTATTCCAAACATTTGGATGATTTCCAAACATTTTTGATTACACCTTCTATTTAGAAAAAAAAAATGTTCTGGGCACTCATCCTTAGTATATCTTTAATGCATTTAAAATAAAGCATGTGTCTGTACAACTACCAATATGTTATGTTTTGGGCATTTGCCTGTTCTATGATACAACCATTGCACTGCCAGGTATATTCCTGAAAGTTTTACATGTGCCCCAAGAGCGTATATTAATACTACCATAGGGGCACTTGGGTGTCTTAGTCAGTTCAATGAGCTACTCTTGAGCTCATCCCTGGTCATAATCTCAGAGTCGTGGGATTGAGCTCCAAATCAGGAACTGTGCTCAGCACAGAGTCTGCTTGTCCCTCTCCCTCTGCTCCTCCCCCTGTTTACTCTCTCATGCTCTCAAATAAATAAATAAAATCTTAAAAAAATAATTATAATATCCATAGTAGAATTTCCCATATTAGCTAAACTTGGGGAAAAAATAAATATCCATCAACAGGAGAGTGGATAAATAACTCTTAAGGCATTTGCACAGTGGCATATTCTTCCTCAGTAAAAATTAATGAACTACAGCTTCATGAAACACTCTGAACAAATCTTTAAAACATAATACTGAATTTAGAAATAAGTTACAAAGAGCAAATATAGTATGATACCACTTAAAAAGTTTAGGAACAAACAAACTATACAATATAGTATTTCTAAATAAGTACATATGTCATAAGCCTATGAAAAGGTAAAGAAGTCATAAAAAAATTTTAATTTGACTTGGGTGGGGATGGGTGGGTGATAGCAAGAGGCAGGGAGAGGCAAAAGCAGAGGTAGATGGGACAATTCTGGTGATGTTCTAGGATGTAAGTGAGTGGTGAGTTCACAGGTATGCATTTTTTATTATACTCTATAACTTGTATAAATGTCACATTCTTTAGTAAATATTAAATATCACATAATAAAAAAGACAGAATATAAATGGAAGTCCCAATATTTTCTTTCTGAACCTCATTGTTTCGCCTAGAGCTACACAGAGACTATTAAATCAGGCAATGGGAGCCATTGATATATTTTCGGTAGGGGAATGAAATCCTATATTCCTGATTTAAAAAGAAGATATTATATGTTAATAAAAAATAAAATAAAAAGAAGATATTTTATTAGCAGTATAGAGGAGAGGCGATTCATGTGAGATCTTGGGATTCTGACTCAATAGAGTGGCTTTGGGAACAAATTATAGAGAGTTGGCATGAGAAGTATTGAAGAGATAGGACCAGCAGGAATTAGTGAAAGTAAAGGAGATGACAATCAGTTAAGAGGACTATTAGTTTCCAAACCAATGCCCTTAACTGAAACAGAGAATACAGTCAAAGAAGCATAATTATGGAGTATAATGATAGAAAGGATAGTGGTATATACCCAAGAGTTTGAAGCATCTATATAATATAAAAATGAGATTGTCTGCGAGCAGTTAGAAATACCTTTGGAGCTCACAAGAATGGTGGGCTCTGGAAATAAGGCCCAGACGTCACCAATGCACCAGTAACTAAGACCACAGAAGTAGACGAGATCATTCAAAAAACAGCATGTCAAATAAGAAGTGAAGAGAGCTGTACTGGACTCCTAGAAGCTGTCCACCATGAAGGAGGCTGAGGAGAAGAGAATCAGGAAAGTGTGGAAAAGCTAGTGATGTCAAGTACCTTCAGATAAGTAAAGTAAAATAGAAATTATAATTGAAATACAGAGGCTATGCCAAACTCAAATCTATAAACCAGATGTCTTAGCTCCCCTTTGGGTACCCTATCCATTCATCTAATGGTTTTCAACTTGTACACCAGAAAATGCTATAGCTACGTGAAATGTCTAAAAGAACATTATTCTTCTTTCCACAAATACTAGGCAATTTTATCTACCAGGCACTATTTAAGGTTCTGTTCTTGAAGTGCTTAAAAATATTTTCTGTTATTAGTGAAGGAACCCATTTTTCATCATCAATATAAACATATATAGTATATGTATATGTAATACATATGCTATATGTAGTATAGGGTACACTATATAAAGTATGTATATATATTTGTATATATATTACTGTATATATATATACACACAAAAAAAAAACATAATAGAAACCATGTATAATCCCTATTATGTCACAGGTACTGGACTAGAGACTATTGGTAATAGAAAGTTAATAACTATGCCTGAAGAAACTTAGAACATTTAACCAAAAAAAAAAAAAAAACCCTCAACAATTAATTATAAATTACTGGGTTCTTACCTGACTATCACAGTATATTACGTTTTAACACCAACACTGTAATATTTACTTATATTTTTTGAAATTTTAGTTTTACTGCATTTTCACAGTATATCAGACTTCACCAAATATATGTCTTACTATTGTATTATATTACTGCTTTACTGTGTATCTCAATAAAGCATGCAGTTATGTTACAAAAAAAGAACTAATTATAAATCTAGTTTATGGGATAAAAATGACTTCCCAGGAAAAGTGACATTTAAGCTGGGAGACCAGCTGTTAAGCATGAAGTACCATAATTTTCATGAGATATCTAATTTGGAAAAAAAGTAGTCTACTCCTATGAAAATGACTGAAAACCACTGCATTTTATAGAAATTCCAAATTATAAATCATATTGATCATGTTAAAATATCTAACTTCAAATGTGCCATATACACACACACACACACACACACACACATGTACCTATATATAGATAGATAGATATGCGTACAGTGGAATATTACTCAGCCATAAAAAATGAATTCTTGCCATTTGCAATGGCATGGATGGAGCTAGAGAGTATTATGCTAAGCAAAATAAGGCAGAGAAAAACAAATACCATATGATTTCACTCACATGTGGAATTTAAGAACAAAAACAAATGAACAAAGGAAAAAAAGAGACAAACCAGAAAAGACTCTTAATTATAGAGAGCAAACAGGTGGTTACCAGAGGGGAGTTGGGGGTGAGTGAAATAGATGAAAGGGATTAAGAGTATTCTTACCATAATGAGCACTGAGTAATGTATAGAATTGTTGAATCCCTCTATTGTACACCTGAAACTAATTTAACACTATATGTTAATTATACTGTAATTAAAATGTAAAAAAATATGTCTAACTGCAACTGCTAATGTAGTAGGATGTGTTTAAAAGAGGTGGAGGGACTTTGGCGAGGGAAACAAAAGCAAGATTAAACTATGGGGACTACACCAAAATAAAAAGCTTTTGTACAGAAGGGAAACCATTGACAAAACAAAAAGACAACCCATTGAATGGGAGAAGATATTTGCAAATGATATATCCAGTAAGGGATTACTATCTAAAATATGTGAAGAACTTATAGAACTCTACACCAAAAAAAGCAAATAATTTTTTTAGAAATGGGCAGAAGACATGAACAGACATCTTTCCAAAGACATACAGATGGTCAACAGACACATGAAAAGGTGTTCGACATCACTCATCATCAGGGAAATGCAAATCAAAAGCACAATGAGATATTACCTCATACCTGTCAGAATGGCTAAAATCAAAAACATAAGAAACAACAATTGTCAGAGATGTCGAGGAAAAGGAACCCTCATGCACTGTTGTGGAAAATGCAAACTGGTGCAGCCACCGTGGAAAACAGTATGAAGATTTTTCAAAATCTTGAAAATAGAATTACCATATGATCCAATAATTCTACTACTGGGTATTTACCCAAAGAAAATGAAAACACTAATTTGAAAAGGTATGCACCCCTATATTTATTGCAGCATTACTTACAGCCAAGATATGGAAGCAACCCAAGTGTCCATCAATAGATGAATGGATAAAGAAAATGTGATATACATCTATAATGGAATATTACTCAGCCATAAAAAGTATGAAATTTACAACAACATGGATGAAGCTAGAGGGTTTAATGCTAAGTGAAATAAGCCAGTCAGAGAAAGGCAAAGACAATATGATTTCACTCGTATGTGGAACTGAAGAAACAAAACAGGAGAACAAAGGAGAAAAAGAGAGAGAGATAAACCAGAAAAGAATCTTAACTATAGAGAAGAGATGATTCCCAGAGGGGAGGTGGGTGAGGGGATGGGTGAAATAGATGAAGAGGATTAAGAACACCTTTATCCTGAAGAGCACTGAGTAAGTATAAAATTGTTGAATTCCTCTATTGTACACCTGATATTGTTTTTTCCCCCCAAAACACACATAGTAACAATGTGGGAACTAGGAAGTCCAATTCTAATGTTTGATTTAAGCAAAACTCCTGCTAGTAGTTTTGAACTGAGAGTCCCAGACCATGGGTTTTGTGGAGCTCTGTTCCTCAAGATAGCTGTAAGCTAGAGCTTTGTAAACTGGCCTTGTATGGGATGCTCTGTTCTGTTCTAGAAAACATATAACTCCTTTGGCATTTTTAATGACTAATCCAAAGTTATGAAATAAAGTAGTAATGAAGACTAACAGACATAGCTGTGCTTTGATTCAGCACTTTTCATGTGAAGTCCATTTTCAGAGACCCCTTTTACCTTCAAAATGTAAAAGCTGTGTAGTTCTTATCTATCATCTGTTGTCACATCTGGATGTGGTTTTAGAAAAAGCAATTTGAAAGAAACTTAGTGAGGTTAAAAAAAGGGGGGTATTTTTTCCCAAAGTCATCTTTTTTTTTTCTTTTATTGCAAACATGCCTTACAAGAATGAGGCCAGGTGCAGGTTTCTGATAAAATATGATTTAATCTTTGGGTTATCTTTTGAAGTTGACCTTGTAATTTAAGCACATTCGTGTAAAACATCAGCCATGTAGATGGTGAGAATAGAAAGTAGTAATTAAAAATTAAATGAGTAATAACTGAAAAACCTAGTAAAATATTGACCAAATAATTAACTTTGTCTTTGGCCGCCCTGGTTAATCAAATACTTTGTGACACACATCACTCTGTACGAAATGACATTGCTTTCACCCTAAACCAGTTTTTCTAAATGGTGTTTATGTCAGAGTGGTAAACTGGGAAACAGGTGGAAAGGTAATTCTTTACCAGGTTTCCAGAAGTTTACAAGGAAGGGCACTTTCTCTGCTGCTTCTTACACTACTAGTAACTGGATGGAGAAATAAGCAATACTTTCAACTTATAATTTTATATCCCATGATTTATTGGATGTTTGAAAACTCCAGTAGAAAGGGAAGAATAAACAGTATTTGCAGTAACACTTCTTCTACCAGTGGGGAGAGATTCGTGAATGAGTAAATGGAATATGGACAAATACACTAATGTTCTGAGAACAAAGGAAGTTAGCTATTTTGAGCAACTCAAGGTAGAGGAAACCATTTCTGAACTGTTGGTCAAAAAATAGAAATCCCTTATCAGTTTAAAATATGCTTCCAGCTATGTAGTCTTATTTTATGTCTCTGATTTTTGGACCTCAATTACATTTCTATCCAAAGATGAAGCAAACTGTTCCAAACTAAATAGATTGTTATTTTATGTTCCCAAAGTATATCAAGAAATGCCAATGGACTTTGGCTTCGGGGCTTCTGAAATTGAGAGTATGTATTCTCAACATAGCTGGCTGGGAGTGGGATAAGGCATATCTTGAAGCTCCAAACCAGAGCTGAACGTTGAATCGGACTGTAATGTGTTGACCCAGACACTCATAGCAACTTCCAGCCACTGAGCTAGCTATGGCCCCCTCTGGTCTCCCTGGTGGTTAGTACCTTGGGCAAACCCTGAGAATAAGAAAAATCACAACCACTCAGTTTTAATAGCTAGACTCATTGTATATTTTTTCTTTCAATGCTTAGGTATTCTTGGGAAATAACTTCAGAAGGAATAATGGCAGAGTTGTTTGTTTTTTTTTTTTTAACTCAGAAGTTAGGGAAGTGTTAACTTTTTGATTTGCTGCCTTATCCTCCAAAGGGGTAACAATGCTGCAAGCAGTTGGCAGTGGGTGGGGTAATCTCTTTCCTGGTAGCTGATTGAGAAGTTCAAGGATGCTCTAAGCACATAAATCAATAGGCACAAAGAAGAGGATGGCTGTAGTTGCGAAAGAATAAAATCTTCAAAGATTTCATCGTTCTCACGGTGATAGTAATAGCTCCATTTATTGAAAGCTTTCATACACCATTCTTGTGTTAACCTCTTCACATATATTCTCATTTTATTCTCCTGACAATTCTGTAGACCAAGTATCCTCACCCCCTTTCTACAGAAGAATAAAGTGAGGCTTAGAAATGTTCATTGGTTTACCCAACATTATGTAGCTATCCTGCCTTATCACAGGATTCAATTCAATTCTGTTAGAAAATCAGGGTAGAAAAAGAATCTTAATCGACTTTCTTTCAGGGCCTTATTGTGTCTACAAAGTGATCCATACATGTCTCTGTGATTTAGGAACAGATTTTTATCACCCCAGTTCATCAGAAACACAGATAAAAATTAGAAAACTTAACTCTTCGTTACCTGGGAAGGGGACATCAGACCACACAGTAAACTATCCACATGGCAAAACAATCTCAACCAAGACTTTCCCCAGAGCCAACCAACAAGATTGGCCTATTGAATTCTATTTCTTTTTTTCTCTCACAGTCCTATGTCTCTGAGCATACACATGAGTCATATACATCATTGTGCAAATGTTGTACCATAAATAAGACACATATCTCAAAGTGACTTGCTTCACCTCAGGAATTCAGCTACTTCTGTTGAGGAAACTTACTTTGGCAAAGCTGAGTTTCTTTTCATCTCCTCGTCTCTTGACTCTGCAGCTTCACATTAACTGTTGGCTCTTGAGTAACTCAGTCCCAACATGCTCCTTTCCCACATCAGCAAAATTGGCCCGCCCATCACCAGCACAGGATTTTAAAACATTGAATGACAAAAATGCTCATGGACTGACTGTAAGGACAATTAGGTGTCTCCAGAGATATGGGAATACAAGCCATGCATGTAATATTATCCAGAGAATTTGCCTACATCAGTGTGAAGATATAAATAAAGTTAATAGTTACATAAGAAGATTTATCATTTGAATTATGAAAAGCACAGTCTCTAAAACACTCTCCAGACCTCCTCTCCTGGCAGAAGCAGCCATAACAACAGAAAGAAAACTTCCATAAGAAACAGCTGTCCAAGCCCATTATAAGCCATAATGTCAGCTGTCATAATGATTGCTTCCTCAAATTGACCTTCTCTGACCTAACAGCTTTCAACTTTCTCTTCTTGGCTCTTTAAGATACTTGTTGATCACCAGATGTGCTTTATATAAACAGGTGGTTTATATTTTAAACCAGAGGTAAAGAGAGAAGACTGTATCTGTTATGAGCCCACTAAGATGCCCGGTGCTAAAGTCAAGTGTAATAAAGCATCTAGGAGATTTGAGAAAAAGAATAAAAACTTTGGGAGGAAGCATCTTAATAAGATACTTGAGAAGGGCACGTATTGCATGAAGCACTGGGTGCGGTGCATGAACAATCAATCTTGTAACACTGAAAAAATAAAATAAACATATTTGGGGAAAAAAATAAGATACTCCAGGAGCTAATCTCAGAAATTTCTCACTGCAGGTGACATTAGAGATGCACTTTTGCATGTAATTATAATACACAAGCAAATCTAAATATTTCTTTGCTTCCTCCTCTAAATTTCATGTAGGTAGTCTAATTTACACTAAGTGGGGGCATTTCTCATTTCCTTTTGCCTACCCTTTCTGCTCAGTTATTATTATAAGCAGAAACAACAAAAAATTATTTTTACGTCATTTGGCATGATTTTTTCCTAAATTATTATTATCATTTTTTAACCTCAGATGGCTTAATGCAAGAATTATATTCACTATATACAGGATTCTCTAGTGAAAGTGGGCTGGTCACTAGCTGGGTGACCCCACTGACACCAAAACCAAGGACAGTTCAGGGGCAAAAAAAAAGGGGGGGTATGTACTAAAGATAAAACTTTTATACTGAATTGTCATGCACAATATTGAAAAATCAGTTAGATCAATTCAAGCAGACCCTAATACCTATTAGGGCAAAATTCTAGGTTCTATTAATATGATAGCTCAGTGTAAAAGTTTTATCTCTGGCACATTCCTTTTTAGTTGTTTTGGCTTGGTCTTATTGTTTGTGTTTGCTTCTACAACATTTTATAAAGAATTGGTTACTCTTTCAAAAATATTTTTAGAGAGATATGGGCTTGTACTAGGGATACCAATATAAATGTGACCTGCTTCTAGCCTTTAGGAGTTCAGAATATTCATACATAGATACTTTCAATGGAGTTGTTAAGTTCAGTGATCCATAGGAGCAAAGAGATGGTGTGGAAAGTGATAACTATAAAAAAAATTCAGAAAAGACTACAGAAAATAATAGATAGAACTAGAATAGAGATAATAGAACTAGGAATTAGATTTTGCCAGTTTGAAAAGAACTAGGAATTAGATTTTGCCAGTTTGCAAGCTAAGAAAAGGGATTAACATGAAGTGACAGAGATACATGGTCTTTTCAAGAAGTGAGAAGCTCAGCATGGTTGGAGTTGGGATGTGAAAGCATCAAGTTTTTTGAGAACAGACCAATGGATAATAAATTTGCAGAGGTGATGGGTATTAAGGAAGGCGTGAGATGTGTTGAGCACTGGGTGTTATACACAACCAATGAGTCATTGAACACAACATCAAAAACTAATGATGTACTATATGTTGGCTAATTGAACATAATTTAAAAAAGCAAAAGGACTTAAAAATAGTAGAGATCAAAATCAATTCAAATCCTGTAAGAGATAGGTGTCATTTAAAACATGGAAAGTAAGATTAGAGACTGCAGTTTGTCTCAGCATAATAAAGAGAGGAGGATTATGCTTATAAATACATGAGTTTTGGTTGAGGAGGGATAGTAGGTGAAAATCACTTGTGGCAGTTGGAAATTCAGGGCTGGAATTGGTATTAGCTGATGTAGTTTGTATTTAGTGTTAGCAAAGATGCCTGTACCTCAGTGTTTTTGATAGACCATGTAACATTTCTCAATAAACTATGTAATAAATATCATTTATTTGGTGTGAAATCTATTCTAATGTCATAACTCTAACAACTGAAGTTAGCACTTACAATCAACATACATCTTCTCTCAACATACCAGATTTATTATACAAGAGAGCACAACTAATAAAGGTGTGTGTAATGGCCAGACCCTGAGTCCTTTATGGGACTTGCATGGGTTTTGGCCCCTTGTATCACAGGCAACCTCAGACTAAGTCATCAGAGCATAGAAAGCAAGGTCATGCTTTATTCCTAGACACCTCCAAATGCACAATGAAAGCTTGAAGAAAAACAATTCCTTCTGACGTGAGAGTCAGCTGCTATGCATCATCACACATTTTTCTACTCTTGGTACTTAGGAGGACACTACTGCTGTTTTCCCAGATGCTGGCCCAGAAAAGAACAGAAGAAGTTTTTCTTGTTTTTCCCTCCATTTTCTCAAAATTCCATGGTCAGATTCAATGCTTGCTTGCTCCTTCCAGCAATTTTCTAAAGTCACACTATTTGATACAAGGTAAAAAAAAAACCAAAAACTACATTTATTCCAGTTATTGTTTCAGGCCATTTCCTTATATGATTTATTCCTGGCAGTAATGAACAAGTGTTATTATCTCTGTTTTTCCATCTAAAAAAAAAAAAGAAATTGAGTAACCTGCCACAGGTCACTTCTAGTGAGTAGAGGAGGGATTTGGGGAAAATTTGTGGAGCACAGCTATTTCCTAGGAGCTGATTTTTGTAAAAAACATTTTACATTTACCAAAGAAAAACAAAGCAAATGTAATTTGTCCATTGACCCTGAGACTAACCATCTCTCTTTCATCTTCAAAGCCTTCCTTATTCAGCATCAATAAGTTGAGGTTGTGTATTTGAAACTAGAGCTAACCTTGGTCCTTGATTTGAAGGCACTTTGCTCTTGATGTCCACTTACAATTCTGTTTAAAAACTCTTACCCTAGTTTACCTTAGGGTAAACTTTACCTTAGTTTCTTTGCTTCCTGTTGCTCCTAGATTCCCCTGGCCTACTTTGGTTTCATTTACAAACTAGTAAAGGAATCCTTACTATGATAGAATCATGTTTACAGCCAATGATCAAATGTATGCACCTGTCACTTCTAAGGAACATCTAATTAGTTTCTATTTATTCAATCAGTGAATATTAACTAAATGCCTACTGTATTTCGAGGCTGGCGCTAGACACTGGGAGATACTGGTTAAACAAACAAACAAACAAACAAACAAACAAACAGTTCCTGCCCCCAATGAGGACTTTAAGGAGCTTGAAGTACATGAAAAGAGATACATAAAGTAATTATTAAAATATGATGTAGTGAGTAGAACATTGGCATAAGAAAAGAGAGCTGATGGAATACATGGGAAGAATATAAAATCCAATTTTGATTGGTCAGGAAAAAATTCACCAGGGAAATAAAACCAAGACTAAGTCCTGAAAGAGAGTAGAAGATAAGGCAGTGGGTGGAGGGTGGGCCTGGTACACTTAGGAACTAAATAAACAATAGAATAGAGCTAAAAACAAACAAACAAAAAAACACAATAGAATAGAGCTATAAAGGGCCCCAATTATTAAGAACCATATATGTGGTGCTAGTAAGTTTGGACTTTATTCTGAGAGAAATGAGAAATTCTTAAAATTGCTAATCAGAAAAGTGCCAAGATTATGGCACTTATATCTCTCTAGCTGTGGCATGGGGAACCAATATGGAGAAGATGTCACTTTAGCTACACAGTGAATAGATTTGGTGAGCGAAGCTGAGGGTTGGTGGGAGGAACAGGCTGAGGGCAGCAAGAAAGCATTAGAATAAGCCTTAGGATAAGGGCATCTGAACTAATTTACCTGCAATGAGTAAAGAGACAAATGAACAGATTTGAAGACATTAGAGGTAGAATTGGCACATGTGACTATAACAACAGGAGGGGCAGATCATCCAGGATGATTCCCAGGTTGGTGGCCAGGACATGGCGAGCCCCAGGGAGGAAGTAGGCTTTGTGAAGCCGATTATGAGTGAAGTTAAGTTGACTGTGATGTTCAACCAGCCGTTGGCTATGGAGGTAGGAAGCCCAAATAGCAGAGAGACTTGGAAGTTCTTAGCATGTGGATGTTAATTTAAGCCACATAATCTACAACCAGTATGTTGTGCAAAAGGGAGCAGTTAAATTTCTGGAGAACATCAAAAGGAATAATTAGGTGAGGATCTTGCAAATGTGGACATACTTGAAATTGCCTTTTAGGTATCTACAGCTCAATTTGAAATTGAAATTGAAACCCCCACCCCCCAAAAAGCCTATTTATTTTTTAAAGATTTTATTTATTTATTTGACAGAGAAAGAGAGATCACAAGCAGGCAGAGAGGCAGGCAGAGAGAAGGGGGAAGCAGGCTCCCTGCTGAGCAGAGAGCCTGATGCAGGGCTCAATCCCAAGACCCTGAGATCATGACCTGAGCTGAAGGCAGAGGCTTTAATCCACTGAGCCACCCATGCACCCCAAAAAGCCTATTTAAATAGCTTAGTGACTCTCTATGTCCACTAAAAAAATCCATGATATTTCTTTATTATTTTACATGGTTAATTAAATATAAAATATGCAAATGAAAGAAACTTAAAGACATAAAGTTTAATCATTGCTTATTATATTTATGCATCATATAAAGCAATTAGATAGTTTTGATTTCAAGTACATTTCACTTTTATATTATGCCAAAGAATAGCAAGTTAGTTCTATAATTTCATTCCTATCAAAATCGGATGAGAGTTAATCCTTTTTTAAGGTATCAGCTTTTAACTTTGAGCTAAAAGACGACATTTTGGAGCCGAACTCAAATTCGATAATGAATTCTATGAATCTGCAGTCTGAATTACAGATATCTACTTTGAGATACTATATATAGCCCTCCTTTTTTAAAAAGAATGACGGAGGATCGGGATGCATTTTAGCAAAAGGCTTCTTTAAAACACTTTGTGATATAGAAATAAAAACAGAAATCAGACCTCAGAAGAGAATGAAAAGGTAACACATCAAATATAAGAGTCAGTACCCAAAAACATCACACTTGAGCCTGAGCGCCAGGTTAGACAGGGCAAAAGTCAAATCACTGTAGAGTTTTTCAGTATAATTAAACTCAAGTATAATTTGTAAGTAGCCCTTACTAAAATTATGGTGATGATTTATAAAATTCACCCTAATGATCCTAACTGAAAGGAAAAATTAGTATTTTGGGAAGTATTCAATGATGGTGCCATACTTTAAAAACATTTTACATTTTCATTCCCTGAATTTAGTAGTATCATCTAAAGAAATTTCAAGCATTTTCTAACATCTGATTATTATTTAGTTGTTTATTTGGCATTTTTAAACAATCACCTAATGGGATCTTTTATTGGGGACTTTGATTCATATTTCTCACTCAGGAGTCACATGATCATCTTTAAACTTAATCCACTAGTAAGTACACTGAGACAATCTTCAAGTGAACAGGTTAATGAAAATATAAATATAAATGATTCAGGGTTTCCAGAAAGGAGCTGGTTATTTGCCAGGAAGGATAAAATTGGCCTCTAGTTTTGTCAACATACTTGATGGATACTTACGAGAACATAGGGTTATTAGTTGTGTACTTCATTGACTATGTATATAATAATGGCAGTAATCATGCATGAAGGCTTCTGAAGTTCAGAACCCCCCCTTACTTGTAATGATTTTCTGTTTTATGATGGTTATCTTCTTATAGTATTTGAAGCTGATATTTGGCAGGAACATTTTGTTTTCTTTTTGCATTAAATACTTATGAAATAGATAATCTACTGCTTTCATAACTTGGCATTATTTAAACTTTTTCTTTTCTTTTCTTTTTTAACCTAAAACCCTTTTTCGGTTTAAAGTGGAATTTGGAAACATTCTTACGTCATTACATAAATCTATGATTACTATGGATGACCCCATTCATATGTAATTTCAACTACCACATCATTACTGTGATAACTGTAAAATCTATTTTAAGCCTCACATTCTCTCCTGAAAAATGTCATTTATATATACAACAACTTACTGGATACTGCCATCTGGAGATCCCGCAGAAGTCTCAAACTCCATATGTTTCAAACTGAGCCTTTTCCACACCCATTCCTACTTGTTTAAAGTTACCAAAATCTCCTCATTCATCCAAGCTAGAAATCATGAGATATCTAGAATTTTCCTCTTCTCTCCTTGTAAGAAATCAGTCAGGAGTCATGATGAATCTATTTCTGAAATATCGTTGGAATATGCCCCATATTCTCCACTCCTTCCAGCACTGCTTAATTCAGAACCACTTGCCAGAATTGCCAAAATAGCCTCCTTCATATTTTATCTGCTTCTAATATTGCCCCACAAGTCCTTTCTTTATGGTACTAGCAGCATTACATTTTAAAATAAAAATTTAAAAACTTAAAAAAAGAAAAAATAAAATGAAAATTTAGTCATGTCATTCCTATTAAAACACCCAAAGCCATTCCCTCTTTCTCAGTATAAAACCCAGATGATGATTATTATTACCCTCCCCCTCCCCTCCTCTTCTGTGTCCTCCTCCTCCTCCTCTTCCTCCTCCTCCTCCTTCTTGGCTGGATACAGTATACTTTATTGATATACTTTATTGATGGTACATGACATGGTAGGGCTCCCCTCTCCTTCTTCAGAGGGTCTGGGATGAAAACTGTGGAGGTTGGGAGATTCTCAGTGTATTGGGGGAGGAGTTGGGGCAAGAAATCCCCAGAAGCTGAGGGCCTCTCTCTTCCTCTTGCTCTCACAGGTGCTGGTGGTCTAGGGGGCTCTTATTCCTTGGAGGCCATGTGGAAACTATAATGGCCACCACCTGGTTGCTGTAGCCCCATTCATTGTCATGGCAGGAAATGAACTTGACAAAGTGGTCATTGAGAGCAATGCCAGCCCCAGCATCAAAGGTGGAAGAGCAAGTGTCACTGTTAAAGTCACTGTTAGGGATAACCTGATCCTTAGCATAACCCAGGATGCCCTTGGGGGAGCCCTCTGATGCCTGCTTCACCACCTTCTTGATGTCATCATATTTGGCAACTTTCTCCAGGTGGCAGGTCAAATCCACATCTGACACACTGGAAGTAGGGTCACAGAAGGTCATGCTAGTAAGCTTCCCATTCAGCCTAGAGATTACCTTGCCTACAGCCTTGGCAGTGCCAGTAGAAGCAGGGATGATGGTCTGGGCAGCTCCTGGGCCATCACACTAGAGCTTCTCAAAGGAGCTATCCAAAGTCTTCTGGGTAGCAGTGATGGTATGACTTGTGGCCATGAGTCCCTCCACAATGCCAAAGTTTTCACGGATGACCTTGACCTGAGGGGCCAAGCAGCTGATGATGCAGGAAGCATTGCTGGAAATCTTGAAGGAGTTGTCATACTTCTCATGATTCACACCCATTACAAATATGGGGGCATCAACAGAAGGGGCAGACATGAGGACCCTCCTGGCCCTACTCTTCAAGTGAGCCCTAGCCTTCTTCATGGTGGTGAAGGCCCCAATGGACCCCATAACACACTCAGCACGAGCACCACCCCATTTGATGTTGGTAGGATCTCACTCTTGGAAGATGGAGATGGGCTTTCCATTGATGATAAGTTTCCCATTCCCAACCTTGACTGTGCCATGGAATTTGCTGTGAGTGGCATCATACTGGAACATGTACACTATGTAGTTGAAACCAATGAAGGAGTCACTGATGGCGACAATATCCACTTTGCCAGAGTTAAAAGCAGTCCTGGTAACCAGGTGCCCAATTAGGCCAAATCCATTTTCTCCAAACTTTACCATCGGGTCTCCAGGACATGGCTGGCACTGCACCAGAAGATGCAGTGTCTGTCGAATGGGAAGGAGCAGAGAGCCTAAAACTCAGATTCTTTAGTATGACTTACAAGACTGATAGAGTGAGCTCCTACGTACAAAATGTTTTCCATAATGGAATTATGCCCATGAAAGTCTTTTATTCACAACCTCCCTTATGATGTCATAACCTCCACAATCCCACAACCAGAAGAGGTCATGTGACTAGTTCTCAGCAAAAGCACAAGTGAACTGTGTTATTTGCTGGTTCAGACCTTAAAGAGAAGGTACTGGATATAGCACCTCAGCCTTGACACATGACGGAGACCCTTAACATGAAAGGAATCTGGCCCCTGAACCATTGTGTAAAAAAGAGCTCCTAGTGGATCCGTAACATCCACCCTGGACTGTTATTAGAGGGAAAAATAAACATTTTTATTGTTTTTTATTGTGTTTGAGTACAAAAATGTGTATTACATTTTGAGGCATATTTGTTACCATATTTTAACCCCACCCTATGCAATATACCCCAATACAAAATACCTTTTATAATCTAATCCATAATTACATGTACAACTTCACATTTTACCGATTTCTGACCTCTCATGTGTATCCTAAGTTTTACCCATACCAAACTACTTAAAATTCCATAGATAGTCATGCTCACTCTTGCTTTTATACATTTGTTCTTGTAGAGTTATGCCCTTTCTACCTTATCCTTTAAGACTGCAGCAGATATTGCTCCCCTGGAAAGTGGGCCCTTCTCTCTGTTATGGCCTGACCTGTGTTCCTCTCCCCTAAATTCATAAGTTGCGGCCCTAACCCTCAGTACCTCAGAATGTGACTGTGTTTGGAGATAGAGAATTTGTGGAAATAATTAAGGTTAAATGAGGTCTTTAGGGTAAAACCAATTGGTGTACTTACGAGAAGAGGAGGTTTGGGCACAAAGAGAGACAACAGGTTCACTCACACCAAAAAAAGACCATGTGAGGACACAGCAAGAAGGAGGCTGCTGGCAAGCCAAGAAGAGAGGCCACAGGAAAAAGCAAACTTGCCAACATGTTAATCCTGGAAGTCTAGTCTCCAGAACTGTGAAAAAGTAAATATCTGTTGTTTAAATCATCCATTCTGTGGTGTTTTGGTATGGCAGCCCTAGTCAACTAGTAAACACTCCTTGAAGCAGGATGTTTGCTCTTCTGAAATTTGGGAACATTCTGAGATACCCCCTTGGAGCACTTATCATAGCTGTTTTTCAATCATTGGTTTACTTCTCTGTCTTCCTAACTCTTCTGTGAATCTTTGAGGGAAGCAACTCTGCCTCATTTATCTGCTTCATTAACCCCTGATGTTAAGTTAGAAAATTTGTGGGAGGTGAATAATCATTCTTTAGAATGGATTAACTTTTTCTCCACAACT
Organism: Nasua narica; assembly: GCA_028533885.1. Taxonomy (NCBI): domain Eukaryota; kingdom Metazoa; phylum Chordata; class Mammalia; order Carnivora; family Procyonidae; genus Nasua; species Nasua narica. Next base: position 51,976,155 of record CM052798.1, read on the forward strand.
TGTAGCTTACCAGTAACGAAGGAAGGAAGGAAGGAAGGAAGGAAGGAAGGAAGGAAGGAAGGAAGGAAGGAAGGAAGGAAGGAAGGAATTATTGGGGTTTTCTCTTGCTGCATATCCTCCTAAAACATCTAGCCAGGCTGCCAAACATGCAGCATTGATTTCGATACAGGACTTCATTATTGGAGACTCTGCCTGGCCATTTTTTAATACTGTTGTGTGATTACCACTTTGCATATTTACTAAAGTCCAGAAGATCATGATGAGTTTTAGAGAAAGAACAAGACCTTCTTTCAGTAAAATTGGTGGCGTTGTTGTAGTGGACTGCTTTCGGTATTTTATCCACATTGCAATAGCTTCTTTTTTGTAAGAGCTACCCCTTTATGCAGAGGTGGGCTTAATCCAGGCTGTGTGCCACACTTGGTTGGACCAGAGTGGTCATCAGATCCAAGCCTGAGAAATAAGATTGTATTTCATAAATTTTGAATTCAGAGTGCAATAGAGTATTGGTCTTTTTTAGTGGCTGAAACCAAGGAGATATAAACTCCAGAAGAGTTTACTGTGAGACAGTTGACAGTCATGTGCACTGAGAAACATTTGACCATAGAATGATACGTAGCCCAAATACAAAAGTTGTGCAGAGAAAAATAAAAACAAAAACATGGTTACAAAGATAGAGAGATAGATTGTTAGAGTGAGATAGAAATATGGGGGAAGCAGCTGTAATGTGAATTAATTTTATTTCACTATTTATTATTATAAATTAATTTTATTTCACTATTTATTATTATAATATTTCACTATTTATTTAACTCATTTCAGTTCCGTGTGAGGTCCCATTACATTCCTTGCTCTTGGAATTCAATGAGGTTTTACAACAAATTCCATTTTAGTTTAAGCTAGTTTGAGATTGATTTCTGTTATTTGCAGTAAAAGGGGACCTTGCTTGAATCAATTGGATAGTATGACTAACATTTGTAATTTTTTATCACCCAATTCATGCTTTTTAATTCTGGTAAAAACACTTCAGTCATCCTGTTTGGAGTAACTTCACTTTCTTCAGGTCCATATGGTTCATTAGGGCCAACTGCAGGCCATAGTAATTAGTTCAAGAAGGGAAATAGGATCCAAATACCTGGTGAATATCTCCATCATCAATATTTGCTAGAACTATTAAGAAGCTGTGAGAAGTTGAAGCATTTTTTTTTCCTGCTGGGGTTGCCTAGCTAGTAGGGGTGGCAGTGTTACTGGTCTGCTGGTCGTCTTGACCCCATGAAAAGAGAACACGCCTGTGAATAAAACCAATGCAGAAGAAGGAAGAGCAAAAAATCCAGAAAAACCCAGATTCTCCATATGTCATCTGAGGACCAAGATTCTAGACCCTTCAGTTATTTCAGCAATAATTGTCCTTTTTGTAAAACCAGTCTGAGGTGCTTTTCGTTGTTGTTATTTATAACCAAAACATCCAGATAAGTCTGGCTATAATTTCCCTGCATATCTTTGAGTCAGTCAAGTGTCACTGTGTATACCAAGTCTTATTATATGGCACCAAATGCCTAGTGCTGTATCTGAAGTACAGCAGATGCTCAAAAAAATATCTGATGGTACTGAATGAAGAAGACAAATGCCCCCTAGCATGTCATTTTTGGATATGTCTTTTTCTAGCCTTATCTCTTCATTTGAATATTCCGCCAGGTCAATGCTCTATCATCAGTGAATTTTAGTCAGAAAGATCAAATAAAAAGGCGTATTATTTAAGTCCTTACTATTCCTTGCCATCACAGCTAACATTTGTTCTCCAAACACCAAATCCTAAGTGGCTTTTCCTTTTCCTCACTACCACCATCTTCCTGAGAACTCCCCATATGGACTAGTCTAATAGCATCTTGAGTCATCCCTGTGTCTCTAGACTCTTTTTTCTTTTTTAAATTATTTATTTATTTGAGAGAGAGAGTGAGCGAAAGAGAGCACAGCAAGGGAGAGGGTCAGAAGGAGAGGGAGAAGCAGGCTCCCCCCAGAGCTGGGAGTCCGGGGCTCAATCCCAGGACTCTGGGATCATGATCTGGGACCTGAGCTGAAGGCAGAAGCTTAACCAAATGAGCCACCCAGGCGCCCCCAGACTCTCTTTTCTCCAATCCATTTAACACAGGGTAATGAGAAACATCTATCTAGTCATGGTTTCTGGCTGTGCTTGTTATACAAATTACAGATAATATGCATAAAAGAACTAACACTGTGTGTGGCATATCGATTAATATTAAAATCTCTACAATTCTAAAGCTAGTAGTAGAGTATTAACAGGTACTGATTTTTTAGTACTAACTATATACTTGGTGCTTTATCCTTTACATTAACTCTTTGAGGTACTTTTGCAGGTGAAAACCCCCAAACTCAGAGAGCATAAATGACACATAGTTAGCTAGGGGCTGAGGTTATATTGAAACCTGGGTTGCCTGACTTCAAAGTTTTTGCTTAATTTCCCTGTGATCTATTGTATCTCTCTAAGATAGAGTTTTTGTATTTTCTGAGCTGAAAAACAAACCAAACATAGCCCCTTGTAACTTGGAGAAACTGATAACAATGTGACACAAGAGCTGATCTTCAAAAATGCACCCAGACACGCTGCTGCAGAGCCTACATTTAATGTTGTCCTTACAGCTTTGCGGTTTTGTGAAAAGCAGCACCTGACAAATTTTGCTCTCGGCGTGCGATGTGGCCTTTACTACAAAATGCCTAATCTCAAATTCAGACTGCACTCTACCCACCAGGTGTGTGCCCGTGCATACGAAAACCAGAGACTGACTCTAATTGACAAAATTGGGATGCTTTCCAAGGACTCGGAGTCATGGGACAACAGATCTTATACAACCTAATCTGGCTTGACTGGGCATAAAAATGTTGTTCTTTACAAAGCATTGACACTCTCATCTAACTGGTGAGACTGAGCAGATCCAGGTCTGTATTTTTATCTTTCGCTTCATGTTAAATTAAAAGGAGACATCACAAAGTAGCTGTTCCTTCTTCCCAGAAAGCTATCTTTATCTTTTAAAGGGCTCGACTTATGGAAGTGCATGACGAAAACCTATAAAGGCCCTTTGAAGATTGCATGTCCTGTGGGTTCGGTCTCGGGGCACAGCCTGGGCCCCTGGACTTCTGGTTTCCCTGTGTGATGTTCCTACCTCCACTAGGACTGGGGCCGAGACCTGAGTCCCAGTGCCCTTGGCTGGGGTCCTGACTACTTTTGCTCTAGGAATCACGTGTGTGTGGTCACAGGTCTTGTGTTTTGGATCCTGCTACATTTTACTTTCATTCGTTGATTTGCCCCTGTATGTCCTTGAGAGGTTTTCATTCCAATATAATGACATAAGTAGGGTTTCAGTGACCAGAAGTAGCAATGATAAGAAATGGAATGATTAGAAAAGGAATAAACTCCATGGTCCCGGGCTGGGTTGGCTTCTTTGCCTCAGTAGTATGTTCTTGGGCCAGTTGGTTATTAGCCATATGACCTAGTTTCCTCACTAGTAAAAATGGGGATAAGAATTGTGACTCTCAGGGCCATTGTTAGATTGAAACATGATGGCACATGTGTACCTAAACACAGTCTCTCACAAGGCTGGAGACTAGGATTGTTGAACTCCAGGTTGCATTGCTGGGACTCACTAAAGCTGATGGGGTCATGAATTGCTTACATCAATGTTGAGTACAGGCACCTAAAAGAAGTAGCACGATATCATTTAGAACCAGTTATACACCACACACTTGTGTTTATTGATCTGTGTATACATGTTCTAAAAAATTATATTTCTACATGCTATGGCTTGTTTTGTTTTGTTAGGATGGGTGACTGTTTGTGCTTAAGAATCCTAAGAAACAAAATATTTTTAAAAATATTTCATAGTAATCAAAACACACTGAAAGTGCCACGGAGCACAATCATGGATTTCATCGGGGCTCTGGACATAGTGAATATAACGGAATAGTAGGGCTTTCCCGTAATGCCTGAGACAGAGCCTGGACTATGCTTTACGTACTGGGGGAGTCAGTGATGGCTGCTACACAAAACCAACACTCCATGAAAACCTGGATTTCGAGCTTTATATGTTACTGTTAATTTGAAAATAGCTGCATACAAATTTACACTCATTTTTGTAATATTTACAGAAAGTGGAGAGACATGATCTAATCACCAAGAATGGAAACTGGCACAACTTCATAGGCAATAGTTTAGCTATCTGATTATTTTTTTACATACTTCATTCTTGTACAGGATATTTTTTAATTATACAGAAACAGATAAGCATGTTTTACTGAAGCAGAACTTGCAAGAGCTGAGGAAGAAAACTGATCAGAGGCATTTATTCTGAACCGTGAGTGATTTCTCAAGTCATAAAGTGTTCTTGGTTTAAGCGTCTGAAAATTAAGATGAATATTCTGATCTTGGTCAAATTGGAATCTATTGAGTGGGATTGGTGAAATCTTTGTTATAGTTACTGCATTTTCAGGATGATATCGCAACTATATTACAAATCTAAATTTTGTTTCCATTTTCTTATCAATCTGAAAAATGTGCCTCAGAATAAATTCTCCAGTCTTGAGGAAACATGTCAGAATCTTTGTACTTCTGTCATTAAGTAAAGACGTTTCCTGCAGAGACCGCTGTCCTCAGTCTCTGTACCCCAAACATTGAGACAGGGAGACAATGAAGAGACAGTGTAGGTGAGGTGCAAGGCCCCATTTGATACCCATTCAATGTTAGTACTAACATATTTTAGTGCTATGAGACATCTTCCGTGTGGGTACTCCAATTCTCTGGCCTTCTTTGCTATAATTTGGCTTCATCATTAAATGCTCTTAACCGGGTAGGAGGCAGGTGTCTATGCTGCTCCTGACAACCCTATTCTTGCTGTGGATGGTTCTCCTTCCCAAATGTTTCCTCTAGATAGAGATCACAAAAGAGAAGTGAGGATGTTCAGGGCATGCTTCTGAAGGGCTCTGCTACTGTTGAAATACTGTCTTAGAATTAAATATTGGAACAGATTCAAATGTAGTTTGCACCTCGTCCGCAGAGCTCCCGCATTGTCTCTTCAAGTATAGGAGTCAAGAGAAAAGTGTTTAGTGATGGAGTTACACACACACACACACACGTGTGTGCACATGCACACATGGGAGCCTAGAATAAAGATACAAAATATCTGTTTCTTACAAAATACTTGGAACAGTTTAAGTCCCTAGGGTTGAGACTTCTTCACTTAAAAAGTTTGGCATTTCATAATTTTCCAGGTACAAAATACAGTTCCCCATTATCCCTATGCCCTAAATTGCTTTCTGATGTTGAATGATATGAATTGTCAAGTGACATTTAATTAGCCACATATCTCTAAGTTGTCCAAAGGGATTAAGAACCTCCTTTTAAAGTGTTCCACAAAACCAGAAAATACTTGACACATTGATGAGAAGGGAGGACAATTCCAGACAAGGAATAGTAAGTTTAAAATTGGAGTCAAGAAATGTAAAGTAGTTCAGAAGAGTGCAGTTCAAGAGAAAGGAATGATGAAGTTAGACAAATGGTAAAGGTCATGAAGGATTTTGTAAGCCTTGTGAAAGAGTTTGGAAAACAACGATATGCACCATTAACTGAAAAGAGAAAAATGTCAAGGACATTTGTACTAAGACTTAGCTTGAGTTCTGTGGTCATTGATGCATTCCAATCTGAGCTGCTCATATTTTTATCAGGTAGTCATCTATTGAGAGAGGCAGGTGGGAAGTCTAGTGAAGATTATGCATTGTTCAATAGAAACTTCTGTACTACCAGGTAACCACTAGTCACATATGACTGCTGAGACCTTGAAATAAGGTTCATGCAATGAGGAAAGTAATTGCCTTTAGGGTAGTAGGTAATGAAAGAAAAATAGGGATAGGCTTGTGGGGAATTAAATGCTAAGAAATATGGGCAGAACTCCAAAATTTATTCTGCAAATCCAGAGCAATATTAAGAACTTGGCCAAGTTCAGTGACCTCAGAACACACCAAATCTAAAGAGTGAAAAGTGTCAAAGTGCAGAGGCATATTCCAGAACAATTTGTCAAGAGTGAAGGAGCAGGTCAGGCTTGTAGGAGAGTCAGAAAAATTCTTCTGGACCTGATTCATTAAAGTAGCATTGTTTTAGAAACACAGGGTGTGGTCTCTGCTAGTTGATCTTTATTCTTTTTTAAAAAAAAAAAAAAGACTGAAATAAACACCGTGTAGCCAATTGAGGGATTAATTAAGAAGTCAAAGCAAAAAACACCTTAAGGGTCTTTCTTCTTGTGCATCTGGAATTGTTGGCTGTCCACTGGTAAATATTTCCTATCCCAAAACAGACACTATTTATAAAGAAATATTAGTCCAAAACTATGAAGGGTTACTTTTAAATAAATACTGGTCTCTTTGCCTGAAGACCTAGCCTCTAAAATTATTCCGGTAACTGATGAGGAAGAATTGAGGCAGGCTTGTGGGACTAGTTGCTTCACCTCACTGAGTCATAAGTTCCTCATAAGTAAACTCAGGGAGTGGGTTTGTCCATTTTCTGGGGTTGGGGGGAAGGAGCATGCTCCATAAGCAATCCGCTACTTTCAGACAAAATCAGAGTAAAAACACATAAGAAAGTCAAACATGCAAGAGATGGATTTTAGAGTGGAATTTTGTTCCACAGAGAGCAACCGATATAAATTTCATAATTATGACTAACCTTTTAAGCATAATACTTGATAATAAATTCTAGCACTTCATGCTGTTATTTAAATTTATTCTTTTCTTTTGTAAAGACACTATTAATCAATTTAATTTCAATGTGTCCAAAACAACTAAATGTTAACCATCCATTATATGCTTAATTGTTTTCACTTTGCCTTAACTGTATTCTCACCCTGACCTTTTCTTCACTAGTTCATTTTCATTTTCCACTCATTTTTTAAAAGATTTTTATTTATTATTTATTTATTTATTTGAGAGAGAGAAAGTGAATGAGAGACAGCGAGCATGAGACGGGAAAGTTCAGAGGGAGAAGCAGAGCCCCCACTGAGCAGGGAGCCCCATGTGGGACTTGATCCCGGGACTCCAAGATCATGACCAGAGCTGAAGGCAGTCCTCAACCAACTGAGCCATCCAGGAGAGAAAATCACAATAAAATAGTCAAATAATTTTGCGACACCTCTGCTCAAGACAAAATTCAGAGATACTGCATAACCTATAGGAAGAAATAGTAAGAAATGAATGTTTGTTAGCTGATTACAAATCTCCAAATTTGTCCCAGGAAAGGTCGTGTGAGGGTGTTAGTACATAATCAACAAAAGAACAGATGTAGAAAAGACAAATGTATCAAAGCCAAGAGTGACCTCTTCTGTTCCCTCTATTTCACTAATTTTTACCTTTTAGTTTAGATTCCTAGGACATTTCTATATGATAGGGAATCACACCAGTGTACCTCAAGCAGGGAGATGTAAAGAAGAGGTGTAGATTGATTGGACAGCTCTGGTAAAGAAGAGGGACAAAATACTGATACTTACTGAGCGCCACCCAAGTGCTTAAAGATGCACTAAATTATCTCACTCCCTCTTCACAACAACCCCTTCACTCATCACACCTTCACTCATTTCTTTGGCACTTACAATGTGCCAGGCTCTGTACTTGTTAAAGACAAGGATGGGTAAGGTCAAGCCAGTCTCTGCTCTTGTGAAACTCATATTCAAGTACAGAAAGCAAATAAAGAAGTAAACAAAGAGGGAAAAACAATTATAAATTAGAATAGGCACTACGAAGGAGACAAATGAGCTAAGGTAGCAAATGATAGAGGAAACAACTAGAGATAGGAAGCTTAAGAAAGACTGCTTTGAGAAAGTATTTAAGCCATTAACCAAAGGAAGAAACAGAGTCATGTATGCAGGAAATGGAAAGAAAAAAAGTGAGATAGCATGTGCAAAAGTCCTGGGGTGAGAAAAATGCCTATGTCTACTGAGTAATGAATGGGCTAGAGAAAGAAGAGAAAAAATTATTAGGAGGCTATCAGTGGTGGTCTAGCTGAGAGATGAGTTTTGTGTGAATTAGAACAGGAGTATTCGAGATGGAGTAGTGAAGAGTATCAATATATTTTGGAGGCAGAGAAATATTTTATGGTAGTACTTGCCACATGTACTTCTTAATATTCCCCACATTCACAGATGAGAAATAGCCTTAAAAATTAGGAAAGTAATTAAGGCTTTTAGAGGAAATAACTCCAGGATGGGGATACGAACCCTGCCTTCCTTAAAGCTCTTTACATTTATCACACTTGCTAGCTTATTAATTCAAATTCAATGTAGGTTTTACAGAATCCTAAATTAGAAGCTTTTGCCAGTCTAATGATTTTGAATTAGAATGTGCTTTAATAGGGAAACCTGGGTGGCTCAGTGGGTCAAGCATGGGACTTTTGGTTTCTGCTTGTGTCATGATCTCAGCGTCCTGAGATCAAGTCCCACACTGGGCAGGAGTCTGCTCAAGATTCTCCTTTTCCCTCCCTCTCTGACTCCCCCCACCCCCAGCTCATGCTCTCTCTTTCTCCAAAACAGATAAATAAATAAATTTTTTAAAAAAGAATATGCTGGATATAACTAATAACCTGGACAGTGTACAGTGTACAGATTTCAGCCCACAAATCCATAACTTCATTTCCTCTGAAAAGAGCACCAAATTCTACAAGCACTCCAGATACATCTGTTCTACGCAAAATACGAAAACACTCTTGTGTTTCTTCCAATGATGTGCTGTGTTAACACCATGCATATGAAAAGTTTCCCACTTACTAAAGAAACAATTTCTAGCAATTGTGAGCCATACACTTTTAAATCTAAACTGGGTAAGTTCCATGACCAACCTGTTTTTTTCAGCTTTGCTAAAAATATGCCCGTATCTCCCCATATATAAAATGGCGCGGGTTGCTGAAAATCTCCCACCGCGTTAAGTCAGTCAACACATGAAAAAGGCTTAAAATAAGCAGGGCTTAGAGTCAAAAAATAAGCTGAAAAGGACTTTGCTTTCTAAACTCAGTACTTCTGCAGTTAATTTCTTCATTTTTATTCTATCCTTACTGCTGAGCTTCTGGGGTATATATTAGTGCTGCTAAGTACTTCCACTTCTTGTTCTCGGCACCTAGTGGGATTGTCTTCCTCAATCTCTTCAGTTGGCACAGCCTGCTACTTGCTGTGGAAGTCCCTGAGTGCCACTGTAGGCTCTACAGCTCTCCCTTCCTGTAGTGCGGGGTCCAGCGATGTTGGAAGCCTCGGTTAGCCTGAGTCTCTGATGAGGATGACCGCAGCTGGGTCTCCACACCCAACTCTCAATAGGCAAGCTAGGTGAAGGCAAAAGAACTTTTGTTGTTTTAAGAAACTAAGATTTGGAGTTACCTTGTCGCTGATGCTGCTAATGTATTATGTTGTTTTCTTGACTTGTAAAGCTTCCTTCACATTCTTTAGGTAAGGGAAATACAAATTTCCAAATTAGGGAAATATGACAGAGTAATTGACAGGTCAGGAGGTCTGCATTCAAATGGACCTGTTTTTCATCGTTCTTTGCACTTCGCCTGCTCTCTATCCCTCTTTTTTTCTCAACTGTAAAAAAGAGACAATAGCATACGTGTGCTATGACAATTTGACAAGTGCCTAGCAGGACGCCAAACCATAGATGATGTTCATGAGAAGTGGCATTTTTGAGCAAATAGACCAAAAATCCAGAAAGATATATCCATGTAGGAAGGACTGAATCTGCAGAAATAGTGTGTGTGTGTGTGGGGGGGAGATCTGCCATTTATCCCCTCTTACTTCCTCTTTGCTCCCTACAAGCTTCTCCCTAGTCATGAGCATGCCTCTCTATCCCTTTCTGTTTACCTGATGCTCTCTGCCCTCCTCCCACTCCGCTGTCACAAACTTCTCTCATTAAATCATTCATTAAAATAGCTGTGTTTTCATAAGAACTAACCTAAGTTAGAAGACTAAAGCTCCGACGTAGTATTTTGAGACTTAGGCAGAGAAGGGCTAACGTATACTTTTCACCTGAACCCAGGACAACAGAGGGTGCCTCTAGCCTGCTAGGTCCACTAGGTGGGACAGGTCTCCTGGTTAGTCTTTAGAGAGGACTTTTATGAAGCTGTCCAGAGTGTGTGTGGGGGGGGAAAGTACCATGAGAGTTCAGCAGGGTGTTCTCGGGGCTCAGGACTGGCAGTGCTCGTGCTGAGTGTCTGCATGACTCTTAAAATTGTACAGGCACTTTCTGGACTGTCTTCATGTCAAGCCTTAAAGCAACCCCATCAAAGGGTGTTAAGATCTTTGTTGCAGATGATGCACTGTAGCTTTAGGCTTTTAAGTCATTTACCAAATTCACATAGATGGGAAGTGGAGGAGCATGTATCCCAAACCAGAACTTCTGATTTCCAGGCTACCACCCTCTTTCCCTTCACCAGCGCAGCACCGTCTATCTTTGGGAAGCAAATTCAGTACTGTCTCTTGACTTTAACAGCATATACTATCACATAATGCAGATGAAATTATGTTTTCTATATTTATAAAAATAACTAAAAGAGAAGGAAAAAAGAACAAGTGTTTTTAAAAAAAATAAAAACCTACAAATGTACCCTTTAAAATGAAATTAAGGTGAGGTATCCTGTACAGCCATGTGTTTTGGAAAAAAAAAAAATCCCACAGCTTCAGAGCATTTTCACCTTCTTCTACATGAAAAGAGAAGGAGATGGGGAAGTATGATATAAGTTTAAATCCCATCATTTCTCTAAGGAACTATAGTTGCTTTCTTGTAGCTAACATAATTTCTAATATTTTATCTATTTACAGACCGCCTGAAACATTGGAAACATCTTGAAAATCACAGTGAAAACACAAGATCGGTAGCCAAGCAAACCTGGGTTTGAATAAGAGTTTCAGCATCTAAAGTTATAGACTTTGGGAAAGTGAGTTATTCAAGCCCTACTCTAGAATTGAGCCTCAAGTTTCTCACCTCTAAAATAAGAAGTTTACAGTAATGATCTCCTGGGATGGCGGTGAATATTATATGGTATAGTGAATAAAGCACTTATATATTATAGATTTTTAAAATGTTACTTCTCCTTTCCCTTTGCATCATATAGATTCACATCATTCTCTAACTCCTATTCCCAAGTAACACACAATCAAGTGGATTTCAATAATCCAGTGAATATTTGAAGAAAGAAGGAAGGAAAGAAAAAAGGAAGGAAAGAGGGGAGGGAGTCGGGAAGGAAGGAAAGGAAGGAAGACAGGTAGGGAAGAAGGGAGGAAGGAAGAGGAAGAAAAATCTTTATTAAGAACAATTCTAAAGTGTGGTGAAGATATTTTCCTTCTCTGAATGACCTGATATTGTTCTATCAGCAGAGATTTATAGCCCTTGTAGTTATCCTGACCTTGTCCTCTTTCCCCAGTAGTGACACAGAGATACAGAAACTTCTTGTATTATCATGGGAAATTGGGACCCTGGGTGGCTCAGACGGTTAAGCATCTGCCTTTGGCTCAGATCATGATCTCAGGGTCCTGGGATCAGAAGCCTGCTTCTTCCTCTCCCTCTGTCCCTCCCCCCAGTCAGGCTCTCTCTCTTTCTCTTTCTCTCTCTCTCAAATAAATAAAATCTTTTAAAAAAATCATGAGAAATTGGCCATTTGTTCATAAAGCAGAACCTCCTGTTTGAAAGACTTTTAGTTCTGTTTGATTTTATCATGCATTCATCACTGGAATTGTTACAGAAATATATTTCAAGGCCACCAATCTCCTTTCTGCACACAATTATACATTTATTTTTCGGACAAATAACCAGATATCTAATGTAAACCTAAGAGAAGGAGGAATTTCCCAATGCCCAGTCTAAGATTGGTCTTAACTAAACTTTTCCTGTTTATGCCACCTCTAGTTTCTGTTTCCATCCTTGCCTGAGAAGAGAACATCTACAGGTTTGGACCACTATCTCCACTCTAAAGAAGGGCTAGTTTCTTTTATAGTTTCAGAGTCTGAAATGTGAAATGTGAGATTACTAAGTACGTGGTAGGTGTTATCAAGTGGATCATATCAATGCAGTTCCTCCATTTCCTACAACCATTAGTGTATAGACAGATACCCTGGGTAATTACAGGCACTTATAATTAGGTTTTAATGGGGAACTGTTTCAGGAAAATGATTTATTCAGCCCTGAAGATTAGTAACAGCTGGTTGTTGGCAAAATCTCCCACTCTAACTGAAAACACAGCAAGAAGTGTTGATACAAAGAGAACTTTAGAACTATGCTGAAAGTTTCATTATTTTGCCAAAAGCAATTGCATCACTTCCTTGGAACATAAGTACATGCTTTGTGAACTACTATTTTGATTTTTAAATAGTACGGGGGGTTTTATGTAAATACAGTGATGAAATAAAAAAGAATAGCCAATGGAATTTTATTGGCACGACCTTTGAGTGAGGATTGGATTAACAGTATGTGCATCAGAAACAAAGGCCAAACAATGTTCAATGTGATTATGGATAGCTTTTTAGAGGCCTCCAAAGTTCCATCATGAATGGATGTCAACAGTTGGGCCTTGACATTAAAAAGGCTAGTAGGAGAGGCAGTTAACCTTCAATCCAAGACGAGACTTTAATTAGCAGATAAAAAAGGGTACAATTGCCTGTTATGCTCTTTTGAAGGCTAATCTATGTACATGCACAAAATTGTAATTAAAAATCTCCAAATAAGCAAATCTAGCTCAAGAAGGCATTAGCTAGACTACTATTACCCTCAGTGCTCACTAATAGCATTATATTCCTATTTAAATGCCTCCTTCAAATGACTTTGTACATCCTTAATTATCCTCTTCTTTATTTTTATATTTCTTTAGAGATTTTATTTATTCATTTTGAGAGAGACTGTGTGTACAAGCAGGGTGAAGGGCAGAGGCAGAGAATCTCAAGCGGACCCCACTCTGAGCGTGGAACCTGACACTGGGCCTATTTCGTGACTGATATCACAACCCGAACCGAAATCAAGAGTTGTATGCTCAATCAACCGATCTATCCAGGCACCCCTTAATTACACTCTTTTAAATGGGTAACATCTAGCTTCCCTTAAAACTTCAACCTCTAGGTGAGTTCATTGCTTTTATTTGGAAACTACCAGGGAAGAAATCTGACTGTTCAAATCAGTGAAATCAACCTCAATTGATAACTTAAGCACAGGAACTCCCACAACCTCCCACTCTTTCCAACATAAATAGAGCAATTTGACTTTAGTCTAATTTGACCATTTATAATCCAATAGAAACAACACAATTATCTTTCCTAAAACTTGTTTATGAGCTCTGTATTGTTTATTTACTGGGGAAACTTCCAGATATTTCAGTGTCAGAAATATGATCACTTTTGAATTATCTTTCCTAATTGGAGCCAGGGCTGGCATGCATCATTCAGATTTGTATTCAATCCCTAAAACCATTAAATCCAGAAGCAGTTCCATTTTAGGTCTCATCATTTTGAGGTATATATGTGGCTTCCTCCCTAAACCAACCAACTTATCTGTTAGGGGTTGAATTGTCTCCTTTACCTCTAATCAAATTCATATGTTGAAGTCCTAACCCCCAGTATCTCAAAATGTGACCTTATTTGAAAATAAGGCCACTGAAGACCCAATTAGTTAACATGAGGTCATACTGAAATAGACTGGTCCACTATGACTGGTGTTCTTATAAAAAGAAGAAAATAGGACATAAAACACACGCATAAGGGGAACACTATGTGGGGTGATATGTCCATAAGCCAGAGAATGCCAAAGATTATTAGCAAACCACTAGAAACCAGGAAAGTAGCATGGAACAGATTCTCTCTGACAGCTCATGGGAGGAAACAATCCTACCAACTCCCTGATGTTGAATTTCCAGTACTCAAACTACAAGAAATAAACGTCTGTTGTTTAAGCCCCCCAGTCAGTGGTTCTTTGATATGGAAGCCTAGAAAACTAATATACTTTCTTCACTGCTATGCCAGCAAAGAGTCTCATTGTGTAGTTAGTAATTCTTTTTTTAATCCCTACTCCTGTGTATTAAATGGGAATATTTCCATGTTAGCAGGGATCCCAGGAGTTACCCTTCAAAATGATGGTTATTTTTAAAATGGACAATATCTCTAAGCATTGTGTTGGCCTTCCAAAGGATGAAAAATAGTGAGACTTTCTAAGTCTTGTTTCTAAGGAGAGCAAAACAGTGTGTCTTCTTCTTACATTTTCCTTTAAAGAATATTATAGTAGCTCAGTGGGTACATGCTATAGTGGAAGACATTTTGATAGAACTATGAGCATCAGTCATAAATAGAGTCAATTGGCATTCAACCAATGTCTTTAAGGTGGGAGCTAAGCAACACAATGATTTCAATTAAGAAAATAAGTAATTAAGTACCTTTGCTGTCAGGAAAGAGAGGGCTATGGCTTTAATCATTTGGGAAACCAATTGAGATCCACAGAAACAAACTACTGCTTAGAAAATAGAAAAAAAAGTAGTAATATCAAGGGAAGATCAGCAATCAGCACCTGGATTGAAACCACGACTTTACAAGTCCTAGAAAAATTTGGACTAAGCCTATTTCCTACTACTACTAAACTCCCAGCTTCCATGTCTCTGGGCCACATTTGATAGATATAGTTCTCAAACATTCACGAGAATCACCTGGAGGGCTTCTAAAACACATTTCTGGGTTCCAGCCCTAGAGTTTCCAATTCAGTTGATCTGAATGGGACCAAAGAGTTTCATTTCTTTTTTTTTTTTTTTAAGACTTTATTTATTTACTTGACAGAGAGAGAGAGAGAGAAAGATCACAAGTAGGCAGAGAGGCAGGCAGAGAGAGAGGGGAAAGCAGGCTCTTCGCCAAGCAGAGAGCCCGATATGGGGCTTGATCCCAGGACCCTGAGATCATGACCTGAGCCGAAGGCAGAGGCTTTAACCCACTGAGCCACCCAGGTGCCCCAAGAGTTTCCATGTCTAATAAATTCCCAGGTGATACTCCTGCTGCTGGTCTGGGGATAATACTTTGAGAACCATTGGACTATATCAATGTGGTCAAGGCTGTCTGATAAAGAGACTCATCTGAAAGAGCTTACTTTAAAAAATATAAAACCATAGGTCCCACACCAGACTTTCTGACTCATAATCTCCAGAGGAGGGACTGGGATTTTCTATTTTAACAAACTTTGGATGATCAGTATGATTGATTAAGTTTGGGAAATGCTACACCAAATCTCTTAAGTTCATTTATACCATCTATCATTTTCCCATATGGTATAAATGGTTGGGTTTTGCAATATGGCAGTAATTTTAAGATGAGTTAAGAATAGCACAACTTGGTTCTGTAACCCTAATCTGTTTGCCCGATAGGCCAACCATAGAACCTAACTCCTTATTTTCATGAAGAGGTTCCCTGGGAGTCAGTCTGTCTTAATACCAACTGGCTCTGGTACCATGATGCAGTCCAGAGACCAACCTGAAATAGGCCCAGATGATGTAGTCCTTACTGGCAACTTTACTACTTTTCTTCTGCTCCTTACTATCCCATAACCCACATCTTGCTCTGAATATTAATGGAGGTTCTAGCCTCAGGCTATTTTCCTTTTAATATCACAAGAACTTATGTGTGAGTTTTATTTCTCAATTTCTCAAAACCACCTTCTCATTTTTTTGCAGGAATATTCTTTCTGGTACCTGCAGTGGAAATGCCACTGGTTCAGCAGCTGGCTGATGGTAATTCAAGTTAACTCCTTGACAATTGGAGATTTGCAAAGAGCTTATAGCAAAATTGCCTGGGGCCCTATTAGGCCTATTCGCTGCTTTGGGGCACACATTATTCCCATCTCTCAGATCCAAAATCCAGCTGCTTACTCAAAATTGAGGTATCCTGTAAATGGTTTTCTTTGGGCCATCTTTTACCTCTGGGGACGTATAGTGGTCTTAAGAATAATGGCCTCACACATGTCATCTCTAAACTTTGCAGCAACCAATAAGATGGGTGATACTCTGTTTTATAAATAATGAAACTGAGGCTAAGGGAGATTAAATATGGAATCCTTAAGGTCACATAACTACCTAATATCAGTCAGGATTCAAACCCAGGACTATCCAACCTAAAAGCCTGAGCTGCTCCTACAAGACTACACTATTTTGCCTTTGAAGAAATTCTGGATCATGTTGGAGAGCATATTTCAGTTTGTTTTTTTCTCCTTGAGTTTCTAAGATTGCATTTAAACCTTTGCCAAGTGAGATAAGATTGTGGTACTCTTTCTCAGCTTTGTCTGTTACCTCCACAGAATCTCTGCCAACACCAAGTGTAAATATAAAACTAGTTCTGTGACTGGGAAGCCAGGCACTGAAAGGTTATTCAGAAAGTGTGGCTAACTGTCTGCTTTAAGTAACATATGGATGGTTTGGGCTTTGAATTATCCCGAATTATTGCTTTTGCTCAAATTCATAACCCATTATTGCACATCTTCATTCTGTTCTTTCTTTCACCAGCAAGGACTTGTTGAATGCCAAGCCTATGTAGCACAACAGACACAGAGATGAGAAACATATTCCCTGCCTTGGCCATGCAAAGAAGATGGGTAAGAAAGTCAACAAGTTACAGTACAGACAGATGTTTTATCATGAATGTTTCTTGAAAGAAGTGATACTTGAGCTGAAACTCATGAGAAATGAATTAAGTTTAATCACGTAGACAAGAGAAGGGAGTATGTAGCATAGAAGGAGCAGCACATGTGAAGCATGGAGGCATGGGTTTGGCAGTGTGGTGTTGCTGGAAAACAAGGCAGACGTGGAAGACAACACCAGAAGCTCAGTGGAGACTAGATTGTAGAAAGCCCTATGGACTAAGTTAAGTTGTTTTAACTTTATCCTGAAGTCCACAGGAAAATGTTAAGGATATCAAGAAGGAACATAACATGAACAGATTTTCATTTCATTAACAGACTATCACAGTGCCAGCAGATGTGGAGGATAACTGAAGGGCCCAAGACCAACATGTAGGACACAAGTTCCCAGGATAATTCAGATGGGAAATGATGGAGGTGTAGATTTGGATGGAGAGACAGAATTAAGAAATACTTGTAGATTTAAAAGAATTTAAAGGATGGTTAGATATACCAGAGGAGATTAAACTGTTTAATTGTTTTCCTTTGTTCCAAAGTCTTATTAAGAATATGTTATTCTCGGGCGCCTGGGTGGCTCAGTTGTTAAGTGTCTGCCTTTGACTCACGTCATGATCCCAGGGTCCTGGGATTGAGCCCCACATTGGGCTCCCTGTTCAGCAGGAAGCCTGCTCCTCTCTCTCCCACTCCTCGTGCTTGTGTTCCCTCTCTCGCTGTCTCTCTCTCTCTCTGTCAAATAAATAAATAAAATCTTTAAAAAAAAGAATATATTATTCTTTTCCTTATTACCTGCTTATTCTTTTAGTATGACATTAACTTAACTTTGCTTGAATACCTCTTATTTCACCAGCAGAGGCAGCAGCAGCATCACCCACTACCACCACCACAGCAATCAGCAAGAATTTATAGAGCACATATCACTGAACCATACTTTATCCAATCTTGTAACAAATTTACATCCCTCTATTTTATGCCTGCATTTCTATTAGTAGTCTCTGGTTTAATCTTGTATTTTTAATGGCATTGTGTTTTCTCAGTGTGTAATTTCTTTTTTTTTTTTTGAAAGATTTTACTTATTTATTTGACACACCGAGAGAGAGCATACATGCACAAACAGGGAGAGTGGCAGGCAGAGGGAGAGGGGGAAGCAGACTCCCTGCTGAGCAGAGATTCCCTCCCCAACCCCACCCCTCATAACACACAGCTTGATCCCAGGACCCTGGGATCATGACCCTAGCCAAAGGCAGCTGCTTAACTGACTGAGCCACACAGAGACCCCTGTTAGTGTGTAATTTCTTCTGTCCTTCCTGTGCCATAGCATTTCAGTGCTTAAGTTCTCATGTTTTCTGTGTATATCCGCCATTAAAAAAATTATTTTCTCAAAGTAATGCTGCACAAATATTTCTTGTCCATTTTCAAAGCATTTAAAAGGATTCAACATTTAAGTTGTAAGTTAAATCAATAAGCTGACAAAAACTATAATCAGCAATTACTATCATTAAGAAATCAAGTAAAGACTATTGTTCATTTACTAAGGCTCTGGTGTACTTGTTTCCAAGAAAAGTACATATACTTTGCTCAAAGAATTCATAAGATGAAAACTTTTTACTGTCCTCATATGTGCAAATTATATTTATCTTATTTCATGGGCTATACATTTTCAACAATACCTTAATTAACCTCTAGTTATAGAGTTAAAATTCAGCTCCTATATCAAGGTAAGAAGAAATGACATCGCTAACTAAAGGACAAGTTATTTTCTATGGAGGCTTACATTTATTTCATGTATTCTTTTTCTAAATGTAATCATCCCATAATCAACAAATATTTATAGTTGTTTTCTTCAAGAAATATAAAAAAAACTCCCTTGTGCCACTCAAATTTAAAGGCTAGGCAAAATGGCATAACACAGACTCTTAACTATAGAGAACAAACTGGTGGTTACCAGAGTGGACGTTAACTCTGGTACGTTACGTCCAGAGTTCATTCATCCTTATGAATGAAACAGGGGACACTTACCACGATGAGCACCAAGTAATGTATAGAATTATTGAATCACTATATTGGACACTTGACAATAATATAAGACTGTATTTTAACTACACTGGAATTAATTTTTTTAATGGCTTGGCATCAAAGAGGATGAGTAAATAGAGAAACACTCATCCACCCTTACCCACAGTAGGCATACCTAGTTGTCTTAAGCATAACTCACATAGATCACAGTCTGGCCACTTAGCCTCTCCATCAAGGTTTTATTGAGTAATTTCTATGAGTTTAATACTGTTCTAAGTTCTGGAGGTACAAGAGATACATAAAACATGGGTCCTGCCCACAAGGAGCTTACAATATGGCTGAGAATTTTGTTAAAACAATGTATAAAAGCTCTTAAAAATACATTTTGTACAAATTATTTTTATATAAAAAAGAACTTCTGATAATAAAAAAAAATAAAGCCCTAGAACCTGAATGAAATTGGGAAACACTTTTATCCATAAGATGAGCCTAGAGATATTTTGAATTAACAATTAACAAACTATTCAGTATAAGCCTGGATTAATGAAAAAATATGAGCACAAATATTTTTAAGACAGCAATTAAACATTGAAGTATTCTTAGTCATTAAAAGTATATCAAGCAAGATATGTCCCATACAAATCCTTAAGGTACCTGAATAATTATCTTAACAATAGGTTTCTTTTGAGTGTGCTTCCAATTGGTGAAGATATTGAAAAAAAAATTGTTCTCTTAACTCGTTTATATGTTCCTTTATAACCTGGGTTGTATTGTTTAAGTTTTTAAAGTCATTCTTGTAGACAGTAAAAACATAGAGTAATTCAACTTTGTCTGAATTTTCATATTTCATGGACCGAAGTCCACATGTAAATGTAAGACACATATACACATTTACATATAAAACATAAAGACTCTAATTTTCTTCTCCCTTCTTGGGAGAATTTGGGTAAATGTAGCTTCTGATGGAAGCCTAATCTTCTAAACCTAATATTCCCTCTTATGTCGTTCCCTAATATGCCATTCCTTTTCACAGCGCCCTGGCCCAACCTCTCCAGAGAGCAGCATAGTTGGGTGTTTATTTTTGTTTGTCTGTTTCACACTGGCTTGCAGTGGTGCTATATGAAATCTGCAATAGGATGGAAGTGGGAGTAGGCAGGAATTTGTTCTTCCAACACAGAAGTCATAAATCTAAAATTACACAGAATATATTATATATAGTCAGGAACCAGGTCTATACAACTCAGCTGCAAAGCATCTTAATATCGTGGATTTTTTTTGCATATGTATCCACAGAGCTCTATAGTAGGTGCTATAATTAAAATAAAACTGTAGATCAAGCCCTGTTTCTCCACATGTAACTCTCTATGGCAGATGGCAGAAATTCATTTTATTTTGAGGGCTAGTTCTATTCTCAGTGTAACCTCATTGCATAATTATGAGAGTCCATGTTTATGGACAATAATTTAAAAATGAAGAGGAAAGCACTTGTTAAGAGTCAATGTGTTGCTGAATCATGATCCAGAATATTTGAGAACATGTGTTACAGAACTTATTATTTTGGGTATGAAATGGATATATTTCTGTGGGTTAAAAATGAAAGCATCGGAAATATTTATATTGACGTATACCATCTTTCCATCAGATTTCAAACTAATTGGACAAAGATCATTCTTAATTGTGTAAGAAATATCTTTACCAAACAGTCATTATTTTTCAAACCTTTCTAATCATTTTATTACCTTATGACTTTCACCTATAGAACTTTAATAAACATTATTATATTAAACTGCAGGTGATTATTCTGCCTTGATTAGCATTTTTAAATCAGGAAAGTTTAACATAAAATTTCTCAAGTTGAATAGCAACTTGGAAATGAAGGGATTTCTATCACATTAATTTAAATTGGCAACTGCTTATGTTGTACATAAATGTTACCTTTGTTGAGAATTTACCAAATAAGGAGCATCTTTCTTGGGGTCAAATACTGTACCAGTGCTAAGAGACTTATGAAGAAAATATAAGAAAAGGGTCCTGTCCACCATGAAATAGAATTTTTGTTAAGGGAAAAAGACATATGTAATGAAAATATTTGAAGAATAATACAATAAGCATCAAAATGAGAACTATGTAACTTCAGAGAAAGAGAAAGGTATGAAGATAAAAAAGATATTTTAATTGTTCAAGACCCAAGGACAAGGTGAAAGTTGCACATGTTGGGTTTTGCAGGGGAAAAAATAATCATGAAATATTATAAACAAGAACAGCACCAAGAGATGTGAAGTTGATTCTGTTCATGACATGTAAACCTACACAATCAGGAAGCCAGTTTATAGTTGAAATTGAGAACTCGTATTATACAGCTGGAGATAAGTCTAGATAAAGAATTAATTGCAGCTAGTACTTATTGAGTATCTCTGTGTTAGACTCACTTTACATGCATTATCACAATAACCCCACATGTAAGTATTATTATCTGTAACTTATAGATTAATTAACTGAGATCAATGAAATCAATCAAATTTCTCAAGGTCACAGAGCTAGTAAGTGGACAGCCAGATTTAAATCCAAGTTTCATTCCCAAACCCATGTTTCTATTACTAGATGTTTCTATTACTAAATGATGTGATATCACATCATCTTATAAATGGAATATCACTGAAGCAGATCTCACATCCCCACTGTAGTATAGGAAGAACAGTAAACCTGGAATCAAAGAACTTACACTGGATCTGAATTCTTACTTATATTAGCCATGTGACATTGGGCAAGCCCTCTGTAGACTTGCACTTCTTTTGTAAAAATAAAACAATAAATATATATATGACAACTAGACAACCACATAGATGGGTGATGGACAGATAATGGTAACAGAAGCTTGGACATGCTTATGATTATGGGCAAATTCTACTTGCTCAATAAAATTCATTGGATTTAAACCTGAATAAAGGGATTGTATACAACAGCATCTTTGTGTGAGTTACATAAAGCCATTTAAAATACAAGTTTGAATGAATATAATTTTCCAGCTAATCCACAACTGATTCAACTATTTAAAGGAATGACTCACTGTTTTGGTTTAATCTAGTTGACAGAGATGACAGTGGAATCACAGTATAGGCTTCTATGGCAAAACTACTGATACCATATTATCATGTCTTCCTAAGATGTCCTTGTAGGTCACAGCATGGCCCTAAGTACAGTGCCTGAAGAAGGACACTCAATAAATATGTGTTGAATTAAGTGAATGAGGATAAGAAAAGGAAGGAGGAAGGTGCAGGGGTGGGAAGAAAAGCAAGGGAAAGAAAGATCGGTTGAATTTACAAACAGGTAAGGACATTAGCTGAAAGACATCCAATGACTCAAAAGTATTTGCTAAAAGTTCATAGAATTTCCCATTTTAATTCAGATGACAAAGTTTCCTTTACATAAAATGTAACAAGCCTGGTTGTGGGTATTGAGGAGGGCACGTATTGCAAGGAGCATGGTTTGCATGCATGAATTGCATGGTTTGGTGCAGGAACAATGAATCTTGGAACACTGAAAAAATAAAATAAAATTTTTAAAAAAATTTAAATGTAACAAAATTTGATATTAAATAACTGTCACTTACTAATTTTGCCTTTTTGTATACCACTTGGGAAGAAATTTTAAGAAATCCTAAATAGGTAGTGGTAAATCAGAGGGCTGTGCCTAGATTTTTTACTGCTTTCACACAGCAGTAAATCATGTAGCCTCAGTATTGTTTCCTGTGACATTCCAGGAAAGCCCTTATCTGCATCCACTCCTTTCAGTCTTCAAAGACACATAACCTTTAGGTTGATTGCCGAGTTACACTGTGACACATAACCAGAACACAGACCTAGAGATGTTTAGTTCCAAGCTTAGCCCAGCAGGACACAGTATCTCCAATACATTCATCACACACTTGGCATAAATATCTTTTGTCGTGGTGCCCTCCTGCCTCCGTCTGGCACCCTCTTCTATCTCATTGAAATTCACGTCCTACTAATTGAATTCTTGCTCTCAAAATGTTGACTTTTCACTGTTGAAAGCTTATACTGATTTTTTTCAAACTCATTATAAAATCAAAACTCTCATAAAATGTAAAGATGTCCACACTGGTTGAGATTCAGGCAAAGGTTTGAAGTTGGAGGAAAACTGGAAAATGGGTTTTTCTTTTTTGCACTTTTTCACCAATAATTATCTGTGAAATCATGCCCAACATCTTAAATGTGTACAAAACCCAGTCCCAGAAGCCAATTTGACACTCAGAGGCACAAAGTATGGTAATAAACCTGGTTTCAGTGGGTATTACTGACAAGAAGAAATATTAAATTTTTTTAAAAAGATGAAAATGAAGGAACAATCCAAATCAAACATAAATTCTCCTTCTCAGGTGGGAAGAAATACACAAACTCAGGGAAGCAGGAATTTCAATAAAAAGTCAGCTCCGTTCTTTCATTATCTGTTAGAATAGAGAGAGAAAGATGTAATAAGCACGGGTAGGTGTACTTTTTCTGGGTGGTGTGAGAAGGTGTAAATGAGAAATATATATGTCTTAGACATCGAAACATTCTTGTTTTAAGTAATGACATATGTTTTGTAAATAAAAGCAATTTAAATAACTCTGGGATTTTGGATCGCCTAAGCTTCTGCGTTATTTATTTACGCTACATATATGCTTTTTTATGTGTAATTTCTGGTTTCCGAGTTTATAGTCCAGCAGAATAGTCAAATCATGATGCTGTATCAATTGCAGACACATTGAATGGTCAAATAAACTTACCATAAAAACAAGCCCCAATCAGTGTATAACTATACCCCAGAAAGTTAAAAGGAAGAAAGCAAATTGAAATGACTATGAAATACATTTTTTCTCCTATCAAACCAACGAAGTGTGTGTGTGTGTGTGTGTGTGTGTGTGTGTGTGTGTGTGTGTGTTTTAAAATAATATACAGTTTTGGTTAAGATGAAGCAAAGCAGAAATTCTCCAACATTGCTAATGAAATTTTAAATCTTTATAGTTTCCTGGAAAGCAATCACACTATATGCATCTTTAAATATTAAAAATTTGTATATTATTTATTTCTTAAACTTATGATAAAAACAATCACAAATATTTTTTAACTGCCTTTCAGTCTTTAGGTAAGGATATACTTCCATTTATTGTAGTGCCAAATTTGAACACAGATTATGATTACTACAATGTATCCTATTAATAGACTCATATAAATATCAAAATTACTTTTTAAATAATTTGTAAATGGTCCGGGGAATGTTTATTTTATGTTAAATTAGATAAAAACAAGATACAATAATGTACATATAATATTATCCTAAGTATATAAAACAAAATCAAGCAAAGTGCAGGGGAAAAAGATGAGAAAGAAATTTGCTAAAACAATGGTGAGTTTTTCTTGAGTAGCGGAAAGTGGAAATAAAGTTTAGGAAGCTGCCTTTCTTTCTAACTTTCTTGATTTGGCAAAGTTTCTATGGAGAGCCTGGCTTATTTTCATAAGGTAAGGAAAGGACAATAGAATTTACTTTAAAAAATTAAAAATGAAATTAGAGTGAGCTTACCAATAAAGAAATGGGAATTGGGTATCTCCCTTCTTTGCCCTTCATTTGTTTTCCAAAGAAATTTATGTTTATAGCAAAAAAAAAAAAAATGCCCAGAATAGGTATATTATACACAGATATTTAAGGGAAAGATGTAGGACCATAAAGGTGAGTTAAGTAAAAATTTTATTGTTCCCGTGACTTTTAAGCTATGTTCCAGAATCAGCCGCTTATTGGTATCCTGTAGGCATTGTTTCACACTGTATCTCTATTGAAAAACACATTTTGATCTTCCCTGAGGAACAGAAGTGATTATCTTTCAGTTACTTCAGTCATGGGAGAACAAATGGCCAAAGATATTGAACTGCTTAAATGTACACTTCCGACTTAACAACTTCCACAGAATAGTGGAAGCTGTACCCAGCCTCACCCAGGGAATGAAGTAAAATGAACATGCCGACTGTCCATTACAATGGAGAGTTTAACTTATTTAAGAAGCCAAGTGTGCTATGTTTGAAAAAAAAATAATTAAGCTTTTCACCTTCTTTCATTAAAACAAAAAAGATCACATGCTGGAGTAATACCCAAATGACCACTTAGCCCTACAGTCAATAACAGAAATATTGAAATGGAGTGTTTGAGGGAGGAAGCTAAAGTCTGAAATTTAATACGACCAACTATGCATCATATTTGGCATCGTGTTGTTTTCTAGAGTGCCCTTTCATTAAAGTTCATGTTTTAGTCAAAGCAGATCTAGGCAAAGGACAAGCAAGTGTGTGCTGACCATTTGGAGAGTACACTGAGTTCTTCTGTTGAATTAAAACAGGGTAGCTTAGCCTGAAAATACTCCTGGGCGCTGTTCTTCGTATGAAAATTCAGTGACATACGGGCTCTTTTACTGCATGAGACTTGACTGGTCACAAGATCAGCCTGGAGCTGGTCCGAGAAACGTAGTTGGAGGAAATCTAAGTGAAGTCGTAAAGACAACAACAACTCCTCAAAGTAATCTGGTCCTCCTTAATCGGGTGTGGGTGCTTAATTTGCACTTTGGTTCTTAGAGATATTCCATCCTTATCTCAGGCAGATCGGAACAGAGATGGGGGAAGGCTATGCTATAAATCGAGACAGCTTCTAAATCTCACCTTTCCAACTGGTCACTCCACATCCAGGTTGAGGAGCACTGGTGGGGTAAGGAGGTGGAGCTGGAGGCATAGTTGTTTGTGTGGTGCCTGATCTGTGAACAGACAGAGGGTTTAAGTGGACAGAATTATTGACGATAACTCCTTTTGTCAGATGACTCTCCCTTCTACAGTCTTTAAAGAAAGCAGAACCAAAACTCTATACATCAACTTGCATTGGCCATAGCCAACTAAAGATATCTTAGATCTTATCTTCCCAAGACTATCTCATTTCTGCCTCCAAGCTTTGACACACCCTCAGTTTCCTCTCACAATTTCATACCAGATATTACATAAAAATAGAGACCATGCCTAACATGACTTCTAAGTCCCTAGAGCAGTTATCATAGCACCTGCTGAATCCTGAATAAAAACTCACTGGCTTCAAATAATTAGTGTAGGTAAATCCAATTCTACTACTCTCTAGCTTTCAGTGACTTTCTATTGCTCCCAGGATAAAGACCAGAATTCTTAACATGACCTTATAGGTCCTGTTTGATCTAACCTCCGCTGCAACTCCAGCTTTGTTTGCTTGGGCCGCATTAGCCATCTATGAATATCATGAACAGTGTCATCCTTTTTCCTACCACAGGGTCTTTGCACTTGAAGCTTGCTCTGCCAAGAGCACTCTTCTAATTCCCTCATCACCTGGCTGACTCCTACTTGTCCTTCAGATCTCAACTTGGAATATCACTTCTTCAGAGACTATCCTGTTGACTAGGACTGGTCCCCCACTATGTGATACCCACTATTTTCTTTTCAGAAGCTTATTGTAGTTTGGAAACAGTTATTTTCTGTGATTATTTGTTTAGTATTTGTTGCTATGGCTAGACTACAAGTTTCATGAACGTGGGGACCATGCCTAGCTTTGCCCATCACTGTGTCTCTGGCAGCTACCACAGTGCCTGGTACATGGACAGTCAGTATTTGTGATATGAATAAACAAGGATGTGTAATTGGCTGAGGCGCATCCCTGAACGATATTCCTCAAATAATAGCTTAAGTTCATTGGATTCAATAAAAAATACCAAGAAAAAATATTTCCTCTGTATACATTCCTCACTAATTCTCTTACAAGAAGTAGTAGAATGAAATTAAATTCCCACAAAGAAATGTTACAAGAAAAAGCAGAAAGAAATGAAATTCCATTTTTCTGTGGTCTTTTTTATTGGATTCCTAGAGTTCAATTCCTGACTGTTCATGCAGTTCTCCAATTCCTGACTGTGTTAAGCAAATAGGTAATTTCTGTCTTAGGAAAGCAGTGTTATTTGAAGGACAACGAAATGACATGTCTTCTTTGCAACACAAATTACATTTTGGCCAATATCTATTTCAGCACAAACAGAAGAAGTTCAGTGGCGCTTTTATTTATTTCTTTTTCAGTGGCACTTTTAATAGAAATACTGAGCACCACATCTAAAACTAATGATGTACTATATGTTGGCTAATTGAATTTAAGTTTAAAAAAAAAGAAATATTGTGGTTCTGGGGTGCCTGGGTGGCTCAGTTGGTTGAGCAACTGCCTTCGGCTCAGGTCATGATCCTTGAGTTCTGGGATCGAGTCCCACTTTGGGCTCCCAGCTCCATGGGGAGTCTGCTTCTTCCTATAACCTTCTCTCATGCTCTCTCTTACTTTCTCTGTCTCTCAAATAAATAAATAAAATCTTTAAAAAAAAAAAAAAGAAAAAAAAAAGAAATATTGTGGCTCTGGAAGAGTGGTCAGAGTTGAGGTCAGGGTAGGAAACCTCCCCCCACCCCCCACAGGATTTTCTGTTTATTCTCTGAGTCTTTCAGAATCCCCTGTGTGTCCCTGTTAAAGAACCATCTGGTTGGATTGGGTAGCTGCCCTATAGGACCACTGGGCTTTTCTCTTCCTGCTATTATGCTCCTTAGGTTATTGTTCGGAGGCCTGCTTTAACTAAGTACTAGGGGTTGCATTATTTGTTGGCTTAACTTGAGGAGCAGATACAACTGTAAGAATCTCGGTATCATATGTCTCCCCAATGTCAGGTAGCAGAAAAAGAAGGAACTAAAGGGGGTGCCTGGCTGGCTCAGTTGGTGAAGCATATGACTCCTGACTTCAGGGCTGTCAGTTTGAGCCTAACTTTGGGTGTAGAGATTTCTTAAAAATAAATTCTTCAAAAAGAAGGAACTGAAGACATGAGGCACTGCAAGGTAATATGAGATAGAGCCAGGAGTGGGAAGCTGGTACCGCTCCCTACCACACTCTCTAAACTACTCCTCCAGTGGGCCCTATTTCCCTGACAAACTCTCCATGATTCACTCCAGCATTCTCAGAAAACTCTGCTTTACTATCACACTTCATATTTTGCAGCTAACTCTGGCCCCGCAGCCAGTGGATCGTTCATTTCATGCTAATTTTCTCTCCTCTGCATGTCTTTTATTTTAGTCCTTCCCTCTAGTTTTCGTGCGATTGTTCAGATTCTCTCTCCTGTTCTTCCTGGCTTGCCGATCAGTTTAACCTATTGACATTTTTGTCAGATCAAAAATAGTTGAATATTGGAAATTATTTATGATTTAACCTAGGAGCAATCTTTTGACTAATTAATGTTCTGACCCAAGTCTTTCTCTTCTTGAACATATCCTTCATATTACTTCTTTTTTTTTTTTTTTTTTTTTTTGAGAGAGAGCGAGCAAGAGCATCCAAGCAAGGGAAAAGGCAGAGGCAGAGGGAGAGAGAGAATCTCAAGCAGACTCCACACTTAGTGGGAGCCCGACACAGGATTCCATCTCACAACCCTGAGATCATGACCTGAGCCAAAAGCAAGAGTCCCATACTTAACCAACTGAACCACCAGGCACCCCCCATATTATTTCTAAGGCAAAACTTATATCTTTGAATGTTCCCCAATAATACAGGATAAAGTTCTGGAGTACCAAAGACCCACTGCTGAGTGGCTCCAACCTGCTTCTCCAAGTTAATCTCTAATCCCCTGCCTCTCTCCTTCATGGGAGCCTTTAGTCCCTAAACTATACACTCAGAGACCTGCCAATGCTTTTTCACACCTGATTACTGCAAAGTTTACTCTTGCCTTTCTAAAATGCCTCTCCTTACTTCTTGTTTTTTTTTAAAAAAGATTTTATTTATTTATTTATTAGGAAAGAGAAAGAGAACATGAGAAGGGAGAAGGTCAGAGTGAGAAGCGGACTCCCCATGGAGCTGGGAGCCCGATATGGGACTCGATTCCGGGACTCCGGGATCATGACCTGAGCCAAAGGCAGTTGCTCAACCAACTGTGCCACCCAGGGGCCCGCCTCTCCCTACTTCTGTCCAGAATTCATTCTACTTACCCTCCAAGACTGAGCCTTTCATTTTCTTGGAAAAGTATTATTTCTTTTATTGTATTCCTGTAGCTTTGTACACATTATTCAAATTATACTTTGTCAGTTTCTCAAACTCTAATCCACAGCAAGATCCCAATAAATGTTTGCAAATAAATTGATTTCTAAGTAAATGACTAGCTCTCCTTAATGGTCAACATTATCAGACAAGGACTGATCAAATTTTTCAGCACCCACAAGAACCTACTATATGTATGTCACTTTTTCAGGTGTCATAATATGTTCATATATTAAAAGTTTCCCTTGGCTTAGAAATGGGTAGTTTCTATATCCCCCACATTTTCCTTGAGAGTATTTATTGTTACATTTTACCTAACTATATATTGCTCTTCTTCCCACAACTGAGAAGAAAGCACTCAGGCACATTTTTGAATGAATGAATGAGTAAGTGAAGACTGTCTTAGGCTGAGTACTCCCCGAAGCAGAACCTAAGGCAAAGATTTGTATGCAAGTGACTTATTAAGAATGTGCTCCAAGAAAAAAAAATGAGTAAGGAAGTGGGAAAGTAGGACATAGAAGGAAAAGCCAAGCAGGAGTGAAATTTTAAGTGATTCCAGCCTCAGTCTGAACCTTTGGGAACCTCTGGAGTATAAATTACATATAAAAGTTTGTTTTGCTTATAAACAAGAGGTTTGGGCTTCTCTACTCCCATGTTCATCAGTCACTATTGCTTTGGGAGGAACAAAACTCCTAGGCCCTTCTGTGAGCCTCTGAAGGTCACAGTAGGAGCAGTCAGCAGCAAAACAAGCAGAAGCAGGGAATGGGTACCCAGAACTGCTATATGGTATCTGAGAGGTCCTGGGTAGGACTCCAGTTTTGTGGGATACTCTACCAGCCACATATTTAGCAAGTTAAGTTTAGCTGGTGGTAGCGGAGGAGGCTGCTGTGTGCCTGGATTGGAGAACTCTGGGAAGGGAGTCCTGTCGAAAATAATCTTCTCCACTCCTTCTACTGATGCTTAGGATCCCTTTAGCTAAGGACAAAACTTTTAAATCTATATTGAGAAGTGATATTTTAAAAAAGAATTACCTTGGGAAGAAGAGAGAAAGGGGCAAAACCCTATGTAGAACCCACTATATGTCAGGCAGTGCCAAACTTTTTTAATGCTTTACCCCTCTAATACACTGGTTTTCATCCACACTCAAGTATGAGTCTTCCTGAGAGTAGGATGTACAGGCCTTGAGCCTCTCTCAAACCTTTTACCCCTTGTCACCACAAAGATGGTATCCTTTATGCTGCCCAAGAATTTCCTGCTGACTAACTGAACATAATTCATTCATTCACTCATTCATTCATTCATTCAAGAAAATGTCAAAAGAATTTTAAATAATAAAAAAAAGATTTTCCTGTTCAAAATAAGTCCTATGCCTCTTGTTTCAGCTAAGCTCATAACTCTGTGTTCTTCCCAAATTACCAAATATGCCCGATACCCAATCTGCTAACGATGCTGGTCTTCTCTCTGGATAGGAGAGCCCAAATATTTCAGTTAGAGCAACTCTATTTTCTAAGCCATATTACAGGATATTTTTTTTTAAAGATTCCAGTTAAGATAGAAAAAACTGTGTGTGTGTGTGTGTGTGTGTGTGTGTGTGATCTTCAGTTTGAATTTGCCTCTTGGGCCACATTATGTTCCTGTGGAAATTGTGATAAAAACATTGATGTGTAAGTGGCCACTCCACAGACACCTGAACACAGCCTAGTTGTTTTGTCCACTGCTATGGCCTGTTGGTGGCCTCTGGGCCACTTGTGGTTTGGCTGCAGATGCCTGATGCCTGTGTTCCCAGAGCCACCCTGCCTCTGTCTGCTGAACATTGTGTTGGTCTGTCTGTGAGGCTCCTTCCAGAATAACCCAGCTGAACCCCAGGGCTATAGTTCCTCTTTAGCATATCATTAGAGCGTCCTCTGATGAGACACTCACCCCCCATTAGCTCACTAACTTCTCCCATCCACTGCCTGATCCTGAACAGCTGAGGGGTATGGGAGTCTGCATTGTTTTCTTCAGAATTTCAATTCCAGATTCCTAAGGTATCATAAAGGCTGGCTGGCCGGCTGGCTTTCTGAGGAATACAGAAAACTATTTGATAAGTACTTACCCTCTATCATCTCTAATTACTTATGTCCCTTGTTACCGATCATCCTGCCCCCACAGCCATCCCTCCCTTTTTCCACCTTTCTTTTCCCTGGCTTTGCTCCATTCACCTTCAAATATTCATAGACTTCCCTTAGCCTGAGAAATAAAAGACACAGAAACACCTGTGCTTGACTGCCTGAACTTTTCCCCTTTCTGTGTGTTTTATCCAGTTTCTCACCTTTCTTTTAACCCCAGCTTCTCTATGTGCTACATCTGCTACTCCTACTTCCTCTCCCTTCAACTTTCTCCTAAATAATAGCCCCAAATTATAAAGTACTTTCCATTTTTCAGACACTGTTCTAAACATTTTACAAATATAAATGAGTTTTATTCTTTGAAGTTGGCACTATTATCACCTTCTCTTGACAAATGAGAAAAATGAGACACAGAGAGGTTAAGCAACTTGTTCAGGGTCACCCAGCAGCATGTGGCAGAGTTTGGACTCAAATGCAGGGAGTCAGATTCCAGAATACATGCTAACTACAATCCATACTGCCTCACTGTCTCCTATCCCCATGACAGTAAAACTAATGTCTTGGAAACTTTGGGTATTTATTGTCATCTCTGGTACTGTAATATTTGGGCTAGATACACTTGTACTGCATATTAAGATCTAATATTTATAAGATTGTCCCTCTCTTGTTATACAAGTATAATAGACTTCATTAATCTAGAATGAATAAATTAATGGAGTATGAACTAAATCTAATTTTTTCCAAATTTTCTATTTTTATGATATATAAAAAGGAAGTCATTGGTCAAAGTAATAAGCAAAACACGTAAGTCAACAGGGACAGAATTTGACCCTTTTGAGAGGGCAAAATATAGATAACTTTAGAATGTTGAAATGCAAATCTAGGCTTCTGGTATCAGATGAGTTTTACTGGATCCAGACAATAATATATATTATGCACTTTTTGATTCATACCTTGGTGTAATATAGCAGGGAAACAAGTGAAATAAAAAGAAAATGACAGAAATTGGCATATGATCACACTCCAGAGTATAACATGGTGCCTTTTGCCATCATCTTATTTGTTGGAATTTTGCAACCTATATCCTGAGAACTGAGAGAATTCTTAGTCACCATTGTGATCCCTGTAGGAGTAAACAAAACTGCACATTTTAAAGCTTAAGTAATCACACAGTCTAACTCTCTCATTTACAGCTAAGGATATGAGTTAACATTATGTCTTATAGTCACAGAGCTTGTTTGCAGCAAAAGTCCCATCTTAATTTCAGCTTCCTTATTTCTGTTCC